>PVKB01000120.1:600000-1131677 GCA_004027205.1 Ctenodactylus gundi
GTACTTGTCTAAAACTGCCAGCTTCTCTAAGCAAGATGTAAAAATCGCTAGGTTTCTTTCTTTACCAGACAGTAAGTGCAGTTTGAAAGAGAAACGAATAAAATTGAATGTCCTCTTGTATTTCTACATCTGGATTTGCTTATGAGATTGATACCGTTGAACTTACCTCTATTTTTCTGCACAGGCAGGGATGGAGTCAGTTTTTATGGGTTGACTAGAAAAGTGATACGTATTTGTAAGAAATGTTAACATTGCAGAGATCAGCAAACCAGAAAATGAAAGTTCCTTTTTACTTCTCCAACTGGTAACATCTCAAGGACCAGTTTAGAGGAGTCACATAGACTTTTCTTTGAATTTTTTTTATTGCATGTGTAAATCTGTGCACTATATAACAAATCCAAGATAATGTTGTATGCTGATTCCTGAACCTTTTTTTCTCTTTGTCAAGGTTTATTGTTGCATGTGGACTTACCTAATCTTGCCCCACTCCATCCTGGGATTGTACCTAGGGCTTCATACATGCCAGGTGACATTCTAGCACTAAGCTGTATCCCCAGGGCCCCTTTTACTTTATAATATTAAATGTTCCATTATGATAGCTTATTAAACCAAGAGCCTTTGGGTGTGTGTTTATATTATTTTAAGCATTTTACTATTAGTGGCAGCTGTAGTCTGTAAACCTTACGCATGAAAGAAAGCATACTCATGCAAATGATTGGGTGAAGTCTCAATATGTACATTAAAAAACTGAAGACTTTGAAATGAGAAAATTGACACTATTATGATTGGCCTTTCAAAGGTAGAGTTATTTTAGGCAAAAATAGCAAAACTTCCAGCTCATGGCTCCCTAGGCACTGGTGTCATTGCCTCTTTGTCAGTGCGCCATGATGCAGGAGCTGCCTGGTCTTCTGCGCCCTGGTGACATTTTAGCTACCTTTAGGTCCCTTTGTGAAATCTCCTCTTGATGTCCCTTTGCCCCCTACCGTGGCATCTCTGTCCTGTGTCATTCCCTTGCCTGGCTGACAGTATTTAGAGGTGAGCATCTGTTTTTCACGAGATTGCCAGTGGTAAATGTGTGCTTAGTTTAGTGTGTAGAAGCTCAGGGTTCAGTCCTGAGCACCATACCTAAAAAAATCAGGTAAAAAAGTATATGATAAATATTTCATTAGAAATTTCTGTTGCTGTCGCTGTGACACAGAAATTTTGAATGTACTCCTTATTTTAAGAAAGTATACGGTTAAGTTCAAAAGACTGAAAAAGACCCTGTTTCCGAAAAAAAAAAAAAAACAAAAAGAAACTATGAAAGTAGTTATAGTGGACAGTCTTGGTATCTCATTTAATAAGTAAATTTGTATTCACTGACTTCTATATAGAAGAAGACAGTCTGCTATTGGAGGTTTTAAACACAACTTTCCCGTTGCTGGTTCCTGGAACACAACCCCCAGCGCCCACGACTTCAGACGGGAAATTCACCTTATTTTGGTTCATGTGTTGAGGCCTCAGTCTGCTCTTGGTTGGCTGGCTGTGGTGGCATGACATGTGGAAAACAGCTCCTTTTAGCATCTTGTCCTTGTCAGGACAAGAGTGTGTCCTTTCAAATTGCACACTGTCGTGATCCAGTGCACCCTCAGTAATTCACCCCTCCCTCCAACTCCCCACATCATAACAGCGAGTGAAACCCATAGATTATTTCACAATATCCAGTTAACTCCCTTAATCCAGTTACGTTACGAATGCATGAGGCTTTTGGGGGACCTTCCAGATCCCAACCTTAACAATAGGGCATTGTATTTTCGATACACATATGCATTTCTTTTCTATATCTGGTTCAATGTTGACTGGATTTCATGTCATATAGAATAGGATATGTTGATGTTTGTTGAATATTAAATGAATTAATGAATAATTGAACAAGCTTCTGCACAGAGTGATTAAAGCAAGATTTGATGAACAAATGGGCTTTATAAGAAGTGATATGAGGACAAAATGTGAATATTGGGGCTGGGGCATAGCTCAAAGACTAAAGTGCTGGCCTAGCAGGTGCCAGGCACAGTGTTCAATTTCTCAGCACCACATCAGCCAGGCATGAGGGTGTATGCCTGTAAACCCAGCACTCAGGAGGCTGTGGGTTTGAGGCCAGCCTAGTCTACAAAGTGAGGCCCTGTTTCCAAAAAAAAAAAAAAAAAAAAAAAAAGACTCTTCCAGTTTTCTTCTCCTCCTTGTTCTCCTCCTTCTTCTTTCTTCCACTGTCTTGCTCTGTGGTCTAGGGAGGTCCTGAGCTCACCATGCAGCCCAGGCTGGCCTCAGGCTCTTAGCAATCTTCCTGCCTCAGGCTCTTGAGTGCTGAGATTACAGGCATGTACTACCTCACCCAATTCATGTGGTACTTGAACCCAGGGCCTTGTGTTTCCTGGGCAGGTGCTTTAGCTGCTACGCTATGTCCAAAACCCTATTATTTTCTATTTCAAAGCAATGAAAGATAATGTACTATGGTACAAAACCTGCTGCCACATTGAACTGTGAGGTGCTGGTGGTTAAGAATAGTGTTCACCTGACTCTACAGGAAAGTCTGTTGCTGGGACTGAAGTGTTACAGAATAGTTTGCTTTAATTTGGAATTTTATAAGAAATAAATTTCCCCTTATTTGATATTCTTGTTTACCACTGAGCCCTTCCTTCTACCTCACTCAATTTTCATCATCGTCCTGAAATATCTATGCTAGTTTTAAAAATAACTGTCAAAGGACATATGACCCAACCCAAATGTGAGACCATGGTTGGTGGTCCCATGGTTCAAGCATGATGCAAAATTCTTCATAACCACAGTTGCCCTACCCAGAATGAAATCACAATTATCTGAAATTATTTTTGAAATTATCTGAAATTATTCAGATTCCTTACTGATACATTTTCTTTAAAATGTTGAATTTATTTATTACGGTAATTCATTTAAAATTTATTTTCTGATAAGAGTGACTCATCATGAATCACACATTAGATGGGCAGTTTAGTCATTGTACACAAATGAAATGGGGACACAAAAGAAAAGGAAATGTCACCTTGTTTCTTCCACAATATTAATTAGCCTCCCCTTTGAATTTATAGCATATTGCTAAGGATATTAGACTCCCATTCTATTTTTGAAACGAAAATATGAAATTTTATTCTTTGTAAAATACTATTATTCAGGAATATCTTATTTAAATAATACTTTAATCTTCATATTGCAGAAGTCAATGATTATATTTTATTCCATAACCCATTGTTTTCCACCTTATTTTCTAAATTTCAAAAGCAAACTTCTCATTTAGACTAGTGGGGTACTGGGAACACAGTGCTACAATATAGCACTGTTTAAGTTGGTATACATTTGACTTAATTCTGTCACTCCTTCCATTTTCTGTTCTTCAGATACCCGTGTGATGGTTTAAGACTCTTCGTGGGTAATGCTCCCTGTCATTACTGTAGAAGTACCATTATATCATAATCTTAAATAGTATATTCAAGAAATGCAGGAGGGGGTCTAAAAGTAGATTTGAAGCATGTTAAGTTGCTGAATTGTTTGACATATCATTTGCTGAATTTTTTTTCCTCAAATCCTATATGAACTGAGAATAGAACAGCGTAGCCCTAAGTATGGCATTTCAGAAGCTAAGATAACCCTTCCTGTCCTACAAAACAGCTCCTTAATGGAAAGAAACTCTTGTTTAGTTGAATGTGAGATTTAAATTCCTCTTTCAGATTTCTGTTCCATACAAACTCATCCACTGGCATGTGAAAATATTTTGTCATTTTTTGTTTTTCTGCATGATTTTCTTGAAGCTGAATGTCAACATTAGCATTTCCTGGCACTTGCCAAGGCAAACATTTAGGTTAATGCCTCTGCTGGCCTCCTTCCAGCTAACTGAGAAACTTTGATTGTAATTATTGGGATTACTTTAATTTAGAAAAGTGCCTGTCCCTTTTTGTGAGCATGATTTATTTCTGCATAAATCAGATTAAAAGTTTTTATAGACGACAGATCTGTCTTCTTGGCTCCTAAGCTCCTGGGTGTACTGTTACTTACTGAAGAAGAAACTGGAGGAAGGGAGGTGGCTTATCATGAGTCAGCCCAGTGGTGGAGGCTTTGTCACCAATAGAACCGCTGTTAATTGGTCAGATGCTTCCTGGCAACTTAGAAGCAGCCATTTATTTTGTTGTTGTTTCCATATTTACATTTCCTGAAGTATTTGAGGAGATCTCGGACAAGGAAATTTTGTGTGTGAACTTGTTATGTGGTGTTTTTTAGGATATTCAGGAATGAATGTCTCTTCTTCAATGAGGAAAATACTTTTATGTTTAGCCTGTAGAACTTGATTTGAAAGGATCTGGGGAGAGGAAGCAGATGAGTTGCAGGCGGCGGCTGTCTCAGTTTTGGGTATTACATCATTGTGAACAGTTCACAGCTTGTTCAATTTTTCGTGCATGCTTTTAAAAATGTGTGCACTGTTTTGCAAAACAAGCTTTCTGAAGTTTAACAAAAGAGGTTCCAAGTAGATCTTTAAAATGAAATTTTGATTTTAACAGTAACTACAATTGTCACTGATTAGGATTTGAAGAGAGATGATAACTATATACTTAAATAAAAGTTTATAAATTTCTGAAAAGCGTCAAGATTAAGTGGTTGCAAGTAGACTTTTGTCATTCGTAACAACTGCATTTAAAAAAAATGTTTGTAGCAATATGGAATTGTTTTGTGCCTTGTTGTGATTCATAATGGCTATGCTGGAAAAGAACATTCGATTGTTATTGAAACTTGTTTTTTTTTTTCAAAAAAAGCTAATGTCATTTCCAAAATAATAATTGTGATTGTTTTGGCTGGAAGTTCCAGTCACTTTGCCAGTGTCTGGAGCACGGTTTCTGAACTGTTGTCTCATCACCGTTGACCAAGTAAGGAACATTCTTGATACAGTTTTTTTCCTGAATTGCTTTTCTTCCCACCTCAAAATTTTGATGCCATAGACACATTTTTATATCTTGCTATGTTTTTTCTGTCTATTTTCACTTTAAACATAAAAGTAATGTGTTGTACATAAGATTGTTCCCTCACCCCAAAGCACTGTTCGCCTGCTGGGGGATTGCATCACCGCTGGAAGATGCAGGATACCCAGACGCCACGAACTATATTCGGCCCTAACTGAGAAAAGAGCACTGTTAAAATCATGGAAGTACAACCCCTTGTCCTAATTGCTAAGTAATGTGGAGGACACACCGTTTTCCTTGTAACAATAGGCTTACTTGCTCTGGTATTTCCACTACATGGAGCTAATCAGTATTTGGAGTTTATTCAAGGGGGAAAATAATGAAGGTATCTTTAGGTAAAGAGTTTGTTCTTAAGAGATTTCTGTGAGAGTGGTTGCCTGTACCCATAAAGGACCAGTTCTGTTGGACATCACCAAATCAGAAATGTCGGATGAACTTTTCCTGTTTTATTTCTAATAAAGTACTTAATACATGAAATAATGATACACGAACAGTATGGTTGTTTCCCAGTCACATTTGACTCCCATGGTACGCAGCTTCAGATCTAAAAGCAGTGGGCTAAGAGGTGACACCAGGATTGTGAAACGGCAAACATTATAGCCCAAGAACGTGTTTGATGTTTTCAAATCTCCAAATACTACCATTGAAGTTTACCTCTGTGCAGTGACCTGCTCAGTAGTTTGCTAAAAGAAAAACAGGTCCTTGGGTAGGAGCCCTGGGAGGTTTGGCTGCTGGGAACCCTGCTGGCTTCCCGCAGGGGCTTGCATATTTACCCAGCTGTGATAAAAGTGGGTTTGGTTTTGAGGACCTGTAGAGGCTGAGTGGTGGGGGCTAATTGACTGAGTTGATTCTGCTGGGATCCTTTGTCTTGCAGCTAAAAGACTAGGGAAGTTTTCCATCCCCTAACACCCAGACCTTCGTCAGGAGCCAGTAGTTCACCAGTTGCAGTAATATAAAACAGGCATTTTTCACATACTCATAGACAGAAAGTTGTCATTTTTAACTATAATCCCTGGCTTATGGCTGTGATTTCAGACTAATTACCATTCTCATATGTTAATGGCTCTACTTTAGAATTTTTTAATAATCTCACTCTCAGGTAGAGCTGACAAGCTATTGAGAAATGGAACTTTGGATATACCCTGGAGGAAATTTGGGTTGTTGCAGATTTCATACCTTGACCTACTAAAATGAGAGTATTATTTTCCTAGAGTGCTAAGTGCTAATACATTTCATACACAGTGCTCTTTGAAATGACTTTAAGCAATAAAAGTCTCTTTCTTTCTCTCATGCACACACATACATACGAGGCTCTCTGGGACTTACTGCAATTTACAACACCCATTTATCTTTTCCCGTGTAGTTTTGACGATTGGCCTTGTAGATTTAATAGAATAGTCTCAGCATTTCCTTAATGATCTGGAGTAATTGGTAATTTTTCTAGGACATATCTGTGTCAGAGTTCTGAACGCTGGCGAGCAGCGAGAGTGCCCTTGTCCTGACGGACTGTCTGTTCGGGGCCGGCCGGCCACTGCCTGTACCCGATTGTTCTTCATTATGATTTGTTTGCACATGTGGAGAAAATTATGTTCTGAAGGGAATCTTTGAATTTGGGGAGCTGTACGCATCTCTAGTTCTTCTAGTGAGTTATAAATAACATTCCAATTGTTACTATTTTGTAATATTGGAGTGGTGATTCTTGGCACCTATAGCTATAAATTCTGATATGGATTCTCTCAGTATCATTCTTGTAGTGAGAAGTTTGCACCATAAATCCTCAGGTGTGTAGGGTAGAAAAAGGAGGTAGATGAAAGAAGCCAACCAGAATGAAGTGTAAGATATAATGAGAAACAAACAAAACCTCCTCTTTTACCAAGTACTTTATTTTTATTTACTTATTTATTTTTTGAGACAGGATGTTGCTCAGTATTCCAGGCTGGTCCTGAACTCACTATGGAGTCCAGGCTGGCCTCAAACTTACAGCAGTGCTCCTATCTCAGCCTCCCAAGTGCTGGGATTACAGGGGTGTGCCATCATACCCGGTTTATGTGGTTCTGGGAAATTGATCCCAGGGCCTTGTGCCTGTTACACAAGTGCCCTAACTGCTGTGCTATTCCTCCAGTCCCCCAAGTATTTTAATATATTATGTTTCTGCCACCTTACAGGAAGAAATCTAATGGACAACATGATTTTCGTTAAGACTTTATTACAGTTAGATAAATAAAGGCAATAGTGTGAAGGCACCTGAGTAGTCTATATTCCTCTCTACTAGCTACATTTTACATCACAGATTTATGTTAGAGTATCAACCGGCAGCTTCCTAAACTTAATTTGGCCCATCTCATGAGAAAATTAGCATCCATTACAAATAACAGGATAAAAAAAATGAAGTCAGTCTTATTTTGCAGTTTACTTGCTCTTTATTTTCCACTCCGTCACTCTGCACTGGTGGTGACAGAACTGCCCAAACCCGGTACCGGACCACCTCGTCTCCTGCAGTTCTAAGGACAGAGCCCAGGCCTTCGCAGGTGCTAGGCAAGCACTGTACCGTTGTACGGCATCTGCAGTCTCAGGGTAGCCATCTTAAGTCTACTTCTTGGGATGCTCCCAGGCAGTCATCTCTACCTTCCCCTTTTGCCCTTAAAAAGTGATTTCTGGGGTTTGTGTGTGTTGTAGTAGACAAGGAGAGCATCTGGCTGGACTTTGCAAGACAGAAGAAGAGCATGGAACCCTGGACTCTGGCGGTGAAACAGCCTCCTTGCTCAGTTACTGGTTGTTTTCTTCAACTGAAAACCAGAGACTTTCGAGATTGCACAGTTTCAGTCCCACTCTGCAGGGCTGAGGTTTAACAAATTCTAGTGTTCGTTATCCCTTCCCCATTTACACATTGTCTTCGTTTGGATTTGGAACGTACCCCAAAGGTCTCACATGTTTGGATGCTGTGGAATGTCTGTGGTTTCTGTATGTTGTTAAGAGGTGGGCCTGGGTGGAAGGGGGGCTCGCTGGGGCTTGACCTGAAAGGGTATACATTAGTGCCACCCCTATCAACTCATTTCACTTCCTGTTGCAATACCGTGAGCAGCTTCTCTACTGCTCAGCCTCCACCGTGTGCTTCCACCATTGCTGGCTGCCCTCGAGTGGACTAAGACCTCTGGAAACTAGAGCTAAAGTGAGTCTCCCTCCCTTAAGTTGTGGGTGGCAGGTAGTCTGTCCCATCAGTGAGAAAGTAACTGAGATCCATCTCCAGGAAGTTTCTGTGGGACAGAGGCTTGGTCTTAGCTCAGACAGTACTGTCCACATTGGGCAGTGAGACATGGGAGAGCCAGCAGCTCCGCTGATGAGAGTAAGTGTGTGTTGAATGTAACTGCTTCTCTACCTCAAGTTCAGGGATGCAAGAAACACCAGAAAAACGTTTCGAAGGGCTCAACTGCACTTTTCCGTGGTATATTCTTTAGTGATGCCTTGTTTCCCCTTGTGGAGAAGAGCAGCTCGGAGCAGGCCTTCTTTTAGTCTTCCTCGAGGGCCTGTCAGTGCTCAGTGACACTTCTTATTTAGTGAGAAGTGACGGTAACCTGTCCAGTGCCACAGAGCACAACTTCTTCAGTTCAACATATTGGCTCATACCCACACATACAAATTTATTCATCTTCAGGTGGAGCCAAAATTATTTCATATATGACTGCAATAACCGATGTGCTTGAAGAGGATATATAGCATTCTGTGTGATAACCACTGGTCTAGAGAAATGATTCTCAACGTGCTGGGACCAATGTTCATTTTCACTTGAAACTTATTAGAAATGCACATTGTCACCAGTCCCCACCTGTTACTGAATGAGAAACTGCATTTGGCAGAGTACAGCCTCTGAGATTATTCTGATCCCTGTTAAACTCTGATCTCCTGTACAAAGATGATCACATATAGACACTCGATGCTGGGCTCTGATCATGAAAAGTAGGCCATGCATTGAGTCTCTTTAGACTTTCACCTGCAAATTTCAGTGAAAAATATTTGGATTTATGACACACAAGTTGGATATTGGAATGTACCTCCTAAGGTCTAGAACCAGAATCAAGCTTTTAAATAATATACAATGTTGGGTACCATCTGGGATATTGCAGTCTACGGAGCACAGGGCTAGGTGTGTGCTTCCTGAACTCTCCAGGTGTGACTGCAGCCAACCTGCACAGTATTAGTGAAAGAGATGACGTTCTAGGTGATGCTTCACAAACCTGTGAGCAAGCCCTGGAATCTTCTGGAGGGCTTCTCAAAATAGCTGTATGGGCCCCAGTTCCAAAGGTTTTTTTCTAATAGGTCTGAGGTGGGAGCCAGAAATGGCTTTCTTAAGAGTCTTCTAGAAGATGATGATTCTGGATCTCAGGGCACTGCTGATCTAGAAACCTGTAAGAACTTCTGAGCTCCTGGTGAGCTCCTACTGGCTCACTATGACTTGTAAGAGTCTCTTCGGAGTTGTTATCTTGCTTTGTAAAATTTATTTTTTTATGAGGTGGTTGATATGTCACATACTTCAAGTTTTAGCCAAGCCTGGGAAACTAAGCAAATTAGTAAGACAGTGTCTCAAAAAAAAAAAAAAAAATATATATATATATATATATATATATATATATATATATATATCTCACTATGAAGATGCTGGGTTCAATTTCCAGTACTGTAAAAAAGTATAGTTACATAATTAAAAAATTAAAAATAAATAGAAGAGTATCAAGTGAATTTTTCCTCCTTTGTTTCACAGGCACTAACTAACATTCCTAGTTACTTGTATATCTTTTCAGAGATACTTATGTTTACGTGGACACTCATGTCTAATCATGTACACACTTAACTGTGTTTTTAATCAGAGTTCTGGTATTCTCAGCTCTGTATATTGCTTTGTTCATCTAACAAATATGTGAAAAATTTTATTTCAGAATATAAAGGGTTCCTTATTTCTTTTTTGTGGGCATGTTGTCCCCATTACATGATTGTCCTTTAATCTGTTTAAATAGACACCAATTGTTGGGAGCTATTGAGTTTCCAGTCATGAAGTCTACAGACAAAGCGAAGAGTAGACAACCAGATTTCCAAATGCTCTTTTAGTAAAATGGCCTACACTCCCCATGAGCTACTGAAGAGCTCACTTTCTGAGCACTATCTAACAATCATAGCTCCTTAGATTTTAAGTGTCATTGGCTTTGTGTGTTTTTTCACTCATGAATGATAGAAATCAAACATGGCCAATGAAATTAGTAAAAAAGAATAGTTTAGACTCCTAGAACATGTGGTGGTGGATGACCCCGTAGAATAGTCCAGGGAAGAACAATAGAAGAGATCACTTCACAGAAAGAGCAGCCCATGGTTAGGGTATGCAATGGTGTGGAATCTGGAATGTGTCCCACATGACTCATGTGTTTGGCTGTAGTGGGATACTGATCCAACTATATGCTGTTAAGAGGTGGGGGCTGGTTGGAAGAGGTAGAACACTGGGGTTTGACCCGGGCAAGGCAGATTCCTGGGGAGGAACCTGAAAGGGTAGCTTCCCCCTCCCTCCCTCCCTTGGCTTTCTATCTGCTACGCCGCGAAGAGCTTTTCTCTAACTAGTCTCTGCCATATGCTTCCACCGAGACTGGCTGCCCATGAATGGACTACATGAGACTTGAAACTGAGCTGAAATAAATCTGTCATCCTTTAGGTCATGGATGTTGCATTTTCTGTCCCAGCAATGAATAAGTAGCTAAGACAGGGTAAACAGAGTTCATATATGAATATCAGCATATATATATATATATGGAATGTAGAAATCATGTAAAATACATGAAGGAGTCTGATGCACTGTAGAGTGCACTCAGCTTTATTCTATCCAGGAGCATGTGGTTCTTCTGTGGGGTGTCTCTTTTAGTGTGCAAGTAAGGGTCTCAGTTACCTTGAATTCAAGTCTTTGAAGCAAAATCAACTCATACCAAACCAGAGTGCTCCTGTTTTAGTATTAAGCAAAGAACATTGAGAAGTGGAATAAAACAGGTTTGAGACTTTTCTGTCTTTACCTCAAACGGTGAGTTGGGTGAGGTTCCATAGAGTAGTTGTTTTCTTCTGTTGTAGTATGTTTTCTTCCCTTGGCCAGAGCTGTCTCACCTTAATCCCAAGCCTTATACACAATCCTATTTCTCTTGCCTTATTAATAAGTGAGAACACACTTTAGTTTAGGTCTTTGCAAAGTATAACTTTAAAAAATGCCATGAATATATTAAATTCAAAGAGTTCTAGTGAGAAAGGAAGGGTGGAGGGCTAGTGTTCATTAATCAACTCTGGAGGCCGTGGCTCAGGATTGCATGTTTTTAAACTTTCTGGGAGGCAACCTTTTGGTAGATATTAGATATTACCATATTTTTTCACGAGAGTATTATCTGACTTGGTACATTAAAGTTTACAGCTAGTATGTAATGGAGCTTAAGTGGTAACTCACTTCTTCCAAATCGCTAAACATTCTCTTATGAATGACGTCAGTGTATGTGTCTTTGAGACATGGAGGGATGTCCAAGCCTAGCTTCCTCAGAAGGCCAAGTTCAGGCTAAGGCATCTGGGACATTCCTCTCATGGTCACACCTTTGTTCCAGATCCTTCATTTTCCTTGCCTTGGTTAAGCACCATATCTCAGTTTCCTTATCTATAAAATGGAGATAAAACTTGTACATACCTCCTAGGATTTTGCTTGGTTTGGTTCTGTGGGGATTATCAGGAATGGAAGATTGATGGATAGAATTTAAACAATAAAGCATTCAAACCAATATCTAGTCTATGGGACATTCTAGTTAAAATTTGTAATCATAAAAGTTCAGTTCCTTGATTGCTCATGTCTGTGCATCAGTGTCAATACCAGTTAAATGAGTGAAACTTGTAAAACTAGAATGTTTTGAAAAGAACAAAGCAAATTTTTATGTCTTTTTTGTGAGTTTTCTTTCATGGACTAACTTAAATAAGAAGATCTTAACATCTCCTTTTAAGTCATCATCATCAAAAACTATCTGTCCCATCTGGGCACCGAGACTGGCTTCTGTCCTGGACGGCAGCCTGCTTCAAAGACTTAGTCCAGGGGAAACTTTCTCAAGATCTTAGTCTTTTCCCCCTCTGTTAGAAGCAGGAGGTGGGAAGGGGGAATCCCAATTCCTTCTTAATGCCAGCTTGTATTCAGCTTCTTTTGAGAATTCCCTGCTTCCCACACTTCCTCCCACTCTGGATCCAAAAATATTAATGCCTGAGAAAGAGAGCGCATTCAGAGGCTGTTAAGTAGGACTTCAAAAATGTCTGTCACACATCTATATATATATTTGTTTAGAAAGTAACAAGGCTGGTGTTTGTCTGTGGATGCAAAAAGAGTCTCAGTGCTGTATTGTCACATCTTATACACACCAGGGCTCAATAGGAATCAAGACTGACAGGTTCATGGCTAAAAGCTTTTCAACTGATGTTTGTAAGGCATATTTTTTTTCTTTGAATGAAATGAAGAATAAAGGTGCTTTCAGACCACATGAATAAATGAACATGTTTAAACTTAAGCATTTCTGTTTTTAATAAGGGAAAAACGAGCTGACTTAGCCCTGTGTGCTGCCGTGGAGTGCATGCATGCCTGTGAGCCCATCACGTTCCACGTGTCATCACTCTTAATTTTTCAAAAATAAATTATATTCATTAAACCTCTGTCAATGGATGGGGGTGAAGCGCAGATGCAATTGTGACTAGCAGAGCCTTCCCTGTGCATCTGTGAAGACAGTCCTTTAGCTCTTGGCTGTCACTCTCATTCTGTTTATGACTAGGCATTTGAGAACATTTTGTGATCCAGCATTTCAGGGCTGAAAGCCTTTGCAGAGGGAGAGCTGAGGCAGGCCTAGTGACGGCGTGCTAGCCTGCGCTGGCTGTGTCTGCGGCTTCTGGAGCTCTAGGATGTGTTTTCTCTCGACCCTTACTGTCTTCTCTGAGTTTCGCTTGGGAAATCGGCAGCTTCTGCAGTCCCTTGGTCATGGTTCTCCGCAGAGGCCCTCTGGCTGGCATGCCGCTCTCAGGGGTAACCCTTGAGAGTTGGTAGAATCCAGTCTGCACGATGATGGTGAGCCTGCCCTCTCTTTATCAGATGGCTCCCATGTGAATATCCGTACTGGGTTAGCATTTTGGGTTTATTATAAATGTTAAGGGCTGCTGCCTCTCTTCTTGTAGCTCCTGGTCACCACACTATTGTAACCATTCACTTCATTAGTTAAAAACTCAGCACATACATTCAATACAGATCAGGAGCTCTCAATAGGAGATAATTTGAATGCTTAAAACAATCAATATGTGGAGATATTTTAGGTGTTGTAACCATTGATGAGGGAGTTAAGGAGGTTTGTAACACGTATCTAGTAGGTACAGACCAGGGAGGTTGCTAAACATCTTAAATACATGGATTCTAACCAATAATTATTCATCCTAAAATATCAATAGTTAAGAAACCCTTATATACTCATTAAAGTATTAAAATGTGCACAGATATATAATTGTATGTATTGGACTGAGACATGTGAAGCCACTTATCTTTTGACTTAAAAATGGTAGTTTCATCCTGTTCATCCTAATGTGTCTAAATATAAATTGTACGAGTGAGCCACTATACAAATAAACATTTATGTCTTATAATTACAAATTATAGACTCCTAAAGATGCCTTTAAATATATATATAGAGAGAGTTTTAATATTTTCCTCTGATGTCCTTGTGTGTCATTTTGCTTGGAGTCCACTTTGAAGAGCAGTGTTTTCTAATTTCACTTAAATCTAAAGATTGATGTGCCTGCCATCAATTTACTAGGCCAGAGCATCTCATGCTGTGCTCCTTGGGAGCAATTTGGTGGTGTCTGGAGTGATGCCTCCTTCCCACAGGGCAGACCTGTAGAAATCTCAGATTATATACTATTTTTGCTTTGTGGCTTTGTCTTGGGTGTTTATCAAGATCTCCTGTGGATGTGGGTGTTTCTGAACCATTCTTTTCTTTTGTATTCTTAACTTTTCTGCAATGCATATAAATTACTAAAAACAGAACATTTCTTTCCCAGCATTGCAAAACCAAACCAAACCAAACAAAAAATCCTCCAAAGATTCCTGTATATTGTCGCATGGTGTGCATTGATTGGATGAAGATGTTGGAAGAAATTCCAGGCTTATCATCTTAGCATGTACCCAATTAAAGAACCTTAGACTTACTGAGAGAGCATTTAGAACCCTAGGTACCTGATCTGGAGTTTGTCCCTAGCATCAGTATTTTTACAGTGATTCTTGGGAAATTCTGCCCTTCCATCAGAGCCAAGAGCTGTCAATTATCTGTTATTTGCTTCCTGCAACAACTACTACAAAATACTCTGTTGTCTGGAGGTTGTCTTTCTCATCTTTGTCTTCCTCTTTATCTTTGGTTTTACTTTTTCTGCATTACTTGGAATTAAACCCAGAGCCTTTGAGCTGAGCTACATTCTGTACCTCTTTCTTTCTTTCTTTCTTTCTTTCTTTCTTTCTTTCTTTCTTTCTTTCTTTCTTTCTTTCTTTTTTTGACACTGTCTCAACTAAGTTGCTAAGTTGTCCAGGCTGGAATTGAACTTGAAATCGATTTGCTTGTATCTCCCAGAATGAATCTTTTTTTTTTTTTAAATATAGATGCCTATCTAACACTTCATGTTAAAGATCTTTGATATCTATATACCTAAGTGAAAAAAACAAGATTTAGTTGAATATGTGTGTGAATTTGTGTTTGTGCATATACGTAACATGACCATTGGTACCTATATGTGGAAAACAGCTTGAGAGATGGGTGAAATTTTTGATTACTAATCACTTGGATGGGACTTAGTTGATGTTTAGAAAGGAGAGGAGACGTTCACGTTCTAGTTTGTGTTTTCCTTCCACAATCACATTTTTTTAAAAAAAGCAGACACCACTAAGCCTATACCCTCTTCCCCGTCTATATTTTTTTTCTGTTTCATATTAATTGTTTTCTAAACATCCACATATGCCTCTCATTGTTTTTCTGCTGCATCAACATAAATTCCTTGGAAATCTGTTGTAAAAAATATTGGCTTGGAATTGGAGAAAAATCTGTGCCTTAACCTCTTCCGAAAGATTCTGATAGATTCCTGTAACAATGTGTTTCTTGTTTCCAGTTCCTTATGGGAGAGAATGTTATACCAAAGAGGTTTTTTGTCACAGTAATTGCAAATAATCACTCCTGACATTTTCATGAGTCATCGCAAGATTCAAAGAACGCCTGTCTGCTGGAGTGTACCCGAGAGGACCTCGATATATGGAATCAGGGGTTCTGTCAGGGATAATGTTATATTTTGTATTTGCCTCATTTGCGATGGATTCCATCTTTAAAGTTGCCACTGACTGCACTGT
Source organism: Ctenodactylus gundi (assembly GCA_004027205.1). Taxonomy (NCBI): domain Eukaryota; kingdom Metazoa; phylum Chordata; class Mammalia; order Rodentia; family Ctenodactylidae; genus Ctenodactylus; species Ctenodactylus gundi. Next base: position 615,433 of record PVKB01000120.1, read on the forward strand.
TGTAGTAACACTGAAATGGGAGCCCACATTCCAGTTTTCTCACTGCAGTCAACTGACTATGCCTATTATATACTGAGGAAATAGTTTCAAAGGCTGTTCTCATTCTTTTGTCATTGTGTGTGGAAGAGCAAGCATACATGATTTCAGTGAGAGGACTGTGTGACTAAGAACATTTAACCAAGTGACAAATGCCACTGGGATGTGCTCCCAGTTGCCGTATTTTGGGTTGTCCTGAGAGAGTCACAGTTTCTGACAAATCTACAACTGGAGCCAGCTCACTCTACATATGGTTTTTGAGATTCATATATCCTGTCTCTTCAGTCTGTAAAATAGCTTTATCAGTATGGCCTGTTTTCCTTGACCCGGCACCAGGCAGTCTGACCCAGTTCCTCTTTGTGTGCAGCGAGAGATCTCACATCTGTGTGGAATGGTTGAACTCGCGGTGACTAGCATTATTTACAAAATGTATGAATACACTTTATTCCATTTTGTTCTCCACAACACATGGGTAATGTAGCTGTTCTCCTTTCTTTTTTTCAAAGAAGTGAAATGATTGTCCAAACTGACCTTTTGGGTACATCCCTACCCAAAATGAATTGCAACAGTAAGAGACAGAACTCACGCCTATAGCTTCTTTGGTAACCACTGCACTTTGGGCCATCCAAAGAGCTCAGCAAGTGTTTGTCATCTTATTTCTTTCCAAGATTCTTTTCTTTTTCTTTTTGAGACAGGGTCTAGTCTTTTGAAAGTTCTTACTGATGAATTCTTTAATACCATATTCTTCCCCCACCCCCAAAGGAACTAATAGTTCTCTTCAGCCACTATAGTTACTTTTTCTATTATTGAGATAGCATGGTTAGTAATTTTTTTTAATGTACCTGACAGTCGTATCAACCTAGAAAACCTGCATGGCTTTTTTAAGAAGCTGAAGGGTAATTGTGGCCATGTTAATATGTGGAATCTAATTTGAAATTTTTACCTTTTTTCTTTTTTGGAAAAGAGGTAAAGTCCTGCCTCCTTTCAGAATGGATTTCTACATTTATAATAGAATGTTCTGACATTTTTGCTCAAAATAACAAACCTCTTTTGCATATGTATACTGTGCTGTAAGTTTAGACTTAGCCAGCTCCTCATATACTAACCCACAAAACAATTGTTTTTTTTTTTGAGTGAGGCTTCTGAAGAGAAATTAATATTAAATGAAATTACTAGAGGGAAAATAAAGTATTTATGTTTTGATACTGAATATCAGTGATTTGAATGGATAAAATCTGACTAGGAACATTTACTTTATTATTGATTCACCATTACAGTGTCCAATTACATTGCAAAACATTTTACTCCATGGGTTTCATTGTTTACATGAGTTTCACGTTATGGACTCTTCATGCTTTTGGGGTAATTTATCTCATTGATTTCATACATGTGCCTCCCAGGAATTTAAGACAATTGCAACTTACTTTGATTCGCAATCTCTGTTGTTTGTTTATTATTGTTAATTTGATCTGAACATATGCCCTTTTTCAGAGAGAAGGGTTTATGGTCTGTACCCCTGTGAGCTGTCTCCTTTACCAGCTTCCAGGATGCCACATAACCCAGCATTTATCCGACTTGCCTGAAGTTTAAAATTACTTGGGATGATTGATTAACACTCCCGAGCGTTTTCTTGGAGACCGGGCTTTATGTAGCCCAGGAGATTCTCATTTCAGGAGTTTGTGACTTCGTGGTTACACCACTGAGCTTAGGACAGGTCATTAGGGAACCTAAATGTGGCAGAAGGAGAAAGGGGAGGATTTTCATTGCCTGATGGTGTTCAGCGATCCAAAGCACTCATCCAAGTTACTGAAGGAAGGAGCTATCCAAAGACGCATACCTTTTGAATACATCGGTATATATGTGCAGATGTACATGCTGTTGTTTTTAGAGATCTGCCACTTATTAAATACCTATCTCATTTAATCCTGAAACTTTTTAAATAAAATGATAGTAACAAAGGGATTATGTATATACCACATCCTCTTTTTTATCAAGAAAAAATATGTTGTTGATAAATTACTGTTGGTACATAAATATTCTATTTCATGAAGTCCTTTTTACACAAACCTATTTAAACATACATTAAGAATGGTTATAAAAAAGCTTTGAAAGGGACAAAAGATTACCAGGTATCTTTTCGGTAGACCCCTAGCAATGTGTAACACACTCCTATGTAATCCCCAAAAGGAGTGAGCCTTAGGCCGTGCGCCCGCCTGGGAGTATCGCAGGGGCGCTCTCCTCTGATGAAGATGCCCTTTGCAGAGCAAGGTGTGTGTCTATCAGCTCACTTCAGTCTTCTGCACTATCTACGCATATTTGCTCTTTGCACTGGTGGTGGCATCTTTCTTGTTATGTCATTAACGAGATCCATAAAAATCTGCAATATAATATGTTCATTTTATTTGCATACAGCTATCTTCCTAACCTTTAAGCACTTTTTCATTAACTCACGTCATCCTTATAAAGCCTTATTGAAGATTATAAAGTAGATGTTACTATGTCCATTTAGCAGATGAGAAAGATTCAGCTGGTGGTTGGGATTAGGAATCAGTTGGACTGGGTCGGTGCTGAGGTGCTTTGGGTTGTGCTGGACCAGGGAATCTGGAACGGAGAACTTTGGAGAGTAGGCTCAGGCTGAACGAGCACAGATGAAAAGCCTGGGTCAAGGGTGGAACATAAAGTTGAGTGTGAGGTAACAGTTGTAGGGCAGAAACTAGAATTTTTGAATCTGGCGAAGTGCATAGACAGTAAGAGGCCTGTGACCCAAGTAGAAATTTAGCACTGAAGTGTGCATTGCTCCCAAAAAAGTCTTGATTATAGAGCTCTTTGTTCCAGAGCTGTTATGTGGGCCTGTGTCAGCAGGAAACAACTCCAGCAAGAACATTTAAACTGCATAAAATTGGAAACACCTGGCTAAATGGAGGAACCAGTGGGTCGGGACAGGTGGGGACTCCTGGTAACTAGATAAGGACAATGGCCTTCAGCTGGGCTCAGCTGCAAAAAATTGTATTGATTTTTAGCCGTGTGGTTTATTTCAGAAAACTGCGCACATTCCCCAGATCCCCATGGAGCTGACATTTTCTTACCGTCCTGATTAATCAGACTGTGTCCAAAGTGAAAAAAAAAAAAAAAAAAAATCCTCTGGCCAAGAAATTCTTCCTCTTTTGAGGGAACAAAACAACCTGGCCTTTTCTCCTTCCCCACACGCTTAAATTATTCCTGAGGTTATGTTTGCTGTCATTCTAAATTACAAGCAATGTGGTGATCTCAGTAGCTTTTGTTATTTGCTACAGAAAGACAGGAAATGTTGATTTAGAAATGATTTTAGGAAATGGGGAGATTTTGTAATTACTTTTGGGGTAGGACCTTCTTTAGGTTAAAGCAAACCTTTTCACTTCTGCAACCAGGAACATTACAAAAAAAAAAAAAAAAAAAGAAAGAAAGAAAGGGATTTCAGATTAGATCCAGCCTGGCTTGTAACAAATCACAAGTGCTGTTTCCAGTATAAAATATTAAAATTTCTTAGGTGCTATGTTTCATATCAAATTAACAATCATATCTGCATGATCTTCGATTTTTGACTATAGGATCTTGCAAAATACTTTTTGTGCTTAGATACTAAATTTTGCTTAGCTATACGAACTAAAAAGTTATGACTGCTTTCATTTTTTAAAATAATGGATTTCTTAGAAAATAATGCAGGTTTGCTACTGCAGAAATACTCATGATACAGTGTTGAGCTAGTCTGTGAATCAAATTTTAAAAAATGAAATATTTAAGACAAAATAGCAAACTGGAGAAATGATTACAGCTTTTGGGTAAAATATGGGTTGAGAGATTTTGAAACATGTCACTCTGTGTACTGGGTCTATTAGTATCTAAAAGCTGTGTTTGATTTTTTTATTTTTGCCAAGGAGTCATGTCTTAGTTTTCAGAAAAACAAGTTGTCTTTGCCAATCAATGTAATCTAAGTGACAACAGTGGGTTAAAACCGCATCATAAGGGCTCCGAGATTAAATATGAAAGACAGACAAACAGTCTTTACTGGAAAAGCTTGTGATCTCGATGAAGGAAAATATATACAAAAATTCAGAGAAACCAAACCAAAAGAATATTAGTATACTTGAAAATATGTTCAAATTGAGCAGTGCAATGCAATTTTTCCTTTAAAATATTTTTGCTGAAAATCTTTTTCGACTTGATGAGTTTTTTTCCCTCGAAAAGCCTCCTAATCTTGCAGCTTCTCATTGCTGTGTGTGCTTGAAATGAGCACTTTGGTCGAATATTTCACCATATTACCTTTATGATTCTATGCTTTGGTTCTTACTGTGGTGAAGTATAATAAAATTAATAGTAGAACTAAGCTCTGAGTATGCAGGTTCAGTTCCATACTGTATCCCTTTTCCTAGAACACAGCAGGTGTTGAATATATATCTGTTGACTTAGAACGAAAAGACCTCGGATACATGACCAGGCTTGTTCTGAGTTGATTGTGAAGCCTCTAAACCTCCTCTCAGAATCTGTGTTCAAGCTGGTCAGTGGTGGAACCCTATAACCTCAGCACTCTGGGAGGTTGAGAAAGGAGTATCCCAAGTTTGAGATCAGCCTGGACAAATTAGCAACTTAATCAGGCCCTGTCTCAAAATCAAGATAAAAATGGGTTGGGAATGTAGCTCAGTGTGAAGGTCCTGGGCTTAGTTGCTAGTATGCACACATTCGCAACCTATCTTGTGGCCTCACATTTTAAAATGAGAAGTTAACTTCCCTCCTCATAAGATGAGGGTTCAGGTGAAGTACATTTCTCCAAAGAGTTTTGCAGTTTACGTAATAGAAAATGGTTTTACTCTTTACCAAAATTGTGTGGCCTATTGCCGTTTATTCTTTTTATTGAGGTTTCGGCTATCATTGGACTATAAGTTCCTATAGTGCAGAAACTTTTCTGTGCAATATGGGTTGTATTTCCTGTAGCAACTGCCTAGTCCTTTAAATATACGAGACACTCCATGAACTTTTTTCGGTGGGTGTTTCGGTAGACAGAAGCACTTGCCTGTTTTACAAAAAGTGCCCCAAGGCACCCGTACAGCTGTGACAGTGTCTTTTCTAGGGCCTTTTATTCTGTGTAATGTCTTATCCAGGGCCTTGGATCTGGGCCAGGGGCCTGTCTCAGCTCCCCAGATATTGTGACTTTGATTTAAAAAATTCTCTTTAGCTTCTACCTAAAGCAAAGGCAGGATTCTCTGTGTTCTCCAACATCTGTAGATGAGGTTTTTATGATAACCTTATCCTGAAACTATAAGGGAATAAAACTTAATTTTCCATTCTCACAGGATAAAAGAACCAGGTTGAAAAGAGGCTGGTTGCTGTCCACGGATCAGATGGCCATGCCATCCAGCATGTTCCAGAGTGTTCCAGAGTGTCTCAGCACCTGGGGCTGGGTTTCCTCTTATTTTTCTGGAAGAGCTACCGGTTACCACAATGCCTATCAGGATTGTAAGCCACATGTACATATTGGCTTGGATATTGAAAAGCTGTCTCCAACAGCAACAATAGATGTTTTTCAATCTATTGGTAGTCTTCAGGTGCAAATAGTCATTAAGATTACCAACGTGGTGTGAAGCTGCAGAGAAAGATCTCAAGCAGTGAGGTTGGAGCCTGGGGGGAAGGGCACGTGGCACCCAAATGACCATCAGTCTGTGGTGTGCAGAGTGCGCCAACAGGCCTGGTCATAGGGTTTGTCTGAGGCGCACATTTCAAGGGCTCTCTCTTCGGGAGTCTCCCCAGGAATTGTACAGCCGAGCTTGGAGTCTGGGTTTTTAACATGGCTGCTTCCCCGGTGATTCTAATTATGGGCTAAATGTGAGAAGCGTGCCACGTGTCTTTCCTGGGGATATAAAGAACCCATTTGCTGCGAGCATGAGCTGGCCACTCCGGAGGTCAGAGAAGCTCTGCTACGCCCTGACGGAGCATCTCATTTTTCTGGGAAAAGGCCCTTGCTTTTTTTTTTTTTTTCTTTTAACATTTGCTGCCCGGCACCGTGTCATCTGACGACAGGGAAAGTAGGTGAATTTTACATAAATTATTTGATGACTGTACTAGAGACTTCAGGCAGTGTGAGACAATATCCGCCAAGATGTCTTTCTTGCCTAGGACCTCGCCTATCTGTGGAGAATTACCTGTGTCAGCCTTTGGGGTGATATGCTCCCAAGCCCTCTGGCTACACTGTTTGCTTAGTATTTCTTATGTGTTATGGTGTTGCAGGACTTCCCAAGCCTATGGCACATTCCATTTGAGCCTCGCGGCTTCCCTGACATCGGGCCCTTACAGTGAACTAGGCAGTGTTGGCACAAAAGCTGCAGCAGCTCTCCTGAGGTCCCGCGGCTAGCCAGGCCAGACACCGTTCCTAGGCCTTCCCTGCCTACCTGCTGTGTCAGGTGGGGAAGGAGTCCAAGATGGCTCATCTGTGCGTTCTTGTGGGAATCTTCTGAGCCCTTACTTACTGAATCTTGGTCTTTTTCTGTCATTGTTTTTAATAGTTGGTGACTGGTATTGGTCTCAGTATTTCCATTCATGTGAGTTTAAACAATCCGGGGTGCTAAGTTTTGTCAGTGAGTCTTAAGGTAGCAGGTAGGCCATACCCAGTTACTTCTTTTGTTTTGGCTTTTTCATATTAAACTTTTGGAGGAGATGATATTAAATTAGGCTCCAAAGTTTAAATGGTACCACGGACCCAGGGCAAGGCCTTTAAGAGGGTCACATTTTGCCCTCGGCATCAGGCCCATTTTACAGGTGAGCAAATTGAGGAGAGAATAGACCTTTAACCTGCCCAAGATCACACCCAGCTGGTAAACTGAGACCCAAGATTCAGTTCCTAGCGAAGCACAGTGGCGCTGTTGTCCTCAGGTCTGCAGTTTTCAGGGACTTTCTCACCACTGAGATGTAGGACAGCATTACTCCTTCCTTCTGGGAAAAGGACAGTTCTCCCTGGTGGTCTCTTGTGGGGTAGGTAGGCCTCCGTGCTTGATGGGGACAGACAGGGAAGGTAAGGAAAGATTCGCCCAAACAGCCACTTTATTTCACCTACAGGAACCAGTTGTCCCGGTCTTTCAAAACAGTAGATATGTAGAACTTGTAGTCACAGCCAGGCTCACTGTCGGCTCCACGCATGCCCGTCTCGTAGCGTCCCGGCTGTTCCGTGACGCTGTCTTCCAGGAGAGGATGAAGTGAGATTAGCCGGCCCCTCGCCCGTGTGTGGTTATGTCGGAGGGAGGTGCCTTTCCCTCTCTTTGGGCCAAAGGTGATTGGTACTTCTATGCCTTTATGGAGTTTTTCTTACAGACGCTTGATGACTTAAAACGCTGCTCTTCACTTGTGTCAACTTCGCTGTTACTCCTACCAAGTTGTTGCTTCTGTGGTGCTGAGGGTTAAGCCCGGCAGCCCGCGCCTGCTGGGAAGGGCTCTGTTGCTGAGCTACATCTCCAACCCTCCATTTTGTTTTTCCTTGCAATACTGTGGATTCAACACAGTGCTTTTGCTCTAAATTACGTCTCCAGACCTCTTTATTGAGACAGAGTCTTGCTCAATTACTAAATTGTCTTGGCCCAAACTTGTGATCTCCTGACTCAACTTCCTGTAAAACTATAGGATTACAGACCTGTAATTCTAGGCCCAGACCCTCCATTATTATTTTTCAACAGGATTTCCTATATATGACATTACCCTGACCTTGTCAATTTTGTTTAAAGCATAGACCACAGTTGGTACTGACATTTGTTTCCTTAATTGCCTGAGGTCATCTCTCTCCTCCCAAGGACTATCAGCTGTGGATTGTAAAATTCATATTTGCCTGGTGTTGACCTAGTACTACCCCAAAGATAGAAGTGGGATATTTTTTTTTTTTTTGTTATTGTTGTCGACCTGCTTTATTTGCTTAGTATTCAAGACAGAAAGAGGGAAGAAAGAAATTGTCTTACATCCCAGTGCCGTGGCCATAGGTTCTGTAGCCATGTCCTTGAGAATGGAGCTTGGTGTTGGCGGGGAAGAGCAATTTTCTCTGAACATCCTGCTGGCTGTGGTAGCACACAACAGCCTCTTGAAAGTCCCAGACACTGATACTGTTAAATAATCTGATTATATCAAAACACCTAACTAACCAGTATCCTGGCCCTTCTCTGTCACTGTTTCATTTTAAAAATTTGTTTTACAACGTCTGGTAGGCTAGGGTGACCTGGAGGTCCTTCCAAGTCAGGTAAGAGCAGACCCTGCTAATGTGTAGGGGCTGGAGCCATTGTACAGTATGTATGACCTATGCTTTCTGCAGAAACACTTTTATTACCTAAATAATAAGACTGCGGAGTATTTTATCTGGTAAGTTGATTTAATACTTTCTGCCCTTGTTTGGCCAATGATGTCAGCCACTTTCTGAAAGGGTCCATATCCTCAGCACCCTAAGGTTCCTAGTGTAATGCATGAGAGGCTGCTTTCAGACTTCTTGGATGAATAAATAGTGTAGCTCTAGTATTCTTACCTGTCATTAAATCTTTTTAGCTTGATGCTCAATTTAGAAAGTTAGAAAATTTAGTGGATTTTTCTAACAGCAACAGTCTTTTTTTCTTTGCAAAACTTCTGGAGTCCTTGATTTATAGTCTATTTAGAAATGTAGCCATAAACCAGTGACTTACTGTGAAAGTATTTACATTTTGGCGTCTTGTAAGAAACACCTGAGAGAAGCAGCTCAATGGAAATACTTTTACGTGTGGTACTTAGTTAAGTAATATTTTGATTCAGTCAGGTTAACAAAGTTAGAAGAAATTTGGGAACATATCACTGCCCTTAAAGTTCATCCTCCTCTGATTTTCATACCTTACGTGGAGAATATTTTTCAGTTGGTGTCAAAGAAGAAAGGCCTCTGAGAGGACAGTTAAGACTGGGTATGGAGAGAGCACAGAACCTCATTTTGTTTTGAATTGTTTCTGTTTACTTTGGGCTTTGAGGAAGAGAAACCCACTGCAGAAGGCAAAAGTAGACACTTATTTTAAGAAGATGAAAAAAATGGATACTGGGGATACAATGGCAAGAAACGAATTCCTGACAAGCAAGAGAGTCATTGAGCACATACTGTCTCTCCTCTGCACGAAACCTTGTTTACCTGAGCTTTCTGCCATTTCACTAAAGAGAGGTGTCTCTGCTCACCTTCTCACTTCCACGTGACTCTTCCCAGCCAACTGTGATGGCCACGTCAGCCTCCAGTGGTTGACTGACTTGACCTCAGAATATTGAGTTCACATTTTCAGAAGAATCTGACTAGCTCGTCTTTGATCAGGTGTGTGTCCTTGCTTGGTTAATTTTCAGAAATTGGAAATATCAGGTTCTAATGTGGCTACTCTTCAGAAGGTAGCTTGATTGCCTCTGATGTAGGAGAGAATGCGAGAGATCATAATAGCTAGCTAGCTGAGTTTTCTCTTTTAAAGTGGGCTGTCCTTGATCTGCTCCTTGGCAGCTTAACCTTTGAACAGGGGCTGCTGCTTAGACTTCAAAGCATTGCTGTCAGGTGTGTATCCTAATCCTGGTTGGCTAGATAAGAAAATAATCTCTGGTGTAGAAGGCGAATTCTCAGGGCAGTGCTATTACAGGGGGTGGAGCAGGTTACCAGCCTTGTCAAGTTTATGATTCTGCAGCTCCATGGATGTCTGAGATTTAGACTTGTCTTTAAATCATGCAGTCAATGAGATGGATGTCTAAATGCTGTTTTATAAATTGAGCTTGTAGTTAATAATAATTAATGTTGAGCAAGCGATAATAGAACTGGAGCTGATAATGATCTGTCACACTCCAGGCTGCCTTCTGGTAGGCTAGGAGGCCATTTTGATTGCTGAATTGTTGAAACTTACTGTGGATTGAATTTTAGGTGACACATTTCGGTTACTTTCTCTCGTCTTTAGGAATCTGTTTCATCACTGTGGAATGCTGCTTATATACTTGATGATTCTAATGGTGTAAATAATAGCTGTTTCTTCCTACTACCTGAGATGGTACTATGCATAAGAATTTCTCTTTAAAAGATACTTATTTTCCCTTGGTTTATAAAAACAGTTTCTAATTTTGTATAGTTACAAAAGATAAAGTGTACTTAAGGATTGGTGTGTTATCAATTTGAATCCATTTGCCTTTCAAGGTCAGACCAGCATCTCATCAACCTTTCTGCCATCTCCTCAACCCCCTGTTCTAGCCAGTATCTACATCTTAAAACTCGGGCCCCTGCAGCTTGTGAGGCCACTGAGTTTCACTTCCATAAAGAGGCCTTCCTGGTGTCCTCTGTCACTCTACAATGGTCTGTTCCTGGCCTGATCTCTCATAGATGATGATGTACATTAGGAAGACAAATTGTCTTCCACATCTAGAGACTTGAGTTTAAGTATCAACGTTTAAATATTTTCAACTACTATGTCAGGTCTTTAAGAGCAATAGCTAGCTAGATCTTATAATTTTTGAGCTTATCATAGAAACTGACATCTCTGTGTGTCTTAAGCTTTAATGTTTTAAGTGCTAGAAATACAAAAATGAGTTGCTGTCTCCAACTATTGATATTTTAAGGGGAATTGTACATTAGAGAGAAAAACTCTATTTGTACCTGTCGAGGCAGGTTCAGATTTCTGTCAACTTTTCATTCCTTTTCTCATTAATTAAGAGCACCTATCATTTTTAACATTAAAGTTACTCATGATGAGAAAATTCTTAGTTCAAATTTTCAAAAAAATAAGCGTGAATCATTTAAATTATGAAAATATTCCTCCTTATTTTTTCTATTTTTAGTTTACCTCAGCTGAATTGCCTGGATCTCCTCCCCATACAGCCCACCATTACTGCTACTTTTCAACTTTCTGGGCAGTTCTTAATTCTGTTTGGTCATTAGCATACATAAAATCAAAATTAGAACACAGAAATACTTTACCATTTCTTCTGTGCCAAAACCCATAATATTAAGTAAAATTTTATTCTCAAGGCTATGTTTTTTTTCCGACTGACAGGCCTCTTTAAAAGAATCATCCTTTAATTAAATTAGGAGGCTATGAATGCCTGAAACCAGGAAATTATAGATATCCTCCAGGCCAGCAGCAAAATTATTTTTCTTGTGCTCAATGAATAATTGATTTTGCTTAAGAATATTGTTGCTTACAACGATCTTTTCCCTCTTTGCTCAGTGTGAAAGTAACCCTTGTCATAGGTAATAAGGCACTTCTCCACTTGATGGTAACTTTAACCTTTAAAAGCAGTAGGGTTTTTTCAGTAATTGGGTGAATGATTCCTTTTAGGATGCTTTTATTTTTTGTTTTACAAAAGCATTCCAGAGAATATTTGCATTGCTTGGTAGAGGGAATCAAAACATAGCAAGACATCAGGAAGCCCTGCTTTCAGTGACCACAGAGCACAGCAGATGAAAACACCACCAGGAGGCTCTGTTTTGTGATGGTTTTTGTTCATTTGTTTCCTGGCATCTCGGAGATGAAGGTGACCCTTTTCTATGCCGGGTGAGAACCCAGACTGATGTCTGCCTTTTGGGCTTTTCTTAATTGACAGAAAAGGTGAAAGTTAAGAAATCTGTGACATAAGCCTTGAGTTCACAAAAGGTGATTTGCTTGAGTGACCCTCATGGTGAGGTAGGAGAGCTGTTGGTGTTTCTGGAACATAGGAAATTCCTGGATGACTCTTGGAATCTTAACTGACCTATGCCTGAGATTTGTTTACTTTGGGATCTGAAACCTTTAAATATTTTAGAAATTCCCCTTTACCTGGGGTGTTTAATTTCTCATTTTAGAAAGAAAAAATATCTTGTATGCTACTGGGTCTGCAAGGTCTTTTTGTCGTTTAAGGAGAGAGGGAAGGTCACCACTGTCCCTCTGCTGGTCGAAAGATAGAGAGGGACGGTTAAAGGCAGGAGGGGCCACTAATACTGATACCGGGGCTATCCCAGTTGATGAAAGATGACGACTTCTAAGTAATATGGTTTTTGTTGAAAATGTTAATGTAAAATAATGCTACTGCTTTATGGCATAACTGAAGGTATTCCCAAAAGAGGTTTCTCAAACTAGTTAGGCAGATGGGTCCTGCAGTAGAATGGAAAAGGGGGTGATAGCATGCCATGGATTATTAAATATTCTGTGATATATAATATCTAGTATATCAGCTATTAGTTTTATGAAAAATACTTTCAGAAACTTGCCAGCTTTATAGAACTATTGTAAGACAAATGATTTGATTTTTGTAAATTTTAATCCATTGAGGCATTTCATATCAAGCAGGTGCTGTTAATAATTTATTCTAAGGCAATGATTTTTTTTTCTTGAAAACAGCTATAAAACCATAGCATTGTCATTTTGATGGGTTTTGAAGTGAGAAATTATAGATTCTTCCTTGGCCTTTCAGTAATGTGTCAAAAGAAATCTTGTGAAGGAAATAAACTGACATCTTGACTCTTGAATCTGTGAAATTTGAGTTAATGATTTTTAAAAAATCTTGCCAAAGGGTAGTAACCCCAGCCTTCTGTAAGGCTGATGCAGGAGGATCGTAAGTTTGAGCCTAGCTTGGGCAACTTAGAGGCTTAGTGAGATTCTGTCTCAAATTAAAAAATCAAAAATTGGCTGGGAATGTAGCTCAGTATGAAATTGTTCCATACAGACAAAGAAAATACATATCTTTATTCTAGCTTGTCATTCCTGGGCATGTAGAATTGAGCACATTTCTTAACTTCTGAACCATTTACAGAAAATAAAGGTAGTAATCATGCCTCAAAAAATTATTTACACACAAAATCAAAGCTCAAACATATTAGCTTTCTTTTCTACACAGGTAGATTTAGATACATAGTTCAATTATGTTTACTTTTTCTGCCCTTGGTCTGATCCCAGTGCATCAGTACTTTGGCTACTTCCTATGTTTTGAGAGAAAAGGGATGCCCATGCTAAAGTATCCTTCTGAGAACGTGCACACGACGTGTACAAGGGCAGCACACTTCAGGGTAGCAGACAGGGATGGTGTTTGCTGCTCTAATTATGGCTCCTCTAGCTGTCAGTTGCCTAGGAGATCACTGGCAAAATTCCAACCATAACTATGGCACCGTTTTGTCCTATAAAGGAAGAGCGCCAGTGGCAAGCGTTAGACACCTCGGAGGGGAACATCCTCAACGTCTTATGGGGTTTCTATTCCCGTTGCCTGTTTTGTAGTCACATCTGCCCTTCAAACAGAAGTGCCACTGTTTATCATCAGCTCGCCCGAAAGATAATGTTCTATTTCTGCATCCTGTTAACTTGTACCTGCGAAAAGGAGTCACAGTTCAGAGGTGGGGGAAGGGAACATCTGTTTTCAAACAGTTACTAAAGGCCACACGGTTCTATTTTTTTTTTCTTTTGGTATCCCATAATCTACTTTATGTCAAAGCTAATTAACAAAGATGCGAGGAGATAATTGCACCTTTGCGATTAGAGAGATTTAAACCTTTGCTTGTCCTTTTGCAGGTAAGTGAATCTGGCATTGGGCAGTGCTGTGTTTCCTGTCTCGCTGATACTCATGTTGCCATTACGTGGATGAAAGCTCAATAGAGCTGTTTAAAAAATCCTGCCATGCAGGTACTGTGGATGCTGTGGACTCTGTGTTCTGAGAGATGGTAAGTGTCTGGTTTCCACTTTAACCATACTCCATACTCGGGATATCAAGCAGAGCCCGCCTCCGCTCCCACGCCCCTCCTTCCTGGAACAGGGCTCTGTTGGTTTACTGATAGTAAGTAGGCGTTTCTAGATGGCACAGCTCCAAGAATGAGAACTGAGAAATTTGCAGGTCTCCTGGGTGTGCTTTTGGAAGTTTTTAAAATTTTTTTATATTTTAATCAAAAGCTGAAATGAGTTGGCGTTTGTGTCTTACGTGTGTGTGTGTGTGTGTGTGTCACATGTGTGGTTTCACATCTGGCTGCTGGGGGCAAAGCTTAGAATCTAGCCATATCACTGTGAAGTAGTTTCTTAAAATGGCCTTTGTAGCTTAAAAACACTTGATTGAAAGAGAGTAATAGTTTGAAGTCCCATTCAAGTACAATGTTCTAAATTAATAGTTGCCCAAAACTAGAGTATTATTAGACCTCTTTTAAATTCATGGTTTAAAATCAAAGAAGCCTAATTGGAGTTTTCCTTTTTAAACACTTGAAGACTGTACTTACTATATAGATGTTAAATATTAGACCTATATTTAGGAAGGAATTTCAAAGCATTCTTTAGCTAAACAGAATTGTGTGTTCTTGTTCTTGTTCATGACAATAAAATGTCATGTGTAAGACTTGAAAATTACGTACTTAAAAATGTTATAGAACTGTTAAACCTGATTTCTTCCTCTCCATGGTTACTGATTCTTTAGGAGCTGAAATTCTGACTCTTTTCCTGTAACTTGGAGTCCAGTTTTCTGGTTGGCTATGTCTTTAAATAGAGAGTTCATCATTATTTATCTGCTCTAAATGACTAAAAATTGAAGTTAAATGTGAATTTGAGTGAAGTTTTTTCTTTTCATTTATTATTGGAAAACATTGCATAAAAGTATTTACTGTGGTATGCTTGAGTATTTTAAGTTTGTTATACTTGGGAAGGACTTGGATTTATTGCTTTCTGATTTATTATAGCTTCACTTGGGATAAAGTTCAGAATTTTACTCTAGAGACTTAAGGTTGAATATCCAAAATGTTGATTTTTTTTTAAATCTAAGAGAATCGTTTTTTATAACATGATTCTCTTAACTCTTAATTTTTGAGTTGTAGTGACATAATTGTGTTTGGGGATGACTGTTTTATTAGAAAACAAATATTTCTCCCAAAATGAGTTTCATGTATCTGACACTTAGTAAATGGATGTGTGAGTACATGTTATCTAATAGTGTGGTTGTTTTCTCAAAGGATTACTTTTGAAGTCAGGCCCAATGACATAGGCACGTAATCCCAGTACTCTGGAAGGCTGTGGGAGAAAGTCTGAGCACAGCCTGAGCAACTTACTGAGACTCTGTCTCAAAATAAAAAATAGTGAGCGGGGGATGTAACTCGGTGTGAATGCTCTTGATTTCATGCCATGACTTTCATTCCCAGTAATCACAAAAGCAAAACAAAACTGACATTTCTCCAATGGGATAGGAATTATGCATTATAAATAAAATACTTTTCTCACTGATTGTCATGTGGCAATTTCTACTTCTAATAGAACAGTCTCTTTAAAATTGGACATAGAGCTTTCAAAATGAGGCATGAGTGAATTGAGCATCAACCTTGGAAACTTTGATTCACCTTTTAGAATCCTATTGTATTTTTCCAATAATTATTCTTTTCATAATAAAAAATCTCAACCTTGTGCTTTGACCCATTAAACTTCATATTATCAGTTCCTAATACCATAGTTTTCCCTGGGCCTCTTTGAGTCTCTTTGAATTTTTTGTGAGCTGCTGAAATCCACAGTGTTTGATGTTGTGGAGCCCAGGGGTTCTTTAGAATCTTTAGAGAAGCTTAAGGATAGCTTCTAAAAACTCTCAGAGTTACATCTCTGTTTGCAGTATGTGGTTCCCATCCTATGTTTCTTAGCTCTGGAAGTTTTGAAAGAGTCCCCAACTATATCTTCTCTAATAGATGTTCAGAAAGAGCTGAAGTCGTTCATGTCAGAGGAGCTTTCCTAGAGTCACTGCAGAATTTCCTTGATCGGTTCTTAATGTGTGTGTTCTGCACAGTTTTTTCTGATAGTGCTTGCACTACCTCCCCTATAAATTGAGTCGCTTTGCTAGCCTTCCTAGCAAGACAATGCTTTATTATTAAGGTAATGTGGCTGGATGAAAAGGAAGCAATTTCAGGTTGCATGTGTTTCTTATCAGCGATCATTCTCATCAGTTTTATTGTTGATACTTGAAAAAATGAAAACAATTGTCTGCTTCTCTGCTGTGCTTTTCTGAGGGAATAAATTGTTGAAGTTCACTGTGCATAGGAATAATAGATTATTTCGGCAAGGAAACTTGATCCAGGTGGCTGGAGAAGCCGGTTGTTTTGGAAGGCTGGCTGGCAATTTCTAGCTCATGTTAAAGTTATTTATGTAGATATTAGAACTTTGAGGGCCCAGAGGGAACTAGAATTCTATGAGTTGAAGTGAGAATAAAATTAGGACTCGGGACGTTGACATTTGTTACCCCTTTAGATCCTGCCTCTACCTGAAGGATTCTCTATCAAGAGAAATTGCATGTGATGCGTTTTGAATGGGCTCAGAAATGTCAATATAAGGTTGAATTTAGAATTGTGATTGAGAAGAACTTGTAGTTCGGTGCTTCTATGAAAGTATTTCTCATGAAGAAAGGCAAATGCATACCTTGAACAAAAATTGGCTCTTAAGAATGAAGATACAAAATCCAAAGTATATTTTGGTGTGAGTAAAATAAGAGATTAATGTTCAAAATAAAACTGTAGGCAAGCAATATAAATTTTTTGGTCGGTAAAATATCAACCTCTTCATATTTTCTGTATGTATTTTGTGCCATAATTCTCCAAAATTATGCATCTGCTAATTCATATTTATTCCAGCATGTACAATAGTTTTGTACACTTAGGATTCTAGATTCTTATTACAAAAATTTTATATCATAAAAGTAAAGCTGTTAAACGAATTTGACCATCTCACGTTAATCAGTTAGCCTTTGTCATAAATGCTATCTTTGTTAGAAGAGACACTGAGCATTAAAACAAATTTTAGGTATAAGGTAACAAGCTTCCAGATGCTTTATCATACATGTCTAAAAGTGAAGTATTTATCACGTAACTATAATATCATAAATGGAAAATTCATAATTATCTCTTTGTATTTTCTAAGAGCTGGTCAGTGTTCACATTTTCCTTATGAGTTCGGGAATGTTCCTAATAGTTTGAGTCAGAGTCCAAAAAAGCCTCTATTTAGGCACATGGAGCAGACAGATTTTTTAAGACTTAAATTTAGAACCATTTCCACTTTACTTTTTTTCCACTCTTTCTTACCCTTGAGTTATTAACCACACTTGGTCAAATGTCCTATGGGGTATTCTATATTTTACATTTTTTTCCACTACCGTTTTTCATTTGTTCTTCTATCCCCCATATATATGTATTTGTTTTCAAGATGAGATCTCACTAAGTCACAGAGTTGTCCAGGTTGGACCTTGTGATCCTTCTACCTCAGCCTCCTCACACTGGGATTACAGGCCTGAGTCATCTGACCCAGGTTCTATTCCATTTTAAAATCTTCAGAAATACTGGGAAGATAAGGCTTTGGTAGATCTTCTACCTATCCTAAATGTATTTGTTGAGTAACTAATTTCATTTCATTCTCCTTTTGAAATGGATATCTTTCTGCAATATTCTAAAGTAATTACTTTCTACAAGAAAACATGCCTTTGCCTGCCCATTAAGTGTTCATTGTAATCAGATCCTTGGAACGTGTTGTCAACTTCAATGTACTTGATGCATGAAATAGCAGAAGCAAAGTAGACCCTGTAATGTTCCTGTATTTGGCTGTGCATGAAGAAAGCTGTACCCATTGTGTCCGTCATGAGCTATAAGGGGCCTCTCAGGCTGAGCCTGCAGCCTGCTGCTGCCCACAGCTGCCCTTCTGGGAGCAGATGTCTTCATGCCATGACAATCTTGGCTGAGACGGATCTGCCACTTCAGTCTTTGGTGCCTACCAGTATTTTACTCTCACATTGGTATTAAAAACTCACATTCTTAGGTTTTGGATAAACCATATAATGTTACTTTTGATAGACCAGAAGAAAACCTAATGTTGCATGATTGGATACTTTGTGTCTTATTATTAATTTTTCCCCTTATATTTTAGTTCAACATCTTAGTCCATCACAGGACTTGAGATTCTCACGTTAGGATCATTCTTTCTCGGCTTTGTGGAGACATGTATTAAAATGGAATTAAGGTGTCATGTTATCTGGGAAGGATGACCCGCATGAGAGACTCGCTGATCAAGATGATGCTCTCGGTTGGAACTATCAAGAATTGCTGTGAGCTTGGATGGTCGTTTGGTTTGGAGAATTGGACTGGTGCTTTCGTCACTTAGAAAGCAGTGAATATTGACCTATTGGCATTTTAGGATAGGGAACCTCAAAAGGAGAATGTGACACTTGATGAGATTGTTGTGTCTGATTTCCAGTACACTCAACGATACTGCCAATGCCTACCCCAGACTCCGAGGTGCGTGAAAGGAGGAGTATATCGGTAAAGAGTTCCCATTCTAGATTTCTGACAGTATACTTGGTGCCATGCACCGGCTCCAGTTTCAAGTGGGGTGACCTGCAATTGCTGTGCTTGCATGTGTGACCTTAGAAAACAGACTTTCTAAGTAGCCAGATATCCTAATCTTTAAAATGGTGACAATGATAGACCTTGGCCGTATAGAGTTGTTATAGGATTAAGTGAGACAGTTGACGTAAAATGCTGTGTGTCCTGGGAGTCGGGAAATGATCAATAACTGTCACCACTGCTGTTTTATTATTAATAGTGACTAATGGTTTCTTCCTTCACTAGGAGTTTCATAGAACACTCCAGTAGAGAAATAAGTCATCATATTCCCTTAATATTTAAGTTGCTTTGGCTAATCACAATTATTTAATTAATGAGATTGTGATATATATGCTAAAGTCTTAATTTTTCACATTTAAGATCATATAAGGCTGCATGGGTATACATTTTGAATTTTTTTCTTTTTAATAACAAATGCATAAATTAACCATGGAAGTTGTAGCTGTAAACAGGACTTTAATGCCAGATATTGTGCTGAATGTTTTACATGAGTATTTAATCTTGACAATAATCATGTAGCTTGTGCTGCTGTTGTCTCAATTCACAGCTATGGAAATGGA
This sequence comes from Ctenodactylus gundi, assembly GCA_004027205.1. Taxonomy (NCBI): domain Eukaryota; kingdom Metazoa; phylum Chordata; class Mammalia; order Rodentia; family Ctenodactylidae; genus Ctenodactylus; species Ctenodactylus gundi. Next base: position 634,363 of record PVKB01000120.1, read on the forward strand.
GACTCAAAGTCTCACTGCTAAAACATGTCACACCCAAAATATGAATTGGGTCTGTCTAGCTCTGGAGCTGCAAGTTAACTTCTGTGTGTGTTCTTTGGAGCCTGTCTTTAATCAGGACTTACTGGCTTCTGTTCGTGAGTTTGGTATGTTACCTGGAAGGGAGTTGGCATTTGCGCCTGTGATCTGTTTCTGTTAGGGTTGTAGCCAGTTGATCTGCTCCTAGGTCCAGTACATTAATTACCAACTCAATGTAGAGGCTTTAGACAACTTTTTCACCAAAGCTAAAAATTTCTTAGCTAGTCAGAAGTTCTAATTAAAATATTTTTCTTTATTTTTTTTTAAATTTGGGATGTCTCATAACCTTTTTGAGAAAACATTCAACATCGGTCCTCACTTAAAGGACTTTGATTTTCTAAGTGATGACCCCTTTATGAAGAAACAGCACTATGGTTCTGTGGAAAGAAAACATTTTTCTCCTAAGTGAGCTCCCTACAATTTAATTTAGTTTGGTAATAGAAGCAGTAGCAACTCTGGATGTATAGTCAAGTTTTCTGGCTTTTGATAAATGCCATAGTTGCCTGTTTTTGAGAAAGAAAACATTCAGTGTCCGTGAAAGATCTCAGAGGTAAATATTCAAACAATTTTTAAAAATTAGTAGGTATGAGCGGGGTACAGTTTGAGCTAAGTAAGATTCTCTTTACATTGTTAGTCAGTGGAGCTAAGTAATGAGCTCATAGTGATTAATTAATATAACTTGTTAAGTGTTGTGTGTGTTTGAAAGATTTGGAAAACAGCAAATTAAAATAAAACATTCCTCTAAATTTAGCCAAACTTTTTTTTTTCTGTTTTTGAACTTGTGCCTCAGAATTAGTGTTCTGATGCTATCAGAGGCTTATGCCTCTGTGGGTTATGCTCTATAAACTACAGAGTTGACAGGCTTTAGGAGAATGTTCTAAAGAGTCTTTATTAAGATAATATATTTTCTTCATATCTCTCACTTTATAATTTTGACAGAATAAATCCAACCAAATTGGTACTATTTGAGTAGTCATTTGACACCTTGATTATTGCATTTTGTTTCATAAATTGTACAATTTTTAAAAAGTTTAAAAATTTTTTATTTTGGTGACTCATGAAAATATTTTATCATTTTTAATAGAAAACTGATAATTGCTCCTCACAAGCACCCCAGTACATCTGAATCTCTGCTACCTAATTTTGCATGGTACATCATAAATAAGGTCACTCAGATTTTTTCAGAACCGAATTTGTGTGGCTTTATTTGTAATTCTTTTGAGGGAGAATGTATACATTTATCAAGTAATCAGGTAACGTACCATACTCACAAACAGAAGCCAGTAAGTCCTGATTAAAGACAGGCTCCAAAGAACACACACAGAAGTTAACGTACAGCTCCAGAGCTAGACAAACTGAATTGACTGTATTTTCTCTGCTGCTTGTGGACGATAATATAACATGGACCTACTATGCAGATACATGAACAGTGGCTGAGAACTGTCATTTACCATTCTGTGATGAAGAATATAATGTTACTGGACTTTTAATTAAATCTCTTGATGTGACAAGTATATATTGAAATCATGAGCTTCGTTAAAGGACCGTGGTGGTTTGGATCTGGAATGTCCTTCAAAAGCCTCATGTACCTATGGATACTGTGTATTGTCGGAAGCGGGTCCTGGCTAAATGGGGCGGATGCTTGCGGCTTGACCTGGAGGGGCATGTGTTGGTTCTGCCCTTCTCAGAGACTAGTCTCTGCTCCACTATGCTGTGAGAATCTCTGCCTCTGAAGCTCCATCTCTGGCCTCAGACCTGGCTCCAGCCCTGCCATGTTATTCCACCATTTTCCAGCCACCTGCCCATGAATGGACTGAGACCTTCTGAACTGTACACTAAAATAAATCTTTCCTTCCTAAAGTTGTGCATGTTGGGTACTCTGTCCTAGCAACAAAAAGTAATAAAACAAGTACTTAAAAGATCTTTTTCTTTAACATAGATATTGATCATTTTACAGTCAAATATACATACAATGACATTGTTAATGACCTCCTTGAAATTGGGAGTTTCAGTGACACAACTGTTTAAATGCAAAAATCAGTCAAGTCAATTAAAGACAATGGAGTGGAATGGAATGTTGATGAGAAATATTGATGTATCCTCTGAAGATTTATTTCCTTTAAAATGCAGAAACAGACTAAGTATGCATCTTCATTCCAAAATATTCTCTTCTAAAGACCACTCTACTCAGATACAAAATGTTTAAAGAACTGTGATCAGGAAACAATGCTTTATAAGATTGGGGTATTTTCTTACAAAATTCTCCTAGGCTGTTAGAGCTCAGGAGGGTATGAAGAGCAATTGTTGTAGATGACAGGTTAACTGTGCCCTGTGATTCAAGAATAGAGGAAGAAGAAAAAGGCCCAGTGAGAGGGGGGTGGAAGTGTGGAAATGAAAAGACTTAGGGCAAAAAAACTGGAGGTCAAGAAGATGAGAAAGAGTTTGGAGACAGGATTGTGGGTGGATCGTCAGAAGCCTGATGGTGATAATGGATGCTCCCACAAGGGGAAGACACAACTGCAGATAAAATTTCTAAAAATATTTTCTCTTAGAGATGCTAGAAGTTTGGTTCTCTGAGGTACGAGGATGCACCTTGATGGGTGATCTACAACAGCCATATTTTGTCATTCTGAGTGCACTATGCTTTGTATGGTGGATCCAAATCCTTGGTACCATTTAGGGCAAAGTTTTTCAAATTTTGCACATTAAAACCACCCAAGTAGCTTGCTGAATTTGTGAAGAACACATTTGTATCTGACCCAGCCATCTGCTATGACTACAGTACATCTCGGCTAATCTTTTTAGGTGAATATTATACAAAGTATGAAGCAAAGGACCTTTATATTTTTTTATATTTTTTGGTGGTACCATGAATTGTACCCAAGGCTTTCCTCCTCCTCCTTGGAAAGAGCCACGTACAGGAATAAAACAGGTACAAAAACATAGCCAGTGGCACAGATGTAGGTTGAGTCACTTCCAGCGTTTTGTTGTACGCAGCTAACACTCACTCAGACCATAAACTCAGAAGAACAACATGGAAACATGTTGCTTCTGGGAACTTGAGTTTGTGTGTTATCTGTTAGGTTTAAGGATTAAACCTTTTCTAAATTATAAGGTACTAGAACAATCCTCGTCATGCTGACTGGTCCATTAAGGTGATTGCTATTAGGCAAATATTTGTTACAAATCACTTAGACTGTTTTTTGTTTGTGTTGTGTTCAAAAATCAAAATTATCTCCAGGACAAATCCTTGTCAGAGAATTGAACATCAGTGGTAAGCTGTCTGAATTTTAGTTAGACATCAGTAGGAGGACAAGGGCACCAGAGCCTCGGCCACTCGGGTGCTCGGCCTCCATCTGCCTCTCATCCTTGCCATGCATGTCTTGTGACTTTCTCCTTTGTAATTAGGATGACTTATTTTTTTTTTTTTTGTCTCAAAAGATTGTGTAAGTAATACCAAATGAGAATTAAATGTGTCTCTTATCTTGGACAGAAGGTGCTCTTGCCTTTAAAGTAATTAAAGTTGAATAGATTGAGTCATAATAATAAAAAGAAAAGCTAATGTTGATATTGAAGATTACTTTTCTTGAAGTCATTTTGCAGAAAAGTGAGCAGATTACAATTCCCTAGCGATGGAAGACTCTGCAGGTTTCTAATTACGAAGCAATAAAAATGATAAAGAAATGGGAAGAATATTTTTAATTTGCCATGCTTGTCTTAACAATGAGTGGCTTTTCAGTTTCTCTTTGGTGGTTTGGAAGCAAGCGTGTTGCTCAGCTTACAGGAAAGGGCTTCCTTCACCTTCTGCTCTCATGGGTGCTATGAAAATGGTTATGGAATATATTTGTTTAATATATGGAGTAGGAAAGAAATATTTTCATATGTCTTTTATTCATTTTTATTACTGTAATGAAATATCTGAGGCAAGCTACTTACTCAAGAAAGGAGTTTTGTGTTGGCTTATAGTTCTGTGGTGTAAGGTCAGCGAGGTGTGTTTGACGATGGCCTTCTTGCTAGCAGAGTCCTGAGTTATTGTGAGGCATCCATTGCAAGAGACAAGGAACATAAACTTGTCTAGTCTGTTCCTGTAGCTTTGTTCATGTAACTCTGCCTTTTTTTAACCTTCAGGGCTCTACCCTGCTTGCCTTGTTTAATTGTAATTACCTTCCAAAATCCCCACCTCTACAGATCATAGTCAATTAAGTTTCTACCTTCTTATTGTCTCAATGTGAGGATTAATTCCAGCACATGAGTCCTTGGGGACACACTCAAACCACGCAGAAGTCATAGCATGTTCGACGGCTGTATAAATTGACAAGAGCTACTCGGTACTGTAGTTACCTAGGGACACCCTGGAGCTCAGTGAATGGCTAGGAGGTGTAGCGACTAGAGCTGCTTGTTGACTCCTTGTGGTCTCTGCAGGCAGTGATCATCAGGATCAGCAAAAATGCATTCTTTGCATTCATTAATTTCACATTCCGCTCTCTCGTATTCTAGTGTTGACCTTGGAAATACAAATTAGAAGCAGGTAATTTTGTCATTCCTGAAGTTGGATTAATAAAGTGAAGTATGTACACACCAGGGAATCTGTCCTTAATTTAGATTACATCAGCTAAAGGAACACCTATTAAATGCCTTTGGAATAGGGATTTGCAAAGACATGTTAATTATTAAAGATAAGCCTTTGGAAATCTGCTGAGGAATTCACACATAATGGTTGTGCCTTTGCTTGACATCTTTTAGGTCTTTGTCCCATTTCATGTTATAATTACATAATCACAGATGTCTTTTTCTTCCTCTGTCCTTTATCCTGGATTTTTTGAAGCAAGAATATCGAAAAATGTTCTTAATTTTGGTATTAAAAATTACATGCAGTGCTTTCAGTACTGTTTCGTAAAAAATGCTGTCATGTTATCATCGGTCTTGAGTTAGACTCTTGCTCGTCTTTGACTTTTTGCTGGATACATTTATATGTGACGAGCAACTCAGCACTGCTCGGGAATTCTCTGGAATTCTGAGACTTGCTAGTATGAGTCATGGGCTCTGTATTTCAGTAAGAACATAAGCAAGAGGTCAAAGAACATCCTGGAAGTATGCTTTGTAAATTCTGATGTGTTTATGAAGTACTTAAGGATACTGTCAACATACAGATTCTGATTCAGTAGATCTGCGTGGTGCCCACAACCCGGTCTTTAGTATCCTCCCATAAAATTTCCCAGAATTCTTCTCTACCTCTCTTAGCCAGCCAGTACTGCTGTTTATGGGGCACCCTTTCACTTGTAATAACATCTTGACCTCCAGGCATGAGCCTTAGTGCCAGGGATCTCTTGTCTTAGAGGACATGCTTTTTGGTGTGTTATTCTTGGTTTTTAAAACTTGGGGAGGAGCTTCCTAAAATTGTCCCCTCAATGTATACTACCTAATTATATGCTGTTAGCTGTTGGCTTGAAGTATTTGCTACATTGTGGACTTTTCTTGCAGGAAATAGTGTTTTTTTTTTGTTATTTTTTATGTTGAAGAAAGCATGAGTGTCAATATGTTTCCTCTTGTCTTTGGCTATTAATCTAATTCTTCAATTAAAAGGAATTGTTACTTTTTTTAGTTTTTGCTATAAAGCTAGCCTTATCTGAGTTTGTAAAATCTTTGCTAATCTCCCTAGAATTCCTGTTATTCTGCAGTAGTGTGTTAGAATGATAAAACAAAGTAATTGTTTATGTTAGACTACATTTATGTCTGTAACATTAAATGTTATATCATGGTATTAACTTTCTCTACTGATGTTTTAAAATATCAAGTTGCGGTCTCCCAACAGTAATGATTCCTGCATTTTAAGGTTTATATTTATTGAATATGATTGAGTAAGCAAGTCAAAAAGATCCTTCAAATTAAAAAAATGCATAACATAGTTTTGCCTGATTGAAACCAGTTTTTAATCATCTGAAAAATATTAATTTACTGTAAACTATATGTGAAGCATCAGGGAAAACTGGATAGAGAAAAACAAATATTATTTTTAGTTTTAATCACAAAGTTTTGATACAATGAAGAGAGGGAAAGTGGATACACCTAAATTGAGGTGTATAATACGTGTGTGTGTTACAGGCGTGCATTCATAGTTCAAAAAAACATCTCTTAGGTTTCTTTCCATATTGAAGTTTTTTATTCTTACTTTTAGTAACATTTTCTTCGCACTTCCAGTCTAGTAATTTTCTTCCTTCTCTTCCCAGTGAAAAAAATCTTAGCCTAAGCCAAGTAGCCGTAACTCCAAGTAATAGAAACCCTAACTTACAGTGGTGTGCATGTTAAAGACAAACCTGAAAGTGCAGAAGTAGAAAGTGTCTTTAGCTCTGGTCGAAACACTGTTCAGCAATTTCATTAAGACACACGCTCTTTCCTTCATATAAACGAGGAAAAATTTCCCAGAAATCTTTGCCCCTACTTCTCTCCATTAAGTCCGAGCCTATCACAGTTACTAGCGGAAGCAATGAAAATGATCATTCTTGACATGTTCTGATTATTTGTGCTAGAATGGAATGGATGTAGGGCCATCGGCACAGTGTCTGCTTTCCTCTGTCTCTGCCAACTTTAAAATGTTAGTATGCTCATATGTTGTGTTTGAGACTCTTTTTCTCATTGAGTACTCTGATTTTGTCCATTTTGTCCATACCCAGGGCTCTACTGCCATCTTTGTATGCTGATTAGCTCTGCATTTTTGTAGTCTACTCACCTTTTTTTTGTTTTTAGAATTTCACCTCTGTACTCCAGTTAGTGATAATCTCAAATTGAAATTGCCAGTAAAATCTCAAATTAATTGTAGTTCAAAACTGAACTTAGTATCTTTATCTCAAGATTCAATTCTTACTTCCAACTTAGTGAATTCTTTCATTTAAAATTTTGAGAGTCACTGTTGACCGCTCGGACATCGAGTTTTCTTTTGATTCTCGTCTTGTCTAGTGCTCGTGTGAGTTTCCTCCTGTTTGTGTTGCTGCATCCTTTCCTTGAGTTCCTGTTAGTCCTTGTCAGAGCACTGTCTTCTAACTGGTCTCCCCATCTCCACCCATGTAATTTCTTCATCCTGCCTCATGACCTTCCTACCTTTCCATGTGAGTCTACTTTTCTGCCTGCATTCAGCAGCTCCTCTTTTCAAGCAATCCTCCTCACTGAGATGGGAAAGAGCCTCTGCTGTTGGATTTCTTGAGCCTTACCTTGCACCCTCTCTTTCCTAGTACCCTGGCCTTTTAAAACTTGGATTTCATTTAGCTTTTCCTACTGTTTTTCTTCTGAACATGGAGTGCTGTTTCCAACAGTGCCGGTGCTCGTGCTGTCTCCTGTATTTCGTCTCAGCACAATCCTCACCTTCCTTTAGAGATCTCCAGCCTCTCCCACTGTGGAACCCCGACCGTAAGAACTGAACACAAGGGATTGATGATAACAGGAACTTAGATGTACTCTCAAGCACTATCGTAAATGTTCCACATGCTAAGCCACCCAAACCACTGTGGAGTGGGCACTACTATATATTTAATTTCTAAAAGAAAACACTGAGGCAATAGAGAAGTGCATCAACCTTGCCAAATACTCTTCAGAGGTGGTAAGTGGTGAGCCTGGGATTTGACCTTACATACTCTGCCTCTTAGCTCTGTGCTCTTGAGTGCTAAACCTCAGGACGACTGCATCATTTGAGCCGCCACTTCTTGGGCAGTGCTGTACCTTCACCATAGTTTTATTTTTGCATTTAAAACATTGTATTCCATTTTCCTGTTTGAGTTCCTCACCTCTACCAGAAGTTCTTTAAAGACTGGAGCAATTTATTCAAATTTAGTTCTAAACCCAGTAGGCGCAGTGTTGGTTGGGTGAGGATAGGAAGGAAAGGAATGAATGTTTGATTAGAGTATTTATGGAAAAAGAAATGAGTCACACATTTTTCAGAAATGCTTTGAAGCTGTTATTATGCTTTGCATTCACAGAGGAAGAGTTTTTGATCGAACAGTCTAGTGTCTTCAAGAAAAATGTCCTTCCTGCATTTTACTGAGTCTGAAGTTTAGGACCAGATGATTTATTCAAGATAACTCACTCAGGTCAAATCCCTGACAGTTTGTTTCCTTGTCAAACACAAGTTAGTTTACAAAAAGAGTTATATGCAAATCTTCAGTGCAGCCTTTGTCAGAATATTAAAAAACTGGAACCGATCTAAATATCCATTGCCAAATGAAGGGATAAACATAGTATATTCATAGAATATTATTCAATAAAAATTAAAAAGAAATTGACTGATCACACAGCACCATAGATTAATAGCAAACACATTGAGGAAAATGAAAAACACAAAAGGATGCATACTATATACATCTATTTTATGAAAATGTAGAATTGGAAAAATCAGTCTTATTTTTACCAATCGGTTTACTGGTTGACTGATGGTATGAGGTACAATTAATGAGGAGACAGAACATTTTTCTAATTTTTTAAGGAAATATTTTGAGTGATGGAAATGCTGTCTATTTAGTTTGGGGGGGGGTCATGTTAACATGGTTTTAAATCAATTTATTAGCCTAGCTACTTAGAATCTGTGTGTTTAATATTTTCCATAGGGCAACAGTTAGCAAGTAGAAGTCAAGATGAATCTTTTTTTGGATGAAGAAATGGTTTATATGCTAATTTTAAAAGACCCAGTAGAAGAATAGACATTGAATGCTAGAGAAGGGAGAATTCGTGAAGCCTTGTACCTCTGAGTCGAGGAACCAGCTCTAGGAAGGGCATGGACGCAGCAGGGTACCAGGGGACAGGTGGCCGTGGTGGCTGCTCAGCTGTGTTGTTCGAGTCCTCTTTGTCTCAGAGAAGCAGAAAGCCAGAACAACAGAGAAGGTGGTTTGAGGAAGCGTGGAGCAGTGGCTGTCAATTTTTTCCCCCAGTATCAGAAGAATGAACCATGTTAAAACAAATTTTCTGGGCTTCATCCCAGAATTTCTGGTTCAGTAGGACTGGGGAAGACCTGGAGGACGTGCCAGCAAGTTTTTAAATGCTGCTGATCTCGACAAGTCTCTGAGGGTGTAGCGCTCATTTTTATAGCCAAGACACTCATGCTCTGAATAATAATGTGATTCCTCCACACTCCACAGGACTGACTAGGACATAACCCAGGCTGCTGCCTGCAGGCCAAGCTCATCCTACCTACACTGTGGTCGCAGTAAGGGAAAGGGACAGAAAGTTAGGGTTCTTCAGGAGATAATAGGGAGTGGGTGCTGGGAGAGAAGATTTGGAGACAGGAAAAAGTGACATTACTAATGCTCGGTTGATGTATTCTATTTTCCGATGAATAAATGTGAGCAAGAATATGTACTTATCCTGTTCAGTTTATGCGCAAAAGGCCACAAACTGTAGATGGGCTTTGTTTTGCTTTTAAGAACAAAGAACATTTGTTCCTTAAAAAAATATGGGATATATATATATATATATATATATATATATATATATATATATATGGAAATGACTATGTTGAAAAGACTGGTAACTGTTTCATTTGTAATCCCAAGCCTTTGTTTGGACACAGTGTCCATATTAAATATATCTTATAAATTGTAAATCTGACTGCACAAAGTAGTTACAAAGTTACTATTTATAGACATATATGTAAATGTTGAAATGTGCCTTGAATTATATGTGTAGTATGCCAATTAATAGGACTACTTTTGCACAAAAAGCTGGAAGAAAATATGCTAAATATTAGTTGTGTTTTTTTCTGATTTATGACTGCAGTTTAAATTTTGTATATTAACATTCCAGAAATATATGATTTTAATAAATATTTTTTAAAATTATAGTTTTCAGTTGTTACGGTGTGTGAGGTGCAAGCTGATCCCCTTGGACTTGGGGACTTGGAGCAGCACAGCCTCACCGTCTTTACCCTTTCTCCTGCTTGCTTTCCCATCTTTCCCTTTCCCCGGATCCCATTCGTAGCTTCTCAGAGTCTACCTCCCTATCCCCTAGCACCTCTCTTACTTTGCTCTTTTAATTATTTATATTTTAGGTTTCTAACAAGAATCCCTGTGACTTGACCCTTTGTGTCTGATTTATTTCACTCAGCCAAGTGGTTTCGGGGTGCATTGATTTTATTGTAAGTGACTCAACTTCCTCCTTTATGGAAGGGTAGTACTTCAATAAAAACCACATTTTTTTTTAATCCCTTCTTCTATTGATGGACATACCAGCTGCTTCCAAGATTTAGTTACTGTGAATTGTACTGCTAAAAATACAGCTATACATGTGTTACTGAAATTACTGTGTTTTGTGTATTATGTAGTACTGTAATTACAGTATTTTATGCATATCAATATTTAAAAATCATATTCATAAATGACATTATAGATATATAAAATGTGATAATAGATAACTAATATCATTGTTAATAACTAGTATTATGTAGTACATTGACGTTGATCCTGAGTTTCTGGGATTTATCAAGTTATCAAGTATAACATTTTTGTCTTCTCAGAGTTTAAATTTTAGCATATTAATAATTAAAGTCACTGTGCCTCAGAGAAACTACTGATCCTAGTAAGTATTTCAGCAGAGGGTGACAACATATTTTTATTTTGGCGTGCAGTAGTCATTTGTTTCAAAAGTAACCACCTAGAAGTGCTATGATTTTTTCCTAACATTAGTTAAGTTTATTAAGTGTACTTTGACAGTAAAGTTAATAATGTCCATTTCTGGTTGCAGTCTGTTTACAGAAATGAGTAAACATTAAGATCATATTTGATAAAGTTAATCATAACAAGTTTAGCCTATTAACAGCTCCTTGCCTAGCTTTTGTTACACAAATGAAGACCTTCTTTTGGTATATTTTTGTAAACCTGTGGTTGAAAAAAAGTTTTTCAGCTAGCAAAAGAAGTACTGATAATTGGTACACGCTACAGCACAGATATGCAGAAAACATTACACTGAGCGAAGGAATCCAGACAGAAAAGGCTGGCATAGTGTATGATTCCATTCACATGAAGTATCCAGCATAGATAAAACTGGAGAGAAAGTAGATTCGTAATCACTGAGGGCTAGGAGGGAGGGGAAATAGGGAGTGACTAATGAGGATAGAGTTTGGATGGTGTCATATGAAATTCTTTAAATATAATTGTGATGAAGATCACATGATTCTAAATATACTGACACTATTATTTTGTGCTCTGAAAAATGGGCTGGCATGTACAAGTCTCAAGGTTTGATTTTGCAGCACCACATAAAAATTTTCTGGGTGTGGTGGTGCATACCTTTAATTCCAGCACTCTGGAGGCCCGGCAAGGAGTATTGCTGTGAGTTTGATGTCATCCTGGACTAGCTACACAATGTGTTCAGGACTAGCCTACTATACCCTGTCTCAAAAAAAAAAAAAAAATAAATCTTTTCAATGTCTTTTTAAGAGCTTTACACCTATAGTTTGGAGCCTCACTGACTTTCACTGATTGTCTTTGCCTGCTGTGTTTTCAGGGCACGTGTTAACCTGTGCAAGTGTTTAGACTTTGAAATGAGAGAGAACCTGGCTTTAGGGATTATGTTAAATTGAATTACTTTTGGAAAACATTTTAATTAACTGATATGCAAGGGAGATCCAGATGGCATGTGTCTTAATTACTTACTCATTGCTGAGACAGAATACTGAACATCGACAACTTAAGGGAAGCAAGATTTACTTAGCTCATGGTTTCAGAAGGTCTCACACCATCCGTTCATGGGCAGCTGGCAGGGCTGGAAGCACATGGTAGAGGTTGGAGAGCTGTTTACTCCGTTGCGGACAGAAAGCCAAGTGAATGAGGATCGAGATGCTCAGACAAGGCCAGGGCTTTCCCAGGAAGAAGCTGTAACAATGTTTCTTCCTCCTTCCTTTACTTAGTTCAGACTGCCACTTGGGCCCGCTATACCCATGGTGGGTGCCCCTCCTTCACTTCCTGGATGACAATTGAATGACCTACACTGGAAAGCTTTGCTGTGGACATCCCCAGCCCCTCCAACGTCAAGCTGATGGCGGTCCCTCCAGGTCAAACTACAGGCATCAACCGCCTCCAGCCGGCCCCCGCCAGCCCCCCAACAGCACACAGTTCTATAGGTGACCCACTACATCCACATACAAGAGGCTTTTGGGGACGCTTCAGGTCCAAAGCACGATATTATCTACCCTGTATAATTACACACTTTAAAACCTATGTCTTTGTCTCCTCCTTTCCTTGACTCCCCCCCTTTCCCTATACATTCCTTGCTTTTGATACTGAAGAAAAAGCACAGACCTTGAATTCTCAGTCCCTCGCAAATTTTGGTTAGATGCACAGGGATTTCCAAAGTATCATCCGCAAACCAAGAACATCAGAGCTATCTGAGGAATTCATTAAAAATTCAGGTCCCATTTTCACAGAGGTTTGGGGTCCTCAAGAGTGCTTTCCACATCAGGTTTCTCAGCCAGCACTTGGAGGTCGACATTTTACGAAGAACTGCTTGATCTGTCCCCACCTGCGTGACTTCTGTGTGCCCTAAACTGCAAATATCTGAGTTTATTAGCACCTCTGCACATCTCTCTTGTCTTTTCCATCTCATCTGGCTTATTTTTTCAAGTATTAGGCAACTCCTTTCCTTGAGGTTTGCTTAATGAAGAGTTGGCTAAAATGTTATCTTTGGGATATTTGATGACCTTTTGAAGACTGCTGCTAAATAGTCATCTTTTCTGATTATTTTAAAAATCCCTCTTTCTCTTTTTTCAGCACAGCATGTGGGGTGATTTCAAGTGGAATGCAAAATAATAGTTATTCTGTGTATTCTAAGAGAATCAAGTTGATACAACTGCAAGATTTTCCCATTACTTGGCTTACTTAGTTCATTTTCCCCCTTTCAAGAATTATGATACCCCTTTTGTTAGAAGTCCCTTTGGCCTGTCTGCTCACTACTGATATTTTTAGAACAAATAATATTTTTCATTAAATGTGGAAACACATTTGCTTTCTTACTTTAAAAATTCAGTATTGAACATAAATAGTATGAAATTTTAATAAAGTTACTTTACTATATTGTAAATAAAATAGTAATGTGCTGCAAAATAGTGTTTTGGCCTACTGTGAACTGCATACACAATGGTAAATACTGGCTAGCCCACGTGTGCGGTGGTTATTCTTTTTGGACTTGGTTACATTTGCTCTGTGGTATTGGCGCAATGATGAAACCACTTAACTCATCGCTAGAACACAAACTTGTTAAGTGACATGGTTGCACAGATTAACAATTATAGTATAGCATTTAGGAATTTATGTCTATATTAAATAATTGTTGAAAGCTTTTTTTTGCAGTGGTACTGAAAGTGGGGAAAATACATTCTGTATTTGCAGAAATATATCAATAAAAGCAGTTGCTTCTAATATTGTTTAAAATTACTTGTCATAAAATTGCATGGCTTTGGAATATTCTGATAATAAACTATAGACTCCAGATAGATTTGAAAATAAGATCAGAAAATTTATAATTCAGGCTTATAAAATTTGATTGGATTTTATGACTAATGATCATACATTTTAATCAAGACTTACTGTTTTATTTAAACTTATGAAAATTTCATTCTTGTCATTGATTTGTATATGTCAGTTTAATTACTGAATCGCACATCCCTTTTCCTCTGTCATATTTGTGTAGCTATAGAGAGTTCCCGCTGAAGATGCTGCGTCTAGTGAGTACACAGCTCTTGTGGGTTGAAACAACTGGAGTGACTGCCCACAAGTTATGATTCTTTTTTTAGGGCCGTCTTGCTTTTGAGTCTCTGAGGAGGTCTTTATTCTTTCAAAACCCCTCTCTGTTTTTTCCTCTTCATTTTCCCATCTTCTGTTGCTTCCTGTCCCCTCTTAAGTGTCACTGACCCCATCCCAGTCATCTATCCCTTTAGTATCTGAAAAGGCAGTGCTTGGGTTTTGTTTTGTTGAGTTACTGGGGATTTAACACAAGCATCTCAGCCCTTAGGGTCTCCCTAAGTCACTAAGTTGCCCAGGTTAGGCTGAAACTTGCTATCCCCCTACCTCAGCCTCTTGGAATACTGGTGTTACAGGTATGTGGCATCAACCTGGCTTTAAAAAGCAAGTTTCTAAATGTATTAATTCAAAATATGTACTAGCTTTAGACAAAATACTGTTCATATGCCATTGTGTTCCAATTTTAAGTGTCATACTATGTGATCATTACTGATCACATAGAAAGTACCAGTGTCCCAGATACTCTCCAGATCTAGCAAGGGCCTGAGTGTAAAGCCACAGACTGCTCTACAGCTCAGGCTACTACTGATACCTTGGTACAGAGATCCAGTCGCAATGACAGTGAGAACTCTGAGTGGGGATAACGACCCTGCCTAGGAGGCTGTGCTGTTCTAGAGTGGTTTGTCAGCAGCATCTTCCCCCACTACCTCCCTTTTTCCCGCTGGGAGCCCAGTGTCCTTCGTTGCTATCCCTAGAACCATGTATAATAATCTCTGTGTCAGAATGACCGCACTGTTAAAACTTCCCTGAGGATAATCTCTTCCATGTGATTGGACCTAGCTCCAAGATTCTCCACCGAATTGCATGGCTTCACTCACATCCGACCAGAAAGGACAGAAATAGAATTCCTTTTGCTCTTCCGTCAGCCAAACTTGCTGAGAACTGGAGCCTTCCTAAAATTGAAGGTGTCATAATCTGTGGTGAGCACTAGGTTCCTGAACAGGTGTAGACACGGGGAGAAACAGATTTCAACACCTAGGATGTAGCAACCACAGGAACCTTGGAGCATGTAACAGAAGGCAGTCATGGCGGGATGATGAAACCTTGGCTCGGGAGCTGAGTGACTTGCTTAAGTCTGCAGTTGTGAGGCGTTTTTCTGGCGCCATTACTTAGGCCACCTGATTCTTCTTTTATCCTGGTGTTCTTTCTCCCACACTACTCTTTTTTGGAATTAATAGCCTTTTATTGTGTTATCTTCATTCTCGTGGGTTATATCGCAAAATTTTATCAATGGTATGGTTCAGTGTCATTTTTTGAGACAAATATATATACATAGACACATGTGTCCACATGTACAGCTTCAAAACTAAGTGTAAAATCTAGAGGGCAAAGTAACATTGAATTCATCTTTAGTTAATTTCTGAGGATAAGCATGCATAATTTTTTAAGAGCTCAACCTGGAATTTGGGAGTCACTGGCTCTAAATCATGTTGGGATAGTGGGAAGTTGCTTTAATTCTATTTGTGCACGCTTGTGCACAGAAATAATATTGCTTCTACTGTTGGGAAAAACTCATCTTTCCACCTGCCTAATTCTCACTTCGTCTTTGAAGGAACCGTGTAAGTCATTTACTCTCTCTTGATTGTTTACTTGAAGTAAAAATAACATAATGGACCACAAATTATCCATTGATTTCATTTGTGTCTCCATCACAGTGAAACTCTTTATTACTATTATGCTTTCAAGCAAACCCCTAAGGAGCTCTATTCCCCTCTTAAATATGTTAATGAAAATATAACCTTCAAATCTCATTGTTGCTTCCAAAATTATTTGATATCATTTAGTTACTATCCATTCAAATTTTCTAAGAAAAATGAGGGGGTGCTTGTTGTTCTGTGTGTGGGTGAGCGTTGAACCCCTGGCCTTGTCTATGCCAGGCAAGCGTGAGACTGCTGTGGTTTATCCCCAGTCCCTTTTATTTTGAGACAGAATCTCACTGAGTTGTCCTTGATTTTGTAGTCTGCTTCGGCTTTGGGTAGCTGGAGTTACAGATGTGCCCTGCCATGCCTGGCCAAGTGCTAGGCTTGGAATAATAGGTATCTTGGGCTGGCTCTCTCCTCTTTTATTAATTCAGGCAACATGTTTCTTTCACCGAGGTGGATCAAACTCAGGGCCTTGCATTTCCCTTGGAAGCACTTTTTCACTGAGCTCCATCTTCTGCCTCACTTGATACACCTTAGTTACCATCGTGGTCTTTGGTTTATCAGCTTGGTTGTCCAAGCATTGCCTGAGGTTGTGTCTCATTATTTTATATACTATCCTTTTTTTCATGTTCCCTTTTCCATGTCTCTGAGTTTGCCTAGCTTAGACTGCTGTGGAATAGCCAATACATTGTCAGTATCTGCCCATTCTCCATTCCTGGTGGTGAATATTAGTAGTATTTTGTTTCTGCCTTTCCTCATTTAGACTGTTACTTTAGTGAGGGGAAGAAACTATTTTCTCAGACGTGATTTTGATGGTGGGAGTCTGAAGTCCTGTGTCCAGCTCAACTTGACTCTCTAGGAGTATGAATTCATCCCTGTTGCTTAGTCACGTTGAGGCTCTGTCTATAAAATGGAGACAATATCTGCACATTTTACCCAGCTATATGTATCTGCTGTGAGTTTATTCAAACTTTTCTTGCCCTCGATGTTGGCAAAAATATTGTTTCCTTGCCTTCTTCACAAGTCTTGGTCGGGTATAGACAAGTCGGTGGAG
Organism: Ctenodactylus gundi; assembly: GCA_004027205.1. Lineage (NCBI taxonomy): Eukaryota > Metazoa > Chordata > Mammalia > Rodentia > Ctenodactylidae > Ctenodactylus > Ctenodactylus gundi. Next base: position 650,907 of record PVKB01000120.1, read on the forward strand.
TGTGTGATTTACCTGTGGCTGAAGGTAGAGAATATTATAATGAATTCCTGTGGGCTGGAGGGGGAAAAACAGAAAACAGCCAGACATCTAAACAAGCATTTGGTTGAAAGCACAGGCCTACAAAATGTGTTCTGTGTTATTTTTAAATTGCCAATGAATGTTGATATAAAACCAAAGAGAAAAAATATCAGTTAGCTTCCATATGCATACTGAAATAGCTGACATAGCCCATGGAGCTGAAATTTTATTTCATCTTTTGTCTTACTGCACTAAAAATTATCTTTGCAGGAACACAAGAATGAAGGAAATAGAAAATCGGCATGCAGGTAGAGAAGGGCTTTGCTCTTAGAATGTGTAAATGATGGGTGCTGTGAGCAAAGAGTTGGTGAACATCGTAACAAGATATTACACAGAAAAATAGTTTGGAAGTGTTAAGCCTGTACACTGCTTTGGAATCAATGGAGCTGTTACAGAGGCTGGAGTCTAATGGTGTTTCATACTTTACCCTCAGAAGAGGAGGCCCTGTGGTGATTTTAAGCCTGGGACTCAGACTTAACCAGACTTGATTTAAGTGCTATTTATTAACAATTTTTTTTCTGGGGGGGGGATTAACAAAATATATGTTGATCAACTTGAAATTATTTTTAATCTATGAAATGGAGAAGATAAAATACTTATTTTAAGCAGTTGGAAGGATTAAGCAAGCTGACACACCTAGCGAATCTTTATACTAAGCAATAGAACCACGTGTGTGTGGGTGGGAGGTGACTAGCTTGTCTTTTCTTGATGTGGATCATTAAGCATAATGCTGTGATCCGACCTTTGTCTTTGTAAACATAGCTCTGTCGCGTACTCTGTGGTGTTTCTTAAGATCCGAGGCTCTCAAAATCTTGAGTTGTTTTCTATTTTGCTTTGGTAAATGAAACATCAAAGATGTCGATAGAGGATGTCTATGTTTTGGGTAGGTCTTGGAAACGCTTATAAGTCAGGTAGGCAATATTTTCTTTAAAGGTGGGCTACAAGAAAAACTGGAAATACAGAGCTAGGAAATGTGGGTTCTGACAGGAACTGGCTTCCCTAATCTCCCTGAACACCAGTGTCCTGTGTTGGGGAAGAAAGGGTTTGGAATAGGTGATGGTTCCAGTGCTCCGGTCTGACACCTTATCATTGGGCAGGTAAATCTTGAGCACCAGAGCCAGATGGCCATGAGGGTGCAAGGCTTACGGACTCGAGTTAAAGTAGAGAACAACAGGAGATGACAGAAGGCACCCCTTGTCACAATGAAGGGAGCAGTTTGGGGAGTGGGCGGGTACGAGAATTCAAGAACAGAAAAGGAGAGCAATGCCAGAGCGCTAATCTGACTTCTACTCTTGGAGCAACACCAGGATTTCACTGCAGTGTCCACTGTTGCCTCTGGTGTGTGTCTGTTGTAAGAACTAGCTCTCATGGAAGTGTTCTGTTGACCCAGGCCTGGGGAAAACCATAGGTTTTTGTAACTCACTGGAGATAAAAACAAACGATTGTCAGTATGTTTTGGTGTCTGTGAAAGGATGTAAATGAGCTTATGGGAGGATGGCTTTTGCTCTCTGATTTAATAGGAAGTTCAAATATGTGGCTTGCGTTTGTACCCAGTAGGATGCATGGAATTGTACTCCTAAGCCAGCAGCAGATCTAAGCGTGGCTTTGGCTGCAGGCCTGGATATTATCGTGCTGACAGATATGATGAAGTCATTTCTGAGATATGTGCTCACGTTGCCTAGTGCCAGTCTTTGGGCAGGATTTCTGAAACTCTTCCTGTGACAATTTGGGATCGCACGTAGCACGTAGGAAGATGAGCATTTAGCAGGAAGGTAATTCTGCTCCTCTTCGGCACGGATCCTGTTACTCAGGGTCGTTAACTGCACTATGATTGAACTTGTTTTTTCCCACTTTTTATTAGTATGTATATGCGATACACAATGGTTACACTGAAGTTAAGAATTTCGTGTGCATATCTCACAACAGCTTCACGTTCCCTCCACCCCCTTTCTTGCCTCTGCCCCCACCCCCAGTACCTACTATCTTCCAGCATTTTATCCAGTTGACTCTGATGTAAGCTCTCGGTTTCTCATCTTAGAGAAACTATGCTATTTAACCTTCTGAGTCTGATTCACTTCACTAAGCATAATGGTCTTAAATTGTGTCGTTTTACTTACAAATGATTCAAATCTGTCTTTATGGCAGAGTAGTTCTCCATTGTGCATGCGTGCCACATTTTCTTTATCCATTGGCATATTTCTGGATATTTTGGCATCTTCCATGACTTACCTATTATTACTGTGAAAAGGGTATGCGTGTATCTCTGCTATGTGGTGCTTTTAACTCTGTTTTGAAAGTTGCTTAGAAGAGATATCACTGGGTCAAATGCAAAACTATTTTTAGTTTTTTGAGGAACCTCCACTCTGTCTTCTGTAGTGATTGTACCAGTTTGCAGTCCCACCAGCAGCACAAAAGGGTTTCTTTTTCCCTAGACTATTGACAGTGTCTGTTTCTTTTTTGTATTCTTGATAGAAGCCATTCTCACTGAGGTGAGGTGGTATCTCAGTGTTGTTTTGATTTGCACTTCTCAAATAGCTAAGAATGTTGAACATTTTCTCCCATTTGGCCATTTGTACTTCTGAGAACTGTCTATTCATTTCAATTGCCCATTATCAAAATTGTATTTTTGATTCTGAGAGATCTTTTTCTTCAGTTCTTCATATATTTTAGTTATTGCCCCCATCTGAGGTTGGGTGGTAAACAAAATTTTCCCCATTCTACTGGCTCTTTTTCACTCCTTTGTCATGCAGAGGCTTTTTAATTTGATATAATCACATTTGTTAATTCTGGGAGTTATATTGTCAAATGTCCTGCTTGGAAAGTCTCTGCCCATGCCAATATCTTCAAGAGTTTTACCTTTATTGTCCTCCAGGAAATTCAGTGTTTCCATTTTAATATTTAGGCCTTTGATCCATTTTGATTTGATTTTAATGCATGGCAAACATGTGGCTGTAGATTCGTTGTTCTGCATGTGGATATTCCGTTCTCCCAACATTATTTATTGAAGAGGCTCCCCTTTATCCAGTATGGTTTTGGTTCCTTTGTTAAAGATTAGGTATCCAAAGGTATTGAGTTTGTCTCTGCATCCTCTATTCTGTGCAATTGGTCAATGTGTCTGCTTTTGTGCTAATACCATATGGTTTTTATCACTGTTGCTTTGTAATATAACTTAATGTCTGGAATCATATTGCAACCTGCTTTTGTCTTGTCATTCACAGTTGCTTTGCCTCTTCTGGTGTAATTTGGTTCCATTTAAATTCTAGGATTTTTTTGAGCTCTATGAGAAATATTATTGATGTTTTGATAGGAATTGCATTGAACCTGTATTTTAATTTCAGCGGTATAGTCATTTTTTGTTTGTTTGTTTTGAGACAGTCCTGCTCTTCAGTTCAGGTTGATCCTGAACACATTATATAGCTCAGGATGGCCTAGAACTCATAGCAATCCTCCTGCATTAGCCTACCGAGTGCTGGAATTTCAGGCATATGCTACAATGCCCAGCTTAAGTGGTGCTGGGGAATCAAACTTGTGGCCTTGTGCTTCCTAGATTAGCACTCTTAACTGCTGTGCTATTCCTCCAGTCCAATATAGACATGTTGACAATATTAATTCTGCCTCTCCACGAACAAGGATGCCTTTCCATTTTCTAATATCCTCCTCAATTTCCTTTTTTCAGCATAATGTATTTCTCATTGTAGAGTTCCTTCCCTTCCTTGGTTAGGTTTATTCCTAAGGTCTTTAATGTCATGAGGAACTATTGAGAATGGGATTATGTTCCACTGTTTCTCAGCGAATTCATCGTTAGTGTAGAGGAGTCCTTTGATGTTTTTGTATCCTGCAGTGTGGCTGAATTTGTCAATTAGTTTTAAGAGTTTCTTGATGGGGTTTTTAGAGCCTTCTAGGCAGAGAGTCATGACTTCTGCAAGTAAGGTTAATTGAATTTCTTCCTTTCCAGTACATACTTGCTTTAATTCATTGTCTTGTTTGATTGCTCTGGCTAGGGTTTCGAATGCTCAGTTGACTAGGAGTGGTGAGGGTGGACAGCCTTGTTGGGTTCCTGGTTGATAGGGAAGTGCTTTCAATTTTTCACCGTTCAGTATTATATTGGCTGTAGGTGTGGCATAAGCGGTCCATCAGTTTGAGGTAAGGTCTGTAATTTAACTTTAAAGGAATATTTCAAAAAGATGTATAACTGGGTAGATTGGATGGTTACTCAGGCAGAGCTTCATAAAGTGCAGCATCCTGTAGAGGTCATCGGCTTCTTAAATCTGATACTTTAGCTTTGAAAGTCCTGAAGCATCATGTATCAGTACGTTAGTTAACAATCCTAGTCTGAGAGCACAGATCCTGAAAACTAAGTTTGTAAGATGTGATATATAAAGAAATATGATAACTTCTAGTAATTCCATGGGCCCAAAAAATCTTAAGCCATTTTCTGCTTAAAAGAAAATTATCCTAGAAAAGCCGTTGTTGTCTAAGTTTGGATAATTCATTGTTTGGCTTCTTAGCAAGTATTATCTAGCTGCATTTGCCATTTGTAGCTCAAAAATGATCAACTAACAATATTACTGAATATCCAGGTTGGCTGAGCCACCCATTGTGGTCATCTTTCCCTCCATCTTAGTTCTCTGGTCATTGTCCTGTGATATTGCCTGTCCATTATTTATTATTGTATTTCCAATAGCCATGAGCTCGAGTTAATTGCCAAATAATTGAATGAATGGTAGAGACTTGGCTTGAACTGCGTGTTGTTGGATCTGATTATCTGATTTGTTGTTGAGCATTCATGTTTCTCTTTCCTTTATCTCTCCTAATGAGAATTGAATGTTCCTAAATGTCTGGGCCACGATCAGGGTTATTTCATAATTTTGTCCATTTGATATTTCTTGCTACTTTCAGTCTCCTTTTCCCTTTCTAAATGTTCTTTTACACAAATTCATCTGTTCCTATGGCTTGTAATACCTTGAAAATGTTGATGGTTCCTCCTTGGATCCATCAGGTCTCAGGTTTTCAAACATTGTTGAGTAGATGAAATTTATCACACCCCCTAAAATCTGTGTGCTTGAGAATTCTCTGGAATTCTTTTCCTGGGTAAAGACTCACGCGCTCATGTGGGATCCCTACGAGTGACTTTCATGGCTCCTTTTTTATTTCTACTTCTCTAATTCAGGTATGTCAGTGTTCAAATTTACCTATAATTTCTTGACAATAGTTTTGTTTTATCCAAGCTGTGCCTGCCAGCTTTATGTATTTGTTACCTCCAAATGTAGTCCAAATGTTGTTATATAATATGGAGAGAGAAATCAAACATGCCAAATTCCTTCTCTCAAGTAACTTGTAAGAAAAAAAAGCCTTGTCATAAAAATGTTTGAAAACAAGTCAATGTGTGGTAACTAATTGGAAGCACTGTGAAATACTGGAGGTTATATTTGGCTTATACATGAGAAAATTCCATAGAGATCATTGTACTTCTGTTGATCCTTGAAGGATATGATTTTGATTAACCTAATTGGCTAAGTCTCCATGAGTCTATAAAATGAGGTATTTTGGGGGATAGATAATTTTGAATTTGAGCTTGGGTTTCTAAAACCTTCAAAAACCCAAAAATAATAGCCCTCCCCTTCATATACACTTTATTTTTTACCCAAAGAAGAAAGTCATCAAATTTTGTTTTTTCTTTTGTTTTTTGAGACAGAGTCTTGCTCTGCAGGCCAGGCTGGTCCTGAATTCATGGTGCAGCCCCGTCTGGCCTTGAACTCATAGTGATCTCCTGCTTCTTCCCAGGTTCTGAGGTCATAGGCAAGTGCCACCACGCCCAGCTTGTGTAGTGCTGGGGAGTCATACTCTGCCTTGTCCTTAGTAGGCAAGCACTCTAACCACCCTGCTATTCCTCCAGCCCCATAATCTGTTTTTGTATCCTTGAATTTCAACCATTATCTAGAACAACCAATTATAATCGTATTTTAACTTGTTAAAAGTCAGGGAATGAGATGCACCTGGGAAGGGGCATTAGTTTCATGTGTCTAGATGTATTTGGATATTCCAGTCATGAGTGATGTCTTGTGCCATATTTTCATATGATGCTGTTCAATGGCTTCCAGATACCTCCCCTTCATTCCCCTTTGCCCGAGAGCTTATTTTCCCATGCAGTGACCCTGTGCCTGTGCCAAGGAAAGAAGGGAAGAGAAAGGGAAGGAAGGCTGTGTCCGTGCGACCGGCGTGGCGCTGAAGCAATCCCACTTAAGCAAATCACCTTTCTGCCTTACTTGAATTGGAAACTTTCTTAGATTTCACTGGGAAGACTATGAACTCTGCCAGTCTAAAAAGTGGCAAGGGAAGGGAACTGAGCACGAGGGACCGAACGCCTCATCCATGGTATTTGGATGTGCTGCTGCCTCTTTAGAGAGCAGGAACCCAACTTGCAAAGTGATCATCAAAAATCTTCATTTTTCTTTTCTCTGTGCCGAGGCGTCCTTCCGTTTTTTGCACAAGGGTCTTAATACCGTCTACCACACAGGGAAAACAATGATTTGGAAACGGCCATCATTTTAACAAAACATTGTTGGTGATCAAAGCAGTAACCATGCTCGAGTACCAAAAGCAATATTCCGTACTTATCATCTGCTCCCCTTGACAGACTTCATAATAACCATATAAATTAGGTTTTATAGCCCTTACACTCTATACATAAGGTAATTAACTTTGAGAGTTTGTAAACCCACATCTTTGGAGTAAAGCTTATCATCTTAATTGTTAGTATTCTATTTGGACTTTATGATTGTGTTAATGAATAGATTAAGTTGCTTTTTTCATAACATTCTATTGGTGAAAATAATTAGCTCAAAAGGATCATTTCCTCTTTCTACTCTCCTTGTACGATCAGATTAAAATAATTGTTGTGTCAGGGTGATTTAACATATCAGAAATGTGTATCTTCCTTGTATAGTTTTCTTCTCATTCTCAGCAGTAATTTGCTCATATCCTTAAAAGTGATCTGTATACATTTAAAATCACCATTTATTCTGCCTCAATTGCTTTCTGACAGATTTGAAACAGTCATAATGGTAGTTTTATGAGGTTTCATTAGTCACTTTTTAATTTCAGTTTTTTTGTTGCACTATTGCATAAAATCATCTATTATATAACATACTGAAATAGCTACAGAAGTTTTTTAGTGTCCCTGAGAAATGTGACTCTTAAAACCCAAACCAGATAGTGTCAGAAATGGCATTTTTCTGAATTTGAACTTTAGCACTATGAAAAGTACCCTTCAGCATTGACTAATGACTTTCTCTGTTTGCTTACTAACAATGTTGTGTCTTGGCTACCTCGAGACAATTTTTTTTTTTTTTTTGGAAAATCCCTTAAATGTTAAGTTATAGTGAAGAAATTTATCTGTTTGAGGATTAATAAATGAATTCAGCCCTCCACACCAATTCCTTTTCCCCAATTGGAGATTGATATTTCTATGCTTAATAAAAGAAAATCTTGTTAGTAGGTACTGATTTTTTGAATTCTTATGTGATTGTCAATTATCCTAAGCTTTATATAAAGTCACCTGCTATGTATTATGCCAGCGATGTCAATTATAGACTGAGGAAATGCTTTAAACTGTCAACTTTCCACTTCCAACCTCTTTCTTGTTTCTGTACTATGAAGAGAGGAGGGCCATGCTGTTTTGTTTTGGTTTGGTTTGGTTTTTTTTTGGGGGGGGTGGGTTGGTAGTTTTTTGAGTCCAGGTCTCATTCTGTAGTCCTGAACTCACTTTCTAGACAAGACTGGGCTCAAATTCACAGCAGTCCTCCTGCCTTAACCTCCCAAATTCATGGCCATATATTTTTGCTAAATGGCAAAAAAAAAAAAAAAAAAAAAAAAAAAAAAGCCAGAGGCCTCTGCATCACATAGGTGACTGTCTAATGTGAGAGTTAAATAGATGAGTAGGACAATAAAAATATGAGTGAAGAATGATAATTTTTTTTTAAAAAGACTGCTTGGCCTGTTGCTTATTTTATCAGGTATTTTGATAATTTTTATATAAGCAGTTCTTGAGCTTTCTAATAGTTTTCTACATTTATGCCTTTAAAAAAAAGTGCATGTGACTTTAGTCAGAGACCTAAATTGGGAAAAGAATGTCACAGTGACAGCACCCATTCCTATGCCTACTGGATCTTGAGAATCACCACAAGAGAAACACTTTGTGGTGAAGGTTCTCAGATATGGAATCCTTTCCAGATGGGCCTCTGCAAGTGCCTCATTGGCTTACACAGTCCTGCTAAGATTGTTCAGAAGGTTACTTTCATCCATTTGAGCCAAGGGAAGATTGAAGTCAACATTGCAGATGCCTAAGGCAACTCTTGTAATAAAGTTTGTTAAGAAAATGTTGAAAGTGACCAAATTGGAGTGAGCATCCCCATAACTTAGAAGTCTTATTGGGTGCAGCAGCGCTTCCTAATAGGAGCTGCAGCACTGTGTGTTTTCCACTGTGTTTTTCTTTCTTTCTTTTTGGCTCGGTGATGCATTCACACTGGTGTTCTGTGTGCCTAGGTCTAGCTTCCTTTGCAAGTTACAACATAATTGAAGACCTAAAAAGACAGAAAAAATGGCTTCTTGGATTCTTTTATTTGCTTCATTGCATTTTTTTGGCTCATCTCCTATCATTTGGCCATTTGGACTCATAGTACTTGCTGATCTTTCTTTTTTGTTCCTCAGATGTAAACTGCCCAGTCCCTGTATGATCCTTCACTGATGTCATACAGCTTCCTTGCAGACTAAATCCTATAGTTGGGAAGTCTCTAGGAGGAAAGTTCCATTTTTATTGTCAAGGATGTTCTTTCCCATCCTTAGGTCCTTGGTCAACACCCACTGCTGCGTTGAAGATAAAATAAGTGGATTTTAAGAATACTTTTCTGTGACATGCAGAATCATAGAACTTTATGAAGGGACTTGCCTGATAAATGGAAGGGATATTTTTGTGGTGGGTGTTCAGGAAGATGTGTTGGCAGGCTTAGTTTTCATGTGCTACCTTTAGCAATGTTGAAGCTGGAAGATGTTCAGAATTTTAAATTTAGGGCAAACTTCTTTTCATTCGTGGTATGATTTCCCACGAGTTTGGAACTGCGTGGCACTTCTCATTGTGTTCACCTGATCTAACGAAGAACCTCATTTTGTGATGAAAGGACTCCATCTCCAGAAGGTTCATTGACTGGCTCAGGTTGACACGTAAAATAACATTTTTTTCTTTAATTCATATCTAGAGTTTCAGCTATGAATCCAGTATTCTCACCACTAGAGCAGAGCTATGTTTTGACTCTTTCAGTTTCATAAAAAACATATGGTGAGTGCCTACGTACAATTTTTGGCATAACAGAATATAGTTAAAAATAGTAGAATAACTACCCTTAGGAATTTAGTTTTAAAGGAAGCTCTTTGTTAGCTGGGACAAACAGATTCTGTCTACTTTTTCTTTGCTTTTTTCTCAATACAGAGTCATAATAGTCCAGGCTGGTCCTAAACTCACTGAACTACTAATGATGATCCTACTACCTAAGCCTCCTGAGTTTTCCCTATTTCTTGGTCATTCTCGTAGATAATTAAGGTAAAGACATTAAAATCATTCTGAGAGGGTGATAGCAATGCCTAGGGAAATTACACTGATGTTACCACTTAGCATGTCACTGTCCAGTTTAATCATCTGGTGCTATATGGGCCTGCGACATGTTCAAGTTTCAGGGGCTCTTAACGTGGTTCCTTACGTTCTTCCGGTCTCTCAGCTCTCGCATGTTTCACTATAAAATTGTTTTGAAGAGCAAGTTGAGAACTTGGTTGGTTTCTTCTACCTAAATAACACATCTTTAGAAGAACTTAAAGGCATTATTTTGTTTTGAAATCTTAGTTATCAAATTCATAACAAATACATCTTCTAGGTATCACTTCATTTCTCATAGCTTCCTCACAGGTGAAAATAAAATATTACTAAAACAACAAATCATCAAGATGTGATTTCTGTCAAGTCTTGCTGTATCGATCTGTTTTTGTTCTAGAGGTTTCTTTCTCTGGATGATGCTCAGGTTAGACTTTTGCTGTTGAAAACACTTAGCTTCAAAGACATTGCTTTAGTTTACCACCTACTGCAGTGGTGTTAGGATTTTTCTTTGTGACTGTGCCATAGTACCAAAAGAAATTCTGTGCCACTGTACCAAAGGGAGGTGCATGCCTGGCTGTGCTGATGGGATATGGCCGAAAATTTTGAGATAAAAGCTCCAGTAAGTAAAAATGTATCCATGTGTAATCTAGAGGAAATATTACATGTTTTTGTGGTGGAGGGAGAAAAATCCTTCTAAACATGCGAATTGGGTTTTGCTTTGTTTTCCACTCTGATGTAGTACTTCAAAATTCAACTATTTAGTATTTTTTTCAAAATAGTTGTTTTTTTGGTTTGTTGAGATGCATTTCTTTGAGATACAAAAAAGTATGCAATAAAAAATTAAATGGGTGAGACATGAGTTCTGTGATAATTCTGAAATAATAAACACATCTATAGAAGTGATGTGACAGAAGCCAGAATTTATGGACATAATTAATGTCACTAAGTAGGACATGAAGTGCTTATCTGTAACTAATATTCATACTGTGATCATTTTCAATTTGAATTTATGCAAAATTAGCTGACAAGCCAGTTTGGTTTATCATGGTTTATCCCTTATGTATTTTTTTCCATAACTTTTCTGGCTGGTAAGTGGCTATAAATAGAGTTAATTTGTTTCTAAAAGAAAACTATTAAGATCCTTCAAGGTTTCATATTCCTGCCACTTTACTCTCTGGTGCTCTGTGCATATCATGCTTGAAGTACTTTATGTAGGTTAAGTACTTTGAATGCCCAACAAGTTTTACAAATGTTCACTGGGATTTCTGATTAGGTTTGAACAATGGTGACTACATGGCGCACATTTCTGATAAGACTGCGAGTATAGGATTAGCCTAATTGGATGGATGGGTGGAAAGAGAGAACAATACAGGTAGTTAGAGTATGCACAACTCCTCAGTTTATAAGATGCTGTAGAAAAATTAAGTGCAGAAAACATGAAGGCATATATATTCCCACTACTCAGAAGTAACTTGTAATAGAATTTTATACCATGGGAATACATATATTCCTATGAATATGCTTGCATGTGTTTCTTCCAAAGTGATCAAGGAACATTTTAAAATATATAATTGCGCACAGAGTTAGATTTTAAATTCATAACTAGAAAACCCTCTAATAATCCTGCATAACCTCTTAATCAGTTAGGTACCTTCTTAACCAGAAAGAAAACCTCAGTTGTAATTCTCTGAAAGCTTGCAGTTGTCAGAGGCGAAAGTATCATTTCACAGCTCCTGAAAACACCCAATCTCACTGTTTTATTTTTCATCCCTAAAGCTTTTAATACAAGGTTGAGAAAAACATTTTTGTTGAAATACAGAATTAATATGTAGATGAAGAATGAATATGCGTCTGAAAAATTCTAAAGCATTGGAAAGAGATTTTTTTTTGAAACAGAGTTTCGCTTTGTACCCCAGGCTGGTCCTGAACTCATTATGGAGCTCAGGCTGGCCTTGGCCTCAAAGCAATCCTTCTGGCTCAGCCTCCCCGGTGGTGCTGGGATTATAGGCACACACCACCATGCCTGGTTTATGTGGTGCTGAGGAATCGAACTCAGGTACGCAGTGCTTGCTACACAAGTGCTTTAGCTGCTGAGCCATTCCTCCAGCCCAGGGAAAGAGATTTATATCCTAGCTTTTCTTTATAAAAATAGAAATCTAAAAAGATCTACCATGCAGATAAAATCACTATTAACATGCTTTTATTTATATAGAATATTTTTCTATTCAAATGTATGCTTGTGAATATTTGTGAGTGTTACTAGACATGTTTGTGGGGTATTACAAAATTGGGATTGTTTTTTATGTTTTGTATCCTGCTTATCTGATGTTTTGTGCATATCCTTAGTAAGCAGTTTTTAGTTGTTCTAGAAATATTCCCAATTGTCTGTCACTTCACATTAAATTACGCATGCCTCCCAGCTAAGGGGCGGGGCTGCAGTGTAGATTATTGCTCTTTGTCAGGTTTTTGAGTTGTTTACACTAAGATTACAAAGTTTCAGGAAAAGAGAACACCCTTACGAAACTGTTTTTATAGATGTTGGCTAAATCTAAAAATCACACTTCTCCTTGCTTCAAAACAGAGTATCTGCTGTTCACCAGTGAGAGAGAGTTGCGATATTTTAAAAATTTATCAGAGCAATGTATATTTCTCCCTCTAAAATTCTCACTTATGTCTTAAGGAACAGTGCCAGTACTTTGAACACACCCCGGGTCACGTGATAAGGATGAGATTGTCTTATTTTTCCTGTCACGCACATACTACAGTGCGTGACACATGGCAGGAACACATCAGATAATATGGTGAGCAACAGATACTTACAGGCATAATAACTTTCTAATAGCCTGACTTCTGATCTCCTAAAAATGTACATTTCTTTTTGAGTTAACTAATTCTGGCCTTGTAGTAAGCTACTGTTAATTGCTACAGTTTTCTTTCAAAATGGTCAGACAACTATTTAATCATGACATTTCGTTGATTTTGTTGGAAAATGTGAAATAGTCCGTGATGGTAGAAAGTATTGGCTTGCGGGAATTCATTGTGGTTTATTTATTATCCTGGTTATTTAACTTAATTTACCCAGCCCAGCTCCCCTACTGTGGGGTTGTATAATTGAACAGATGAGGCCCATACGCTTACCAAACTCATTCCTCTCCAATTAAAAAACATAGAGCTATAAAATGCACATTTCCCCTGGGATATTGTAAGTTCCTCATTGGTTAATATCCCACTATTTCTGTGGCACCAACCTCCTGGATTTTTCCCATTTAACTCTTAGTAAGCCAAGAAAAAGCCGAACAAACTTGTGTGTTGGCTTAAGGGATTATTAAAGATATTTTCCACACAAGGAAAGCCCTGTTTGACTCTGATTGCATCATTGTCCCCCGTCCCTGACTTTTTCTGTATCATTGTATCTAAAGTTAGACTTAAATGCTTGAGGAAAGACTACACAAATTTTCTTTAACCATTGAATCTAGCGTGTAAAGCTTGCTGCCCGTGACACCGCAGCTCCACGTATGTGGCACAGCTGATGAGGGAGGAGGCCGGCTTCCATTGGCAGAGATTCATTCTGCAATCTGCTCAATGAAAGGATGTGACTCACTGATGTGTCGATAGCCAGTTTTTAAATACTAGCAAAAGTACGGAATTTGAAAAGAAGCGCTCATTTTAACTCATGTTCAAAGTGATATCCAGGTTGATGACTACGAGGAAATACTTTAAAAAGATGAAGGAAGTCAAAGTCATCTTAGGATTTCATTTCCATCTTTTATGTAGCCAGAGAATGGTAGAGAATACCAGTGATAATGGGTGACATACACTGGGTTGTGGAACATGGCGTGCTGGTGTACATTAGCTGTGCTTTCTCTGTTACTCTCTTTAACCTCAGCTCTGTTATTAGCAGCATTTATAGTCTAAGTGCACCCAGCTAGTAAGAGGCAGGCCTGGGTTTTGAAGTTAAGCTAACGCATCTTTGTGGATGAATTGAAGACCCCAGGAAAACAGATGGAATGGGAAGAGAGAGACAGTCCAATCTTAGGATGTCATGTTGCTATTGTGGTTAAAAATGTTGATTTGTGAAAATATAAAGTACTCATACTTTTATGAGCAAAATCAAATTGTTGTTCCTCGGCCCTTAAGAAATATGATATATGAAAACCTGTCTTAATTCACAAGTGAGAGTTTCACCACAAGTTTCTGTGACGTACAGTGTTGAGCTATGTATTGCACAAAAATTCTATGTGATTGTTGCCCCTTTGTCCTGAAATGCAGTCGTTGTAAGTTCCTACTACCAGTCTTGTTTGTATCTGAATTTGATGAGACTGCCCTTTTTCATGTCTCTCCACTTACAGGCTTCTGTAGGGAGGTGTACCACCTTATGTGCTCATGAAGGGTCTATCAAATTCCCAAGACATAAATTGGGTTTGTTTCTTTGCTTTTGTTGAGTAATATCCCATGGCACAGGTATGCTCTGTCTCGTGTATCTGCTCGTCAGTTGATGAAGGTTTAGGTTACTTCCAGTTTTTTCCCCTCTAATTATTTGCTATTCGCTGTCATGAAGCAACAGTTTGAGTAATATTTTACATAAGTTCATGGGAAGCGTTTTTGTGATTTTCTGGAACAAACCGAGCTCCGTTTCTCAGCACATCTGATACTTCCCACTCGGTGCCAAAGATGCGTCCAGGATCAGGATGGTGGGTGTTGGTGGGAGAATTGTGCTACCAGAGTGATGTGGCGATGGGGGAGAGCGCCAATGCATTAATGAATTGCCAAGTTGAAGCCTAGGCAGAGGCTGTGTGGTAATATTTTCAGGGTTATTTTTTTCCTCCTTTGAAAGTTTGTTTAGTGAGGGCAGTAAGCTGATACAGTAGCACATTGCCAAGTTATTGTGTTTTGGGTAAGTCAGTAAATTTTTCATCTTGAGTAAATTGTGTGCATCCTTGTGATTCACTTCTCATATCCTTTTTATAGCTTTAATTTTTATATCATACTTGTTATTGATTTAAAGTGTTCAGTGGTGTTTTAGTATGTTCACCTTGGAATTATGCTGTCTAATTCCAAGGGTTTTTTTTTAATCATCTCCAAAACCAACCTGGTTTTACTAGCAATAATTCTTTATTGCACTGTGAAATGCCTGCTCCCTCAGCCCCTCCCCCCTCGGAGGCCACTGATTGGTTCTCCTTTGGTGTGTTTCTGTGTGGAATGCTGAGGATGGAACCCAGAACTTTCACACTGAGCTACATCACAAGTTCATTTTTATTTTTCGTTTTCGAGACAGGGTCTTACTAAATCACTCATTTGCCCAGGCTGGGGTCTAATTGAGATCCTCCTGCCTTGGCCTTCTGGAGTACCAGGCTTACAGGCCTGCACCACCAGGCCTGGCTTGATCTGTTTTGTGATTGCTTTTTCTGGACCTTTAACGTGAATGGAATCATGCTCCGTGTAGTGTCCTATAACTGGCTTATTACACTTAGCACTGTGTTTTGAAGGTCCATTTCTGTTGTAACCTGTGTTAGTGCTTTATCCTTTAAGTGGTTGAGTAATATTCCATGGCATGGGTATACTGTATCTCACGTATCTGTTCATCAGTTGACGGAGTTCATGTTACTTCCAGGTTGAGGCTACAATGAGTAACACACCTGTGAACTTTCATGCACAAGTTTTATATGGACTTAACAATTCTAGGAATGGGCTAGCTAGATCTTATGTTAATACTATAGTTAGCCTTTTAAGAGACCAGACTCTATTCCAAAACAGTAACACCATGTTAATTCCCACTAGAAATGTGTGAAGATTGTCATATCTTTAGGACATATTTCAGCATAGCTGTGAAGACCAAACAAGAATATATGTGAGATAATTAAAATTATTTTGGCATAAGAAAGGATCCATAGATTTTCTCTGTCATTTCTGGAAATACCTTTTTTGTGTAAATGTTTGATACTAGGAATGGAACACGGGGCCTTGGCGCACCTTTGTCCCTGTTTAAATTGGTTTGATTTTGAGATAGAGCCTCACTAAGTCACTGAGTCACTCAGGCTGGGCTTGTTTGCAATCCTCCTGTCTTAGCATATGAGAAGGCTGGAATTACAGGTGTGTGCCACCAGGCCTGGCTGAAACACCTTGTCAATCAAAATCTTTGGCCATGGAAATCCAGCTGATGATAAAATCTACCACTTCCACCAAAACTAGTTCTTTAGATGATAGGACAGTTAAAATGTCCTCCCCGTCAAAGAGCCTGCCTTAATCACTCTGTCTTAGCCTGCTCATCTTTTTACCTTTAGCATAAGTACGTTTACCTTCTCACTTAATTATGACAGTGGTCAAGAGAGCCAGAGAATGAGAACTGTGACACAGGTGTGATAGAAGGGGAAGAACTTTCAGCCCAAATCCACTCTCCTCTGCACCAACTGAGTTATTGAATACCTCTGTAGAATTAGTACTCAGGTGCGATGCTCTCTAGAGCAGCTCCAGTTCTACTTAGTGTTAGGATTCTAATGTCAACAGCAAAAGAAAATTACAAATATCTGGACTCTTCCCACTGAAATAGCATAACTTTTATTTCTGTGTTCTCTCTCTCTCTCTCTCTCTCTCTCTCTCTCTCTCTCTCTCTCTCTGAAAACTAGGTTACTATGTTAATATAGGGCATTTCATGAAGTTTTACAACAGAATTCCAGACATCACTTGATGGGTATAACTGCCTTTTGAATAAAAGGAGGAGTGTTGGGGGCATAGTTCAATCTTTAAAGCACTGCAAGGCTCTGGATTCGATTCCCCAACGCCACATAGATTTGCCTGAAGTTGCAGCCCTCAGGAGACTTGAGGGAAGAAGGTTGCCTTGAGCACAAGGCTAGTTGAAGCTCTTTAATGAGTTGAAGGCCAGACTGAACTACAGGCCAAGACCCTGTAATAAAAGATAGATGGCGGGGGGTGGAGGGGGGGGCGGTGTTGATGGGTAGGTGGATAGACAGATCGATCAAACGATCCAGGAATGCTTGGCCTAAGTGACAAAGGGACTTATCCTTCCAGTTCCTCTCAATCTACCCTTGTGCTCTGAGGAGTAACTTTCCCCTCATTTTTATTAGTATGTAGATGTGACACGTATTGGTTACATTGAACCTAAGAAATCTCTGGACATATGTATTGTGTCAACTTCATGTTCCCTTCCCTTCCCCCTTCTTCAGCTTTCACCCGTCCCTCGTCCCCGTGACTCCAAGTGTCTCACCCATCTTATAAGCAAGATTAGTTACTTCTCAAACATCCTCAAGGAGATGGTTTTCCTTTCTTTGGAAATCAACAGTTTCTTGTCCTATGGATGTGGTGATGATGACTAGTCAAGAATATGTCCATTTTTCACTGATGATTGGATGGGTAAGATGTAGATGCGTCTGTTAAAAGTTCTGAGCAGCTTGGAAATCATAAATACTGCTTTGTAATTTTATGTGAAATGCGTGGGTATTTTCATGGTCCACGTAGCATTTAGAAATTGAGTTTCCCTGATAGACCCAAGGGTAATCATCTTTCATATGCTTCCTGGAATCTTATAACTCACTAGCAAAACTCCCACTCAGATCTCGATAGTAAACGAAGAGCTTTCTCAGAGTCTCTCATTAACTGTGGAAACATGGTGAGAAAATAAAGTGTGAGTGCATTTGCTGAGGAGAGCTGAACAGATGTGGGGTGTGGTTCATTGATTTCTAGATAGAGAATGAGCTGCAACAGGAGGAGGAAATGTTTTTACATATGTTCTATTTTTTAAAAAAAATTTAAGGTAGAGACCTTGCATTGTTAAAATCAGTATAAAATTCTAAACATTATATCCAAATTAAAAATGGCATTAATGTTGTATTTTGTTGCATATTTGATGTGATATAATTTAATCATGGATGTTAAGTAGAGGCATAACAGTGTACTAAGTTTTCCAAGATGAGCAACATTAAATATTCCATTTTCGTGTGTTAAGGGAGAATAATCAAAGAAACTTGGTCAATTAGCTTTTAGTACTTTAGATCATGTCTTCTTGGATGCATATGGCTTAAACATGAAATCATGTTTAAGATACTTCAGAAAATTCTCTTATAAAGATTGCATATTTTCTTGTCTATAAAACTTCACAAGTGTTTTACAAATTATGTCAGAAAAAAATCACTTGGAAGTGTTCAATGCAGGAATGAGTGAACATGTTTATAGCTGAAAATGTGAAAATGAGAATAAGGTCTCATGTGCAGAATATTTCTTTCCTGAATAATAAACATTTTGTTCAACTCCTAATTAGCTTCATGATGGAAGTTCTAGTGAATGGTGACAAAACACCAATTAGGACACTCAGTCTCTAGTATTACCATCTCCCAGCAGACTTCCAGCTATTTCTTCCACAGTGTATGTGTCTGTAGTCCTATATGACAGGTACAAAATTTAAAAGAGTGTGGAGAAAAATTTTCCCTCTTAAACAATGGTAATTTTCTCTGTGTTTCTGGACTATGTCAGAGTTTTAGTGGAGTGCTTTTCTTGGCAAAGAAGGAAGCAGCTTTATTGCCTCCGAAGTGCATTAAAGATGTCTCCTTGATGGAGTGAAGCCCTCATCCTGCTCCCTGTGGAGCTCTGTGTACACACACCACTGTCCAAACAAATAGAAGATCTTTCTAGAGAAGGAAAAGTTCAGCCCGTGTTGTAATGCTTGTTTATTAAATTTAGGCTCCCAAAATAGTGGAAACAGCAAGTATTTGTAAAGAAAACGCATTGCCTATCTCATAGAAATCTGGAAAATTCTTAAGTGTTTGGATCCTTGAGAAACAAGATTCTAAAACTGCTACAAATGAGTTGAGATGGAGCAGCCTTATCAGAGTGCCCTTAGCTGTTGCTTTGGTGCAGTGCCTACACTGGTAGGGGAGGGATTTCAGGGAGCGTCCAGTAAGATCACTCTTGATATTCTTAAGGAAAAGGCAAGCAAGTATAGGGAAAAGCAAGATAGGTAAACAAATGAGATGACAGAGAGCTTTAGGAAATTATGCTAAAGGATTCTGCTCTGGGCTTTGACATAGCCACCATTGTGACAGTGGTCAACACGACACTTGTATAATGCTCATTCCCTCAAATGTAAGTGGACAGGAAATACATTGGCTGACAAAAAAAAATACCTTGCTAAGGGCTGGAAAAGTGAGTCAAAGAGATTAATCTCGATAGGGTTATATGTAGGTTTAGAAAACTTAAAAAACATGTAGAAGTGAAGAAATTTCTAACCTGTAGAAGCAAGGGAGTGGCTGTAGGGCTGGAATTCTTAGCTTGGATTGTACATCAGAATTACCTGGTAGTTACATGAGGGAGCTTTAAAAAATAAAAGTCAATATCTGGGCACTGCTTCAGCCAATTAATTCAGAATCTCTGGGGTGAGGCCCAGGTATTGGTGTGTTTGAAAACCTCCCCAGGTGCTTTTACTGTATATCAAAGATAGAAAACCATGGATTTTTGTATTTGTGGATCAGGTGTGAAGCTGATGAGAAACTCTCAGTAGGATGTGGATTGGTGAAGCACTTGCCCTGTATCCCTACAGCCCTGGGTCCACTTCCCAACTGGCCTACCGCCAAACACATACAGTAACTAACCAGATGTGACTGTCTATCTCTTAAACAACTAAAATTTCCTTAATGGAAAGACCACATGGAGAGTGTCATATGGAAAAATGAAATATGTACAGAAAGAACAAGATTAAGTGATGAAATGATTCTTGTTTTAGAACTCTGACAATTTTATAATTACTTAGATTCTTTATAAACATATCAACTTAAAAGAACTCAGTGTGCATACTTGAATATTCAGCCTTATCAAAGAAAAATCCTTCCAGAATTACTACCAAATACTAGACTAGGTTGTCTGCAGAGAATCAGAATATTAGATGGCCCCACTCACAGTCAGAGAAGTGTCAGAGCCCTTCAGGACAGATTTATGCACTATTGAAACTCTGTAAAATTAAGGCTCTTTTTCTGGTATGGTGGCTTGAGAGTGAATTTCTAGCACTTGGGAGACTGAGGTTGGAAGATCCCTGGGAAATGAAGACCAGCAGGGTGACATAGTGAGTTTAAGGGCAAACTAGACTATATAGCAAGACCTTGTCTCAAAAAAAATCATTCTTTTATTGATTGAT
The DNA here is from genome assembly GCA_004027205.1 of Ctenodactylus gundi. Taxonomy (NCBI): domain Eukaryota; kingdom Metazoa; phylum Chordata; class Mammalia; order Rodentia; family Ctenodactylidae; genus Ctenodactylus; species Ctenodactylus gundi. The sequence goes on from PVKB01000120.1 coordinate 670,766, forward strand.
AGTGGGTGGTGATTTATATATTTGTTAATCTTTGTGTGCCTTTTGTGTTCTTTGACTTCATTAATATGGTAGTCCAGCAAAGAGAGCTCTGTCGTCTGGTTAGGGAAGTAACACTGTCAACTCTTGGCTACATCTTCTCACTTTGCTTGCTAAATAGCATATCTCTTCTTTCTTTGGATCATGTTGTCAACACACAGTCAAACTGCACATTCCTACACCTGTACTTCCACGGTTCATTTTCTTGGGCATCCAAAGCACTGATTGCTACTTCTGTGGCCTCTACGTCATTCTAAAAAATAATTCTCACTCTCCCCTGACATGTCGGAGGTAGCTCGGTTGGCACAGGGAACACAGAAGAGGGAGTAGTGTGAGATGAGGATATTTTCACCTCCATCTCTTTACCCTGTCAAGAGTGAAATGTGTGAATTGATATTTGATTGTGTGATTCTTGACCTTGTCCAATCTGAGCCTGGAAGGGAGTCATTTCAGGCACCCGTCCTATTACCAAGCCACTTGAGTAACAGTTATACTTGCCTTGTTATTTTCTTATCCTCAAGTCACTCTCTGCCTTTTCCTGAGGACCATTTTGCTGTGATTTTTTTTTTTTTTTTTTTTTTGATGGGAAGTTGAAATCAGGGCATGCAGCTTGACTGGGAAGTAAAAAAAAAAAATGTTTTCTATACCTAGAATTTACTTTAAACAGATGTTCTGTTTGACCCAGCCTGCCTGACGGCCGTTATTCACTGGGCTGTATTGACTCGTCTACTTTGACATATTCGTACCACCCACATCCATTGTTTATATTAAGGTTCACTCTTGGTGTTGTCCACTCTGTTGATTTTAACAATGTCTGCTGACATATGTGTGCTGTTCTGTGTCATATGCATGGTTTTGTTCTCTTTCCAGAATGCCATGTAATCAGAAGCTTGTAGAACATTCCCTATGGATGTTTGAGTGTTATTATCCATGTAATAATAACCCTATGCACTGAAAATAAGTTTTTTTTTTTTTCCCTGAGACAAGGTCTCATTCTGTAGTCCGGGATGGTCCTGATCTCATTACGTAGCCCAGGGCAGCCTCTAACTCAATGGCAATTCTCTCCCTCAACCTCCCAAGTGCTGGGATTATAAGCATGGGCTACCATGCTCAGCTGATTTAGCTTTTATCGCAAATATAACTTTAATAACAGTAAAGCACTATTCGGGTGCATTTGCTATTTTAATTGTATTGTTACTTGTCTGTGTAATGAAGCAGTAAGGGAAGGCTAGCATTCTCGGACTGCGATTTATGTTTGGTGAAAGAGGTTCTTCCTTCCGAGAAAAGAAAGGAAAGGGTCGGAAACCAAGACCTCCATCAAAATGAAATGTATCCTCAACTTCAAGGATGTAACTCTGGAGAGAGGTGCACATGAGAATCCCCAGAGCCCTTCAGGACAGATTCATGCACCATTGACAACACATGAACCTTGTTAATGACCTCTGTGACCTTCATTTCAGCCAGAGCCTACTATCTGGCTGATCATTGTCCAGCAGAGGTTACTGCTTTTCTGGGCATCAGAGTTTTTCTTTGTAAAGTATAAACAGTATTTAACTGAAATAACTGTGGAGTCTCCTTTCAGAATCCTCTATGATATTGTGAATAATGAAGTCATATCCTAGTAATGCCGTGGGTTTATATTTTAATAAAATGTAGTGATTTTGATATTCATTTATACTTATAGACTTGTTTGCATTGTGGCATTGGTATTTTTACATGAAAAATGAAATCTTATGATTGCGGATAATAAGAATCCTGAGGGACAGTTTTTAGAGCGTATTACTTTCAAAATCAGGAGAATATTTTCCCCTGAAATTCTTTGACACTGAAAAATAGTACAGTGTAAACATGAAATGTAGTATGGCACAAAATAACACAGTGAGATGCATTTTAAATAACAACCTACAAAGAACTCTGGAAGCATTGGCCAGTCGAATTTTAATGCTGGTGGAGACATGTCAATTCTATATGAAATTTTCAAGGACATAAAAATCTTTCTCTTGAAAAACACGTAATTTCAGTTGTGTTTTGAACAATAAGTCTACGCTCCTTGTGGATGATATTTTCAGCTCAGCAAACGTGACTGGCTGAAGTTTGTGACTTTGCTTTGCTCACATTCGTTTCTATCATATTCCACTAGGACAACCATCAAAAAACCCTGAATCTTTTGGTGGTGGCTATTGTTGCAGAGTAGGTCTTGAAAATGGTGCCTGTCCTAGAGTGGATATGTTTGTTGTTCTTTTTAATACTTTCTGGCATTTAGCTTTTTGTGTCTTAAATTGCTTATGTAAGGTCTGTGCGAAGGTTTTTCTTCTTGAATTTCTAATGATTCTTGCTGTCTTAAATATTGCCTTTCTGGCTTCTTTGACTTGCTGAATCATTGCTGGTGCCTCTGGGAGGCATGTAGTTATTTCCCAAAGGCTTTACTCCTAAAGCCAAGTGATTACTTACATATTAGCAGAATAGGTGTTTCTGCTGATGGGCTTCTCTTTAGATAAATCACAGTTATTCAGAAGAAACTGTGCAGCTAAGCTCAGGATCAGGGACTTCATAGTGGATGTGCCCAAAGGTGTTGGGAGGATGTTCAATGTGGAGTATTCAGAGTCAAGTGTCAGAAGGCAAGGGTGATAAAAGTGCTCTGCCATCAAGTCTTCTGGACAGTTCCCTCCGATTTGTGCTTCACACTTTTGACTGCTTGCAAAGCTCTTTCTCAGAGCTGTGGTCCATTTCAGAAACATGAGTGCTGGGTCTTACAACGACTAACTGAAGACTCTTCTAGGAGAATGTGGGTAGCTTTCTAAAGGCAACAAAACACCACAGATGTACTCACTTGGAGTTTGGAACCTAGTGAAGAAATTCATTGCTCCTGATCTGAGTTGCACTTGGTTGATTAAGGTCCTGTTTCATAAAGTGCCTGTGTTGTACTCACTTGGTGGTAAAGACTGGGAAAGGCTGGAGGAGTAGCACAGTGGTTAAAGTGCTTGTCTGCCAAGCATGACACCCTGAGTTGATTCCCCAGTACTGCCCAAGCTGGGCACAGTGGCTCACACCTCCTTTCCCAGTGCAGGGAAAGCTCAAGCGAGTGGACTGCTGTGAGCTCAAAGCCAGCCTGGGCTTCACAGTGAGTTCAGAACCAGCCTGGGCTGCACAGCAAGACCCTGTCTCAAGAAGAGAAGAGGAAACCTTTATAGAATAGTTTTAAATGCCATCATTAATTAGTGCTGACTAAAGAAGCAGGCTGTCAGCTTGCTGTCACCTAGGGTGATGGCGGCACACTGCAAGCTGGTGATTAGTGGAAAGCCGAAGAGGATCTCAGGCAGGTGGAAAGAAAGAAAAAAATTCTAGAGAGATCTGCGCGGCTCACTTTCCAGGTGTGTGATTGTCAGGGTGCGCTTTCTAGTTGGCACACGACCCAGGAGAGGTTTCTTTCATCTACCAAATCTTACAGAATTTTGAAACGAAGGATGTAGTGAAAGAACAGGCAGGTGTGCTGATTATTACAGGCATGGATGGCTTTTGGGTAAAAGCAGCACTGAGAAACAGGCGAAGCTTTCGACTCAAGTCTTTGAACCATCACAGACGCAGAAGCTCCTAGTACATAATGCACCTCTCTTTTGAAAATGGGGTAGATTTGCTTCTTTTAAACCAGTTCTTTTGGGCAGTCGGATCTCTTTCAGTTTGGGCGTACTAACACACACACACTGTTTGATTGGACTCTTATCTTTTGCACTTTTCAGGTTACCGTTTGTTTTATGTAGAATAAATACGTTTTTGGCTTTTAATGTCAACACCAATCCAGTTCTGTTTGATAAATGTGATCTATGTCCATTTGCTTATTTTTTTAAAAGGTATTAATGACAGACTTCCTACATTTACTACATTATATACAGGTTCTAAAGCAAAGTCTAATTTTCTCTTTCCTTACTTGGGCAAATGCCAATGGATGAGAGCCTCATGTGACTAGGTGAAGTTTGTGGCTTTGCTTTGCTACCATTTTCTTAAACTACCCATTGATGTATGGTAGGTAATTTTACTTAAAGTTTTACTATTTGCCTTTTTCCACTTCTCATCCAAAGTAATACAGCATTTCATAAGAAATAATCATGTTCTGTGTCCATCTTTTCTCGTGTCTCCCAAAGGACAGAACCAATCTCTCCTTTTTTTTGGCCAAGTTTTCTCCATACAGGTGTTGTAGCACACAACCACCTTGCACATCATGTCCCATTCAGCTCCCATTCTTCTCCTCTGGGCTGTTTCTTGGGTGTGAGGTATGCCATGGCACCTTACTCCTCGGAGGGGCCCGACTTGGACCAGATCCACAGTAAGAGCATTGCTAGGAAATGTGATTATATCTTTCTTTGAAGGGAATTATGGAACATAATTATGCAACTTATGAACCATCTGAGCTTCTAGCAAATTTCATTTTCTTGAGTTGACTTCGGCAATATGAAATCATTGGAAGAAGTGAATTTCCAATGGAAGAAGGTTACAGAAGCAGGTGCTGTCCTGCAAGCTTTCATCCTAACTCACAGGATTTCAGTTAAAAGTTTTCTCCACAGAATTTCACTCGCCTAGAATATTTTTTATATGTGGGAAACAATAACAGCCAACATTTTTTGTGTTATATGTATATAATGTTGAAGTTACATTCCATACTTCTTTTAAACTTTGCAATAACCTTGAGAGAAAGATTGTCTGTTCCTCGATCTATGATGTATAGAAAGGGGTTAAGTAACTCAAATGGTCTTATTTAAGCAGCGACACTACAAGCCGTGATTGAACCCAGCCTGGTTGGCATCAGGTGTCCTTCTCTCTTCCCCTCAGTGCATTTCGCTGATGAACCTCAAACTTGGCTGTTTGCAGACAGGATGTACTAGGAGAACAGCGAGGACCCAAAGGTTACACAGACGTGAAGGAAGAGCTGCGTCTGTTCATGATGATGCAAACCCCACAACCTTCAAGGAGGTGCTCCTGAAGGAAGCCACAAGGCTACAACTTCTTCCCTCTCAGTTTCGCCTTCCCTGTGGGACTCTTGCCTCTGTGTTCCTCAGCTGGTGCATACACGACTCCAGTGAGACTACAGAGATCTTTTTACTGTAGGTTAGAATGACATGGGAAAGAGTCTCTGCTTTGGTTCCATTGACACAGCAGAGACCTACTGGAACTTGCTAAATAGGAGGGAGGAGTGAAGAGAGCATACTAGCTGTTCATTCTAGATGTTCCAGGCTTGAGTTCTGCCTGACTTCACGTTCTGCCAAGACAGGCTGAGCTGTTCCCTTCTGTTCATTTCCTGTACGTCAGCATGGTGAGTCCTAACAGTTACCTCCATTAGGAGCACAATTCTTACCCAGTTGGTGAAGGGATGATGTTTGTTACATTTGTAAATTTCTTGGCCTTCTTCAATTACTGTAACCCTCATGTCCACCCCTTCGTGGCATCTGAGCTGAGACTTTGTGTGTATTTAGCTTCTGTCTATGTATAGGGTACTATGTATTCAAGGTTCCCATTTGAATATTTATGATGAGCCATGGTTAAGGCCAAGGTAGAAAGGCTCTCTTTGCTGCTTACTCAAAGTGGTCCTGCAAGTTCAACTTAAGAGATCTTCCTCAAGTGATTGACTTCAGAAATTGAGACTCACCAGTGTCTGGACTTCGGCTAGAAAAACAGAAAACTCCGTTCTACATTTAGTTGATAGTTAAAGACTCTGCCAGGGAAATAAGCCCATGACTTAGGCCTAGAAGAGAGCGTACCTAAAAGAACAAAGATGTGATCCTAGAGATGGTAACCCTGGGTTCTGATGCCAGTGTAAGTGTAGACACTTCCATGGCAGGATCAAACAGAGGCGCAGCTGAGGCTGGATTGATATTTGGCCGATGAAGGTTAAGAGTATTATGGAACCCTGCTACAGGATCCCCTGGTTGATGGTCACAGTGCTCAAATGTGGGGGACATAGGTCAAGAAGATAACATGTAATCACTATCACAGTTAGTTTAATTGTTTTACAGTGACCAATTATAAACTATGTAAAGAGTATAATGACAAAAATGGTAGCATACTGAAGCCCCCAGCACACTAATTTGTTGCCTGCTTGAATTGCTTTGGGCACATTTTGAATAAAGCTTGTTTCATCATCTATGTTTAATTGAAGAATTGCTTGACACAGCAGAGTAAAACAACTAAGAGCTATTATTCATTGAAACTACTTGTGTTAATTAGGGAATTTTTAATATTGTGCAACCAAAAAAGAAAACTGACATAATCTGGAAGCTGAGACAAATGTTATCTATGATCAATTTGAAATATAGGGGTAAATCAAACCAATAACAATATTCACATTAATTAGCTCTATAGTGAATAAATTTGGTGATATAATTGGATTATATGAAATATTTTTAATAACTAAAAGACTTTTTTTGTGTTTTATGCATTGGTATTTCTTACTAAAGCTTGTATTCAAAATGACTTTACTGCTTTAAAAAAATTTTGACAAGATCACAAAACCTAAACATTTGGGCACACCATATCAAAGAGTGCTACTTATTACCACATTATGTTAGAAAACTATAGTTGTTGCCAGAGTAGAACTTACTCATATATAGAACATTGTTATATTTCCCACCACATGTTCAGTTTGAGTGATCAAAAATTATTTGAGAACTTAGTTGCAGTGACATATAATGTTTTACTATCTTACCAGATTCTTTTGTGGCTGAATATTTTGGTTAAAAACTGGTTGAATTAATGTTTAAGACACAGAAAACATATTTGTAAATGCCAATAAATTCAAATAAGGAGAATGATCATATTATCTTTGATTTGCTGGTAGCAGTAAATTAAATAGAGGAACCCTTTTGTTTATCTAATAAAATCATCATTCAGGATGTCCTACTTCTGGCAGAGCCAAAGGTGACCTAGTTTAGTTTTGGTCCTTTCAATGGGGTTTCTCTTTGGCAAGGGTTGTCCTGTAAGCTGACCTCCTTGGCTTTTGTCCCTTTGTAAAGGAAGTGCTCTTCCTGTCCTTATCAATGTTGGGGTTATGGTTACATGAGGTTCTAACGGTGCCATGAGACACTGAGAGTCCAGGCTGACATCAGTAGAAACCGAAGGAAAGGGCCCAAGGGTTGTCTGTGGATAGGAAGAAAGGAGAAAAGTGTCATTGTAGATTGGACTTGACTTGTACGGACTCTCTGTAGACTGTGCTTTTTCTCCCCCACTCATTTTCCAGTAAAAAATAGTACATTTTAACGTCAGGAAAGATTAAGAATTTTGTCAAAAGCTGCAATCCTTGAGAAGTTTCTATTTCAATTCAACATGACAGTTCAACAGTGATAATTCATACTGCTGTTATGTTTTTGTAGAGGGATCAAAAGTATGAAGAACATATTCAACTTTGAATCCACTTTTGAGAAGAGAAGGAACAAAGTTGTGTGTAGGAATGGTTCATAATGAGGCCTAATTTGCATACAAGAAAGGAAAAACCAACAGTTTGATTCATTGTTGGGCTTAGGATGATGAGAAACCTCTAAACCAGTCAGATTCAGTCTGTTTGTATTTATATTTTATTTTCAATGTCTGGGTAGTCAGACCCACATAAATCAGTATTAATGGGAATAATGAGGAAAATTGCTAATACTTGAGCATAAGATTTGAAAAATGATGATCCAGCTGCTTCAGAAAACAATCACAGGGGAATTCCTGTTTAATTATATTTTGTTTAGCCATTTCCTGTGGATTTGGTCCAGGGTCAAAAAGAAGGCCTGTCTTGTGTCAGTAAACAAGAAGTGTTTAACTTCTTAAATATTTAGTTAGGCAATCATTTTCAGTATCTTCTAGATCTTACCCAAATCCCGAGTTCATTACTATTTAGCTCTGAAGACTCTTAAGAATGGAGAGTATGTTAGCAACACATACAGAGTTAAATGTGAGGCTTACTGTAATGTCCTTTGAGAGTAAAACACTATGAAGACAATTAAAATGGCTATGAAATGTATTTAAGTTAGACTGATAATTTTAACTTAAAAGGGTTAGAAAGGATAGTGGATGTAGGTCTCCAGATTTTTGTCTCTGGAGAGCATGTGTGCACGTGGTGAGACAGGAGTGGAAGGCCACCACCTCTGTGACCTGACTGCTCACGGCCTCCTTGTGAAACACCTCATACTTCATTGCAGGAGTAAATGGACCAGGAGGTTTAGCCACTTGGACAGGTTTTTGTAGCTAACAAATGCTGAAATCAAGGTTCAAGTTCATGTCTTTGTTTTTCTAAAAACCATGTGCTATGCACCTCCCTGTGACACTCTCCTGAGAAATAATTTTTACAAATTCGATTTTATTGGGAATGAATAGTAAGCTTAACATGTAGAGGGATGTCTGAGCCCTCTGCTGCAGTGGAAACAGGACAAGAGTGACCTGGAGATGGTGGGAAGTGTGGTAAGATTTTTGCCTGGATCGGTGTGACAGCATTGTGCAAAAGCCTTGAGCCCCTCAACACCTTGACTTCAGCTCATGAGAATTTCTCTGGTAGCCGTGAAAGAAACCATCCTTCCCAACTAAAGAAGTAAAAAGAGAAATTGAGAGGAAACATTCAAGTCTCTGGGTAACCTGCATGCAACTTAAATCCAAGGAGTAACCTTTGGAAATGTCACTTTAAAAATACAATCATCTCACATACTTGGTGCAGGCTTGAATTTTCTGGTACTATTATAAAGAGCAGAAGATTGTAAGATGAGAAGATTCTCCCTGTGAACTGCCTTTGGTTTTCACCATTCTTTGGTGATGTTCAGCGGGCTCGTTAAAAGCTTCATTTTCCTTGAAGTTGTTTAAGATATTGAGGGCAAAAAAGAACAGTTCTTGCAGGTCTTTCTTCAGTTTACCAAGGATAGGATATTAAGAGTACTGAGAAAATGCATAATAGGTAATTTTTGCAGTGATGTTTCCTTTTGACAGATTCATTACAAAATCCTGTTTTATTTTTTTTGCCTGGTCCTGGCACTTCTGTAGCTCCTCTCTGCCAGATTGAGGATGTAATATGTGTTGGTATAGCCATCAGAGTGTATGAGTCCATGGGAGTATGCTGTCCGCAAAGAGGAGTTACCCTACAATTACCACTGATGTTAAGAAATAGGTCATTGAAATAACATCCTGATTGCTCTTTTTTCCCTCCATTTTATTGATAAGTATAAGTGCAAAATTCAAGGTTTACAATGAGGTTGAGCATTTTGTGCACCTACGTATCTTGTCAAGGTGACAAGGACTTTCCCACTCTTCTTTTGTCCCACTCCTACCCTCCACTCCCTCCCTCCCTGCCCAACCCCCCTGTTTCACTTTTTCATTTTAAGTTCCGTAAGGGTTGTGATCTGGGTCTCTCATATCACAGAGACCATTCGATGTTTCACCTTCTGCTTCTGACTCAATTCACTAAGCATGATGTTCTCAAGTTTCTTCCATTTGCCTGCAAAAGCCTCCACGCTGATGGACTTTATAGATGCATAGTATTCCATTGTATATAAATACCACAGTTTGTGTATCCAGTGGTCTGCTGATGGGTATTTTGGTGACTTCCATATTTTAGCTCATTGCTCTTTTAAGTAAGCAGCCATTTCTGTGTCACACCACACCTTCTGTCCCAAGAAACAGCACTGACTGCTCCCAGGAAACCACAAGAGAAGAGTCACTCGTGCCGTTGCTGCATGCAGACAAGGTGGTTATGTTGAAATCAATAAATGCTTGGCCCAGGACTGTGAATGTCAGATAAACTATTCCTTGAAGTTTCTACCTGGAAAAAGGATGCCTCGAAGTACCCAAGAGCTGACCAGTCCACACTAGTTTGCACTGTGCCCACCCTTAGGGAGGGCATAGATGTCACTGTTCTTAGCTTCAGGCTTAGAATCTCTGGGTTTCAGTGAATTTTCAAGAACATGTTTCATTGTTCTGGTTTGGTTTGGTTTTGTGTTGTTTTGTTTCCCCCCTGGAAAACAAAGTGTCTCAGCAGAATGATTGAAGCAAGATATAGACGAAGTGCCTCACGCCACATGCTGGCGTGACTCCTTTCTGTTTACAGAAGTGACCTTGCCACAGATCTTCCGGTGGATGCTCAGTGTCCTGGAAGGTGGCAGAGACCCTTGGGATATACTTGTCAAATCCTTCAGTAATGGCAAAAATCACTCAGTTCCTCGAGTGACTTTTCTTTCTCAGGCAAGGCTGAAGGACAGCAGTGCACACACCAGCGGAGTATGAGTTGTCAGAGCTAACAGTCCAGAGATAGTTGCCCTTGGGGCTGCCCAAAGGCTCAGCACGGCCATACCGCCAGCGATCTTACCTATCCACCAGCCTTGGTTGAGTGTGCACATCTACAGGAACAGGCAAGTAGGAAAGGGAGAAAAGGATAAGAAAAAGAAGCGATTTTTTTTTTTTTTTGTGCTCCTGGTGGATGGTGAGGCTTCGCCTTTGTCTCAGCCCGTGAGGTAGCCTGATGTGGCTTCTCTGTATTTTCTGGGCTCTGTTGGGTTTTGAGAAGTCAAAGCCATATGGAGTGATAGATAGAAGTCTAGGAAGAGGATTCGATTTCCACTTGCCACCTCACCAAGTTCTGGATCCATGATTTTGAATGTGTAACTTCATCTGAAACCTCAATTTCAGTGTTTCTTTTTTTTTTTTTTTAAGGAGTTGTATGAATTTGCTTGACTCACTGCAACAAATTACGACAAATGGGTGGCTTAAATAATACCAGTTTATTTTCACATAATTCATAATTCTGGAGACTAGAAGTCTGAAATAAGTGTGTCAAAATGGCTAATCTCTGTAGGGGCAAGAGGGATAATCTCTTCCTGCTCCTCCCTTAGTTTCTGGCTGGGTTGGGGACAGGGCCTGGGAGGAAGGAGTTGATGAGCCCTCGTATATTTGGCTTGTATATGCATCACTCCAAATAGTCTCTGTGTCTTCCCTGTCTATTTATTAAAAGGACATTTGTCATTGGATTCAGCAACCACCAAAACCCAGAATAATCTCAACTCAAGATTTGTAATTACATCTGTAAAACCCCTTATTCCATGTCAGGTCACCTTTGAGATTTTCAGTGCACAAATATTTTGGGGGACCCGAGACAGTAACGATGAGATCTGTACTGTCCACTGAAGCAAGTGAGACTGTGCAAATGTAAGTGTTTCATAAGGTAGGAAGGGTTTCATTTCTGTTTTTGTTATGTTCCTCGTCTTTGTAAATTCCATGCTTTATACCAAAAGGTTGTCTCCTGTTCCTGCATTCCATTTTTATGATAGTTGATCCCAATCTATCTTTCCAAATTCATTTCCTATTGTATCCCCTGAGGTATATTTTACTCCAGCCCAGAGAGATCATTTACTTTCTGACTCATCCTGCACTTTCGTGCCTCTTAATTTCTCTCCTCATACTTCCCCCTCCTTTCAGCACTCTTTGCTCTCCTACTTATCTGTCAAGGCTGGGCCGGTATCCCACCGTGACTGATCATTCTTCTTCCTGTAAGCTGAAGTTTTTCCAGGGTGTGCTAGCTCACCCCGGCTTGGCGAAACCAATTGCTGGTTGTCAAATGTGCTCTAGTCCTCTTGGCACTTTGAAATAGGCCACGAGGAAGGGGATTATATCATGGAAACTGATAAAGGCTACCAGTTAGAGAGCTTACTCTGTTTCCATCTGTCTATCTGTCCCCCTTTATTTCTGGCATATAAGTGATTATTTTTATCCTCTTTTTTTATCCTTTTCTTCACATTTTAAACTTACCCTATTGGCTGGAGGAATAACTCAGCAGTTAAAGCATGTGCTTAGCAAGCTCTAAGCACCTGAGTTCAATTCCCCAGCACCCCATGAACCAGGCATGGTGGTGCATGCCTGTACTCCTAGCACTTACGAGAATGAGGCAGGAGGTTTGCTGTGAGTTGAAGGCTAGCCTGAGTTACATAGTGAGTTCGGGACTAGTCTGGACTAGAGAGTAAGACCCTCTCTTTAAAAATAGAATAAAAATAAACTTCTTCCATTTAGTTACATACATAGGCATCATTCGGGGTAGATTTTGAGTTAGTTGAGACTAAAGGAGGATTTTATGTGCAACAGAAGATAGAGTTTTCTTAGGTCTCATTGCACCCAGTCCCCAGAGTGTACCGTGATGCTTCTAAAATTAAGATGAACAAAGAAGTGAATAGTGACAGCCTATGTTTACTGAGCCCTTACGTACAAGCAAAGATGTGAAACACTAAAGTTAGTCAGCCCATTTTATAGAAGACAACTGTGTATTCAAAAGGTGACTGACAACCCAAAGTCACACAGCTAATAGGTAAGACCCAGGAGACTTACTGTAGCCCATCCCTCAGCACTACGTCAAATTTTTTCTTCAATTAAATGAAATTTACTAGCCCAGACCTCTTCCACCCAGTAGAACAGCCACTAGCAACGCGAGGCTATGAAGCACTTGAAATACAGCTCACCTGATACTTGCAAAATACATTCCAGATTTTCAAAAATGTGGTATGTGATAGACAAATGTTGAATTAATAAACTTTAATCGATTGATAAAAGTGAGTTTTATTTTTTATTTTTTTCATGTGGCCAGTAGAAATTGACTCATATTTCTATAAAAACACAGACTGTTTCCCACAGTCAGGTAATTTCAGCTGTTACATGTATATATGATGGTTTACATATCCCAAGAGATCTACACTTAACATGTTGTAGGCCCAAGGCACAACAGCTCAGACTTTCTACATGTTCCTGACTTCGATTGAGGTTTGCCTTTTGGCTGTGACCCCTTGAGACTGGGCATTTGTTAACGCATACAGGGCTAAAGGTCAGTGCTGCAGTCAAATTGGCATCTTGTTTAGAAGTCCAGAGAGTCATGGAAGAAGGTTGGAGCCATTGACCAAAATTTTATCTCTGAATAAACAATATCAATTACAATAAGTCTTGTGTCTGCTCCGTTGGAGGGAAGCCACAGCTCCAAAGAAGATATTCCAAAGGAATTAGTAATCAATTCCTCTCTTCCTTTAGGGCAGGAAGCTGCTTCCAATAAACACAAAATAGGCCGTGCTAGAGTCCCTCGCTAGTTGGGTAGAGGTCACGGAGGTGAGGAGCATTCGCAGACTGGTGACCGGTAGAGAAGAGGCCCAAGTGCAGGTAACTAAGACGCAGCCATTCTTGCATCCTGCCAGGTTATCACCGAAGGCAAGCGTGACCCGGAAGGAGGTTTTGCAGTTAGGCCAGGTGTTTTGGAAAGTGGAAAAAGGAACCCCAAGAAATGAATCTGCTGGCCTGCACATCTGCCAGGGGGAGTTCTCTCAGCCAGCCTGAGTGCAGAGGCGAGGTAGAATGTGAGAGCACCAGGCTTCTCACTTTCCAATGAACAACTAAATCCCGAAAATGTTCTGATGACGTTTTAGGTTGCTCCAGAGGGCTGTCATTCTGTGTAATCATTTCGGTTTCCTTTCACGCTCTGAGTCTCCCCCAGAAACATTAGGAATCTTCCCCAGTTGTGCAGCCTCGAGATAGAGACGTTACTGCCCAAGCCGTGGTCTAATGGCTGGCTCTGATAGCTTTGGCAAGAAGCTGTGGGAGGGCTTCCCAGGTGTGGGGAGCTGAGTCCTGCCTGAACTACTCCCCTGTGAATGAGCGAGCTTTGCAAGGCTGCTGCAGAGGCTTTCTGCTGAGGATCGAGAGAGAGAGAGAGAGAGAGAGAGAGAGAGAAATTATCCCCTCCTTTTTTTGGACAAGGTCTCTGCATTCCAGTCTGGTTCTGAACTCACTGTGGACCCCAGGCTGGCCTTGAACTCATGGCAGTCCTCCTGCATCACCCCTCACATGCCCAGCTCTTATGTGGTGCTGGGGAATCGGACCTGGGGCCTTAGGGGCTTAGTAGGCAAGAGCTCTAATTGCTGAGCTATACTGCCAGCCCAGGAATTGAAGGCCTCATACTGAGCTACAATCCCAGCCCTTTTTAAATTTACGATGAGGGATGAGGTCTTCTTAAGTCACTAAATTGCTCAGACTGGTCTTGAACTTGGGGTACTCCTGCCTTATCCTCTCCCAAGTACTGTGATTACATGCATATGCCATCTCACAGCCTATATATATATATATATATATTCTTAATATCTTTCAAGAGCTATGCTTTCCTGGGGGATAATGATCCTACCCAGCAGCCATAGAAGGCTTCTATTTTTATCTTTCTGCTGGCTTTAACACCCTCCCTGCTGAGATTTTACTCTTTGTCCTGATACCCCTCTGTTGCAGGCCTGTGCATTTTTAGAACACTTTAAAGTGAAATGCCTTCTTTTCCAGTGGGATTTTTTTTTTCTATTTGGGGAAGCCCTCTGGTCTTTGAATTCCCAAGTTTCTCCTTTACTTCAAAGCAGAGCTGGGTGTGCACAGATGCCTGTGATGAGGTTCTGTGGCACTTGGCAAAGCCAGCAGCGCTGGGAGAGTGCCCGGCCTCTCTCTTCACTGGCATTTCCTGCCTCTTAGGGAGTTTGTTTCCTGTCACCTTTGCTAACCCGTGAAGGTTCATATTTTGGGCAGACACTTCCTGCTTCCGTAGCACTTCTCCGGTACAAGACCCAGAGTGATCTGAAGTTCAAACAGAATGGTTGAATGGTCATTTAAGTTCATCTAAGTGACACTGCGCTTCCAAGTACTTCCTGGGTGCCATCTGGTGAACCCACCCTCACCCCCGCAAAGATGTTTTCATTAGTTATGGGAATTTTAGGTAAGATTTAATTTGGGTAGTATGAAAATAGCTCGTCTTCTCCTAGTATCTTCTGTATCCTTCAACTCCCCGAATTAACCTTTAATGTTGGAGCTGCTTTTCAGAAAAGCCTTGGTATTGCTGTCTGAACGACTGTGTCAGGCTCCCTGGCCTGTACTGCAGAGTGGAGGAGCTCTAAAGAACAAACAAGAAGATAAAAAGGAATAAACTATTTTGTTTTGATAAGGTTTTGTCACTGAATCCATAATTTACACACATTCTTCGTGCTATCATGGTAGAGATGAAGGGAGGATGCACTAAGACTGTCTGGCCTCCTGAGGAGGTCGTGCTGACTGGTGCCCAGTCCAGCGGCATTGACTGTGGAGCTCATGGAGATGAACGCGTTCCCAGGGCGTGATGGAACCTGACCCTCTGGGTGATTGGTTTTCCAACTCTGTTGGCCTTGCTCAGTGCATTCCGTTCTGGTGGATGAGATGTTTGCTGTCTAGAAGTGTTTTCCTTCACTTCAGGCAAGAAAAACTGCTCTGAAAAATCTATGACATCTTTGTGGTTGAGAAACAGAAAGCCCTTGATGGTTTAAAACACCAAAATGGCTGGCCATCAAGACAAGAATCCCAAGCTGGAAGGTGCCCCGATGTTGCTGTGCGTTCAGGAAGTTGTGTTTGGGGCAGGTCCCAAGTGGCCTTCCACTTGCCCATCCCTTGTTCCTCTGAACACATTGTAATTCAAGGAGCAACTTTAATGGAGAAAATGTTAATGACAGATGTCGGTGGTTCCCTTGGGCCAGTATGAGAGTTTAGCTTTCTGCAGAGCAGAGGGCCTTTGCTTATTTTCCATGTCTGTGGTTTTTTTTTTTTTTTTTTAAGTAGTTATGCCTGCGTCAGGTCTGGGGAATGGGGCTACCTCTGCCATTATCCTCTTGTCGAGTTTTACTAATAACCCTGTTGGGCTAAAGGCTTGAGAACTAAGGTACACGGTTTAGGTTCTTTATCCAGAAATTCTTGTTCTAAGACATTATTGCAGCTATTAGGGGAGTTTTGTTGACTGATAACATGTGAACTGGCCTATGATAACAAAACTTGTACAATGAATGTTTGCATTTAAATCTAATTCTTGTTTTTCAGTGAGATTACAGATATAGAAGACAGATTAAAGATGAACTAACCATGGGCCCTTGACGTTTTTCTTGATCTCAGTTATCAGTTTAGTATATATTTATTGAGATAAACATATACCAATCACTATGCTTAGTTATGCTTTTGGGTGTTGTTTTTTAATTTGTTCTGATTCAAATTTTGTAGTGACAAAATTTTGTTTCTAGGGATTGAGCCTAGGAGCATCACACTGAACTATAACCCAACCCGCCCCCCTTTTTCTTTTTAAAATAGGATCTCATTAATTCACTAAATTGCCCAGGCTGGGCTCCAAATCTCAGCATCCTAGAGTGCTGGGATTACTGAGATCATAGGCCTGCACCACTGATTCAAGTTCATCTTTTTGTTAAATTTATGAACTTTGTTTTGTAACCTGGGCCCTTGCATTAGCCTTATAACCAAAACTTATTAAATGATAAGACTAATTCTCAGAACACTGACTTTCTCTTTGATTGTTTTTACTTTCAGAGTTATATAGTGATATTGGAAGAAGGGATTCATTTTCAAAATGAAAGTGAGAAAAAAGTTATGTGACATTAGAGATTTATCAGCATTCACATTGTGCTGGATTTTATTAGTCACTACAAGACTGTAACCAGAACAAAACAGAAAGTACGTTTTTCCAGATAATGTATAAACATCTATGATCCTTATAGTGTATTCCTATTTCAAAATTGTGTTGAATTTAGCTCATAAATGAGACAAAAGTGGCTTTATTTTTAAGTTTTAAAAGTTTCCTTAAAAAAGAACAACTACTCCCTCTAGTGACAAATTGTAAGTTAGCAATGAAAGGACACAATTTATAATCAGACTCTAAATAGATTAAAGCATAGAAAGTTGGATAGAGAATTTTTGTATTTTTGAGCATTAGTAAATTTACTTTGTATTTTTAAATATTAACAGTGAGATAGTTCTTCATCCCACTCTTTATTTATTTAAATAGCATCATGTCATGATGAGTTAAAATTCACACAAAGATAGATTTGGAATGATACTTGATTTTTTAACTCCCGTAATATTTAGATTCTCAATTCAGGGTTAGTTTATTTCAGTTCTGATACTTAATGACTTGTAAGAATTTCAGTGTTCTTGTCACAAAATAAAGGGGCAAAAGGTCCAGAATAGACACGCAGATACTCAAAGAAGAAAAGTGTTTTATCAACCCACTACCTAGAAATAACCATTGAAGGCATATAACTATTGAAGGTATATATGTATCTTTTCAATACTTTTAATTAAATCTGTTTTTGAGCTAAAATGCCAGTGTGTAAAGAAGCATCACCAAGGTTTTTCCACAGTTAACTAAAGTGAGTTCAAGGGCTTCAAATGTGTCCGTAAAGTGTAATTTCGTGTGTATTCTGTGTGTGACTGAGGTCACTGTGAGTGTCAGCATCAGCAGTGCTGCTTCCTTACCTGACATGTCAGTGGCTCTCCATCTATATTTCTTGAAAAGAAAGAACGAGAAGGCCTCGCTGCTAGGCCAGCCGAGCTTTGAAGAGTAGGAAGAATCTAGAGTTGAGCAGATGCTTGTGACATATCCAGCCAAGAGGGACACTCATTGTTCCATTACTCCCAAGTGTCTATAGTATCACAGTAGGCTCTTCTCTCCTTGGAATGTCAAATCTTATTTCTAATCTACTCTTCTGATACAGGATGCCCCAGAGGGGGTAATGCTTGAACTTGGAAAAAAAAAATGGGCAAATGGTGATGGATGATTGGCAATTCTCTCAAGTAGAGAGTAAATTGAAAGATGTGTTTGCATCATTTTGAAAAGTTCTGGAGGGATTTTTTTGTGTAAGAAGTGTATAAAAAAAATCTTTTAGTGCAATCATCTGAGGGATCCACAAAGATCTCAGATGAAAGGTAGAAAACAACGCCAAGCGTTCTGTCTTTATCCTTAGCCCTCGTCCCATTCCCAGTCTTACTCTAATACCTGTTTTGTTTCTTCAGATTCCCTGTGTGTTCACGGCTTCTCTGTCTTCAGGTGCAGCCTCTGTTTGGTCTAACCTTCCCCTGTTTTCAACTGTATTTCATAAACTCCTTGAAGACAGGAAACAGTTCTGGGTATTGGCTTATCCGTGATGCCTGGTTCAAAGCATATACGCAATAAACAGTCTTCAAATAAACAGTTATTCAAACATCCATTAACCCAATTCAAATGGTGCTTTCTTCAGAAAACCTTCTCTGAACCATAAAGCAATAAGGGAATATGTATTCCATGATGAGGTTCTTTTAGAGGCCAGGTATGCGTGACCCTGACAGTGTATTTTATATATGTTCACTCTCACATGGAACTGTGAGGTTCGTGTTGTATTCTTAGTATAAGATGAAGAATTTAACAGTGAGGAGAGTTAAAAATAGTGTTACCCAAGTCACCCAGTGTGTCTTCTTTCTGTCAGGGTAACAAATACCTGAGATTAACTTATAAAGATGAGCTTTACATTGGCTCAGAGTTTTGGAGATTCCAATTCATGATTAATTGATTGTTCTGGGCCTGTGGTGAGGTAGCACATCATGTCTGGAGTGCTTGACAGAGAAAATGTACTCTGAGAGTAGGAAACAGAAGACTAAGAAAGAGCCTGGGGCTCCACGGTCCCTTTCAGTGACCTAAGACTTCCCACCTGGTCCTTCATTCTGATGGCCACCAACTCCCAATTATGCCACTCTGGAGACCAAGGCTTTAACAAAAAGACACTTGGGAGACATTTGGTAGACAGCAGCTAATAAATTCTTAAATTGTATTTAGAGTTTGGATGTGGTGTTGAATTCTACATGGCTTTACTCCCACCATATCATGCTGTAGACACAAATTGACATTTTTTTTTTTTTTTTTTTTTGGTCTGAGCTCTTAAGAATATAAAGATTGTGTTGAATATTCTTCTACAGATCTCTGAGGGCTGACGTCTTGAGCCTGGTGAGGGCCATGATAAGAGTGTAGCTATTGAGCAAAATGTATATTAAAATTCTGTTGAATGAGAAATAAGCTATGGTTACAAACTATGAGGAAAAGGCATATATCTTATCTACTCTTGGGTTATCCAAAATGTTAATTAAAATAAGACAGATGTATGAAATTTTAAGCTGTCAAAAATTTTAGATCTCTGTTGCTTTGTTGAAATTGGCTTATGAACTTTTCTGGATAGTTGATTTTTCTGAATAGCAATAAAACACAAATGGACAAAAATTGATAGAGATGTTTATACTATTGTTCCTATCTTTGTATCTAATATAAACATATTTTTCTTATCTGTTATTAATGTTGTAGGAAACATTTTCTAAACCTGAGTAAGTTGTTTAAGCACTAACTACATTTTTATGGGAATTCTACCCAGTGAAATACTGTTGTGTGCAAAGGATATATATATATATGCTGTTTCTGGGCCACCTCCTTCCACAGGGGACCATGGTGCCACTCAACTGAGACCTGGTTTTTGAGAGAAGCCACATTCCCTCAAGGTCAGAACAGGGAAGTTGATACTTTTTTCCTCTGTTGTTATCCCACTGTCACCTTGACGGTGAGTTTATTTCTTATTTTTATTTTTTTGCCCAAATTGTTGGAGAGCTGGGCTTCTGAGCTGGCCCTGACAGCTTGAGTATTCTCTATGACTCAGAAGCCTCCTGGGGACACTCGGCAGGGAAGACCTACTGAAGTGTGCTTTTTACATATTGGAAAACTCAATATGTGGAAAGTGTTAATTAGCTGATTTCTTTCTGTGACGTGATGGTTGCTACGCCTTGTTTAGATTCTCACACAAGTTATTCAGCTGCTTGAGAGAAGAATATCCAGCTAGGTGAGAATTTAGGGGAAAATATAGTATAATCATGAATTGTCAGAGCAGCACAGACTTCAAAGGCTATTGAAACCAATGTCCGTATTTCTTGGAGAAAGGAACATAAAGTTTTGGGAGTGACCGTGTTTGTCCAAAGCCACACAGTCAGTTCCAGTCAGCACGATGATACTTGGTTGTCATCTTAACCACGCAGTGAGTTGTGTTTGTTTTTATTCTGATTGGATGATGTTCCTTAAGAGTCAAGGCTTAACATGTTACAACTTCCCATGGCTTCTGGTTCTGGTGTTTTACAAGCCCAAATATAAGTTCTCAAGTGAGGTCTGTTACATATTAAGTTCAAAGGACAGCATCATTCTGTCTCTTCAATTAGGGTTGGTTGTGTTGTGTTTTAGGATCCTCTTCTAAGGAAAAAAAATACCATCTTAAACAGTAGAATCACAGAGTTTTCCACGTCCTGGAGATCCCGAAACCTTCTGCTGGAATGGAATACTCTGTTCGTTCTGTTCTTCCTCGGGGACATATGCTCATTTTGTGCCATGGCCAAAGGGATTTTCTGTGATTTTAAAGTTGTGCCTTTCATTCTTGCTTACTCATGGACAGCAGCGAAGGATAAGTTCATTTGCTCTTGAGACAATCAGAGGCAAAATGTTGTCAGGGGAAACATCACAGCTCTGATGCATCTTCCCTGATGGTAAATTAGAGAGAACATAGTCGCTCTGGACCTGTTCCTTTCTATTGCTGGCTGCTTGAGACTTTTACAGAGGTTTTGAAGCTGATCACTTACTTCCTCTGTTAAGAGAAACCTTTTTTCCTTCCTCATCTAAGGCCCAATCAGCCAGTCAATTGGGAGATCTTTAATGGCCTAAAATGACTTGTGCGTTTGTATTAGCCATTCTCTTCCCTACCCTTTGCATTTGTAAGGCTTCTTATGGCTTTAGCTTGAGAACTGAGTAACAGATGTTGGGTTGCCTGAACCAGACTAGATGTTTAAAGGGGTGCAGTAAAGAGGCAGGAAGTCTGTGCAGCAAATTTCAATAGAAGCTCCACGTTTCATCTTTTAAAGACGAGCATAGTAGAGTCAGAATTGGGGCCCACGATTTCAGAAAGTGGCATTCTGAGACTTTGTGCCTGTCCTGGCCATGCAACAAGCCTTACGCCTCAGACCATACATGTAACTCCATGCCTCTGACTTTGTAGAACAACAACCTGGTGAAGTAAAAGTCATTTTTAAGGAACTTGAGTTCATAAAATCAAGTTAATTTAGGAGTTACAAGTGAAAATTAGGTATGGTCCTCACAATATAAAGTTCCTTGTGAATTTCTATTTTGTCTGCTATCAAAATCAGTGGACAATTTGGATCCTCCATTTTGAAATGGTAGCAGATAGCTCCTTAATGTTCCATAGTAATTATAGGAAATTTGTGGGATGTCTAGAGTCCTGGATTGGTAAGAGCCTGCAGATCAACTGACAGATTTGATCAAAACGGAAAGAAACACATTCTGTAAGCAAACTTCAGATCGGGGTCCCCTCCTGTAGTCCTGCATGAAGTACTCGATCCTTTGAGGTCTTTTTTCTTCATCTACTATGATAATTAGGGTGAAAAAAAATCCAACTTGGTACGTGACTGCCAGTGCTTGCCCAGAGAGCTGGTCAGAAGATCACCAGATGCACGTCCCTGGCCCCACTTCTCTTAGGCAGTCTTTAGGAATCCTGTGGACTGCATCTTTCTGTTGGGAACTCACGAATTTTTAGGTCAGTAATTAGTATCATTTAGAAGCTTGAATCTGCTCATTCTTTGATTCAGTAGCGGTTACTGAGCCTCTACTCAGTGCTAGACACTATGTTAAAAATCCTTTATGTTAAATCTTAAGTCCTTATCCCTGTAGCTTCTGTTCTTGGGCTTCTTGGCTGCTGCAGCAATGAGGAGTTCTTTCCACACGACAGCACTTCAGGTATGTAGGGACAGTCCATTTATCTCTTGTGCATCTTTTCTTCAAAGAAATGTCTTTGGCTGTGTTCTGGCATGTCACTGCCTGCCTTTGTCTAGTTGAGGTTCAACTTTTAAGTTTTCCTTAAAGCATAGCACCCAGAAATCCAATCCCATGGCTCATTTGGGCCTGGTTAGTTTACTCATCAGGACTCTGAGTTACTTTCATCAGGACTCTTCTATAATAGGAAATCTGGAGGTTGTTTCAGCCACCTTTAGATAGTAAATGTGAATCTTAGATGCTTAAGCAAGAGGTTCTGAGTGGAAGAAAAGAACATGTTCAAAGCCTTTAGTATGATTTAAATCTAAAATGTCTCCCAGAATTCTCCTGTGTTTGAAAGGTGGCTGGATCATGGGGAAGTCATACTCAGTGAAATTCTCCCTTGATGAGGTCAGTAGGTGAATATGCTGACAGGAGATGGAACAGGTTGGAAGTGGGTCACAGAGGGTAGGAGGGAGATCTCAATGGTTTGTTCTCGCCCAAGAGCCCCTCTTTCTTTCTCTGCTTTTTTATTTGTTTTGTTGTTTTTGTTGTTTGAGCCAAGTTCTCTAGCCCAGGCTGGTCCTGAGCTCACTAAATAGCTCAGCCTAGCCTTGAACTAACAGCAGTTTTCCTACCTCAGCCTTCCAATTTCTGGGATTATGGGCATACGCCACTCCAGCAGGCTTTAGGTGGCGCTGGGGAAAGCAGCTCACGGCCTTGAGCTTACTAGGCAGGAGCTTGAACTGCTGTGCTATCCCTCCTAGCTTTCTGATTGTCCTAGCTGGTGTCATCCACCAGGCCCTTCTGCTAGGTTCTTTCTGCCTTGAAAAAAAAAAAAAAGAACATAAGCCAAAACAAGCCTCTTCACCTTTAACGTTTTTCCTCCCATTTTTATTAGTACACGTACGCAATACACAGTGGTCACCTTGAGAATTTCGTGCACATATGTATTGTGTCAACTCCACATTCCCTTTCTCCCCCTCCTGTTACCCTCCTACCCCTCTCTCATCTACTATGTCCCCCAACACCTCACACTTTTTACTGTATTATTTATTTGTGTCTTGGGTTTCTCATATTAGGAAAACCATGCTGTATGTATCCCTTTGAGTCTGCCTCACTTCATTAAGCATGATGATCTGAAGTTGTGCCCCTTTTTCTACAAATGACTCAAATCTGCTTTTATGGCAAAGTGGTACTTCTCTGTCCATAAGTCATATTTTTTTTTTGTATCTGTTGATCTGTTGATGGATACTTTGGTGTCTTCCGCAGATATTATTGTTAGTTACACTGATATAAACATGGATATACATCTATTTCTGTTACATGTTGTTTTCCACTCTGAGAGAGACACCCAAGAAAAGTATCACTGGATCAAATGGAATATTTATTTTCAGCCTTTTGAGGAGTCTCCACACTGCTTTTTATAGTAGCTACACCAGTTTACAGTCCCACCAGCAAGGTGAAATTATTTCTCTTCCTGTACAACCTTACGAACACCTCAGGTACCCTCAGGTATCTGATCTTTGACACAATGGCCAAAAGCATACACTGGAAAAATGATAGTCCCTTCAGTAAATAGTTCCAGCTGAGCTGTTTATCCACATGCAGAAGAATGAATCTTGACACACATCTGTTACCATGTACCAAAATCAAATCTAAGTGAATCAGAGGCCTAAATATTAAAATGGAAACACAAAGCCTCTTGGAGAACTAATAGGTAAAACTTCTGAAGGTGCAGGCATGGGCAAAGACCTCCTCAGTAGGACACCCAATGCAAAATAATAAGCTTTAGAGTCAATAATTGGGATAATATCAAATTAAAAACTATTCTGCACAGCAAAGGGAACAATTAACACAGGGAAGAGAGAACCCACCTACACCTCAGACAGGAGGCTAATAACTAGAATATACAAAAAACTGAGGAAAAATAAGCCTCTCGAAATCAAAGACCCAACCTAGGAATGAGCATTTGAGATGAATAGGCAGTTTTCAGATGAAAATCTGAAAATGGCCAGCAAATACATGAAAAATACACAGCATCCTTAGCCAATAGAGAATTGCAAATCTAAGCAGCATTGGAATACCTTCTTGCTGCAGTGAGAATGGTGTGGACCAGAACTGCCCTTCGACTGTGAGCATTGGGCATTTTGTCCCGGCAGCTGGAAAATGGCCATTTTTCCTTCCATGAGGGGGAAACAAGGAGTCCTGATGAGACTGTGCCCTCTGACTGCAGTCAGCATCTGCCTGGGTGCAGACCAAACACTGGCTGCGCGACAGCTGATACTCTGCAGTGTCCTGATTATGTTTGTGTTTAAATGCTCCATAGCTCCTGTAGCACAAGGTATGCTGTGTTCACAGGACACTAAAAAGCAAAGAATAAATAAGTTAGTCTTACCGGAGAGGCTGAGGCAGGAGGGTCCTAAGTTGGAGCCCAGCCAAAGTAACTTAGCAACTTGGTGAGATTTTGTCTCAGAATCAAAACCAAAAAGTGGGCTGAGAATGCAGCATTCTGCAAAGGCCCTGTGTTTGGTTCCTAGCACCAAATGAATAAAATAAGAAAAAAGAAATAATTGTGTATTTACGGGTCACCATCAAAATAAGGACATTTCTCAGAATAGGAGAACTATTAGAAAATCATGTATCTGACAAGGAACTTCTATCTAGAGTATGTTGAAAACATTACAGCTTAATAATGGAAAATTTTAAAATAGGTGAGACAGGGCTGCAGATACAACTGCAGATAGAGATCAGCTCTGCAGATGCAGAGAGCGCTTGCCCAGCATGTTCAAGGCCTTGGTTTTGATCCCTGCCACAGTTGGGTGGGACAAGCAAAGATCTGAGTAGCCAGTCTTCCTTAGAAGACTTCCTATAGGAAGGGACATGAAACACGCTCAGCATTATTGACCATCAAGGAAATGTAAATGGCGACCAAGATGAGCCATTACCTCACGTTCACTTGGATGGCTATAATCACAAAGACAACAACAAGTGATGGCAGATGTGTGGAAGATTGTAGCCTTCATATGTTGCTTATAGAAATATAAAATGGTGCAGCTGCTTTGGAAAGCAGTTGGACAATTCTTCAAAATGATTAAGTGTAGCTTGGCATATATCCTGAAGTTTCACACCTAGGTATATTCCAAAGGTGACTGGGAGTATGCCTCTGTGTAAAAACTTGGACACAAGTGTTCCTAGCAGTGTTACTTTTAATAGCTCTAAATTGAGAACAATGCAAACATTTGTAACCTGATGAATGGATAAACAAAATTAGTGTATCCATCCGATGGAACGTTGTTTGGCCGTTAGAAGGAATAGAGTGGTCATACCTGCTCTGTGAATGAAAATGTGCTAAGTGAAAGAAGCCAGGCACTGGTGAATACATATTGCATAATTTTATTAGCATGAGATACACAGAATAGGCAAATCCAGAGATAATGCTTTAGTGATTATAAAAAGTGGAACTGGAGAGTGACTGCTGATGATCTCAGCGTGTCTATCTGGAGGGATGTAAATGTTTTAAAATTAGATAGTGGTAGCTGTACGGGTTGTAAATATGCTAAAAGCACTGAATTGTACAATTTAAATGGATGACTATTGTGTTATATGATATCTCTTTTTCTCATTTTTATTGTATACATATGTGAGATATATATATATATATATATATATATATATATATATATATATATATATGTCAAATTACATTTGAGAATTTGTCTCTTTTTTTGAGCTAGAGTCTTGCTCTGTAGTCCAGGCTGATCCTGAACACACCTGTGGACCAGCCTGGACTCAAACTCACAGCAGTTGTCCTGCCTTAGCCTCTGACTGCTGGGATGACAGGCGGGCACTACTATGTCTGGTTTATATCTTTTTTTTTTTTTTTGAAAGAGTTGAGTTTTTACCTAAGGAAGATGTTTGATATAACGGCCTATGTAAAGACCTGAAGGAACATTTATTCCTGTTAGTGAGAACGAACCCAGACTTTGTTCATACTACCATAGAGGAAAGATATCCTAGGGGAACATAATGCTGGCAGTAAAAAATCATATGGAGACATATCTGTACCTACTTTTCAGGACAGCAGTTTGTGTATTACTTTTGGTGGGTGAATCATTACTTCTAAAGTGCAACATCAGTTATATTAAGTTAACAGTAAACAATCTCGTCGTAGCAGGAAAATTTGCAAATCTTTAAAAATGAAATCTGGTGGTCAGTAAAAGAAAACTCACAATCTTATGTTTTATAATAAGTATAATATTAAAAACAATCTTGAGGATTCGACTTTGATGTTTCGTTTCTGTCATCACAACTGAAATAACACGCCTTTCAGGTCTGATGCTTGTCTCCGGGGAAAATGTATCCAGGTGGTCACAACTGTTTCAGGAATGTGTAATTGTAACTCATTACCTCATGGACTCCCACGGTGACTACTTGGATGATTCCACATAGTGTTAAACAGCGTACTTGGGGAAAAAATGAACATGCTTAAAGATAGCCTTAGATCGTAGCACTTGTATGCTCATCAAAAATTAAAACAGGGCTGGCTTTGTAGTCAGAATGTGCAGTGAGAAATTACAAAATGAAAAGACGTTGCAAATATATAAATTCTGAAACTTTAGATTCTGAAAAAAAATGTATATTATATAATGCGCATGGCATGTCCTACGCTGAGTAATGCAAGTCTACTACTCTGGTAATGGAAGGAAATGGTTCTTGAGGCCTTCCCAAGTCTGGCTGTTTTCTCTGAGGATTCCACAAGGTGGCAGAGCAGGCCAGCTCTGTCCTGACACGCGTAGGGTTGAGCGCAGAATGTGAGGCGGCTCCCCATCTGGAAAACATTATTTTCTGAACTATGAATCAGTGTTAAACAAGAATCAGTTTTTTTTCATTAAATACAAGTTGATGTCTCACATTTTTTTTTGCTTTATTTTTATAAACTTAGAAATGTTTAAACAATGAGTTCATACAGATCATTAAGCATAGGCTTTGTTTTTTATTTATACTTCAATTAAACTATATAACACTAAATATTGTTTCCATAATCTTGTACATATGGGCCATGACATGTAGTCATATACATGAAAATAGATTTTGAAAAACAAAACTATGAAGATTATAAGTATCAGGCTATAGGCTTAACTCAGTGGTTAAAGCACTAGCTTACCAAGCACAAGGCTCTAAGTTTGATCCCCCAGCACCACCATAAGCAAGGCAAGATGGTGCACACCTATAATCCCAGCACTTAGGAGGCTGAGGCAGGATGATTGCTGAGAGTTCCAGGCCACCCTAGGTTGTATAGTGAATTCTGGACCAAATTGGACTGCAGAGTGAGACCTTGTGTCAAGAAATCAAGCAAACACCTATACATTATTTTGAAATCGAGATGAATATCCACAAAGTCCAGACTATTCTACTTGATCAATCAATATGAGTGAGCACAAATATATTTTGATACTCTCTAAGAGTCTTTGAATATTTAATCTAGTGTGGCATGGTGGCACATACCTATAATCCCAGTCCCCTAGGAAGTTGAGACAGAATTATAAGTTAGAGACCAGTCGGGGCAATTCAAAATAAAATTGAGAAGGCTAGGATGCAGCTAGCTCAGTGGTAGAGTGCTTGCCCAGCTTCCATGAAGCCTGAGGTTTAATTCCCAGTACTCGCAAAAGAAAAAAAGTTAATTTATATCCTCCTTATTGTATGTGTACATTTTTAAATTACTTGTTAGTACATAGTTTGTCCTACTTTTGTGGCAAAAGAGAGGGTTTTTTTGGAAATATAGCTGAAACTTGCTATGTAATCTTTCAAATTCTTAGATACCTGAGAAGAAGAATTCTGCAGCCATACACATCCTGCAGGCAGGATTTTACGTGCTGAGGATTTGGAAACTTTAAGAATCTAGATATAGTCTGGGTGATTATATCAGTGATAAGGTAAAAAGGTTTTCCTAAAATATTTGAAAGGCATAAACAACAGGCAGGTTTTCGCCTAGCTCCTGCTCCTTCCTGTGTCCTCTGTTTCATACCTTCCACCCCAAACTTCTGTAGCCACCCAGACTATTTAAGGATTGGTTTCCACTATTTATTCCTTGTTGCTTGTTCTCCCTTCCTTCCTTCCATAGGATGGGCCTATGACCCTCATACTAAGCTATATCCCCAGCACTCCCTCCCTCCCTTTTTTGAGACAGGGTCTCCCTTTGTATTCTAGGCTGGTCCTGAGCTCACTATGTAACCCGGGCTAGCCTCGAATGTATGCAATCCTCCTACCTCAGTCTCTTGACCGCTGGGATTACAGGTTTGTACCACCATGCCTGTTTTACATGGTGCTGGGGAATTGAACTCAGAGCTTAGTGATTCCTAGGCAAGTGCTGGAACCATTTTGCTAATCCTCCTGACCCTCTCCTCCCCCCCCCCCCCCCCCCCCCCCCAACCCAGCCCACATTTTAGATTTAATTTAGAGATAAGGTCTCACTAAGTTGCTGAATTGCCCAGGTAGGGCTCAAACTTGAGATCCTCCTGCCTCACCCTCCCAGAGTGCTGGAAACATAGGCCTGCACCACTAGGCCGGGCCATCTTCTTTTTAATAGACAATTTGTGGTGTTGTAGGCTTTAGTTAGCATTTGTAGTCAGCCATTTTTAAAGTATAGAGCTTGTCTCAACCTCATCACATGGTGTAGACTGAAAGGAGCCCCGCCTCCATGGTTTACTATTGGCTAAAGCTGGAAAAAGACAGGACATTTGATGTCAGCGGGGCCTGCAGTATATATGCAGCTTGTTTTGTGACATACGATGGTTCATTCTGTGAACAACTTTCTTGAAAGTACACAAGGCCACACTGGGACAATGTCACACGTGCTGAGGACTCGTCTCTTTACCCTTAGTTAGACATTGGGATAATGCCGGTGAACATTTTAATCCCCAAATTTATGCTGGCTTTCTCCCAGGCCTCAGTCTAAATGTGTAGAACTGTGATATTTAGTCTCCTACTTGTTCAACCTTTTTTTAAACATAGTTTGCAATATTTTAAAAATGGCCTATTTTTCTTTATCATCATTTGAGAATTACCATATTCTTCTATGTCCAGTCAATTTCTAGTGTTAATTTGGAATAAAATAGGTATGTTTGAATAAAAAATAATTATCTGTTGTGTTAGCAGTTTTTTTTTTTTTTTATGATCAGTGCCACCCTGGATCAGAGATAATTACAGAGAGGCCCTGTGCATTCAATGTCCTCCGAGGAGCATCTGTGAATTGGCTCTGAAAGTTTATCCCTGAGAAAATACCATGGAATGATTCTCTCTGGAGCAGTTCTAGCACTGAATTCTGAAGAATTCCATTAGGCAAGGGAAAAGGTGGTGGGTTTTGAGCAATCACCATTCCTGTTGGGTATAGCAGCTGTAAACAGTGTTCATTTTTGAGGAATCAAGTCCTGAGAGGGGATCATTCTGACGGTACAAACATCAGGCACACTTGATAGCATCAATATCTCTTTGTAAGTTGATGGCAAATAACCGTCAAAACAGCGTTTGCTGATTATCTCCTCTGACACATTGTAGGTTTCTGGGACTGTCTGAATGTTGACTTGACATGGTGAGATAGAAGAGACAGGTTTGGATTTTTTTTTTTTTTTTTTTAATGATCTCTGTAGCCTGGAAAACTGTAACACAGAGATGGGCAGCAGTGAATTGGAAGGGCACAGATATCCCGAGGAAATGCTGCCGTCTTCATGGCTGAGTGTGGTGCATGTTTTGTGCCAAACATTGTTCTAGTTATTTATGTTTTAGTGGTAGTAGTAATAGTGCAAAGTAACGTTTGTTATGTTAGCATCTAATGTAGCGCTTCATATACTTTAAATCCTCAAAACAAGCCAGGAAGGTACACATTTTATTCCCTTCAGAAGTTAAGTTCTGTTAGCCTGGGGTCACACAGCTAGGGTTAGAATTCAGCGCCATGTTGTTTGGATTTCAAAGTTATTTACATTATGAAAAATGTTTTTGAAATTTTCCAAACCTGATTTGTCTGGGAAGAGATTGAAAAATATGTTATAATATGTATCTATTTGTGCCAACTTGATTATTTTATGGTAGTAAAAATTATCTGAAGAAAAAAGCAACCACACATGAAACCATACCTGTGGATTTCCCGAAACAAACTGTTGAGATATTTTGACCTGGAATAACTGATAGCATCCCTTTTTAGTAGAATTCCAATTTGAACAGCAATTTGAGATGGTTGCCCTTTACTCCTGAATAACTTCATTTTTTACAAAGCATATTTAAAAGGGCAGTCCTCTCGGTTTGGAGTAGGTGAGCAAGGGGCTCACCATCACTGGTGCATTTTTGGGACCACCACCCACTTTATCATAGGCATCTTTAGGGAAATGGAACTTTGACCTCTGGTCTGTGTATTGATGTCACCAACTGCAGACCAGTGAACTCTTCCTGACGTTCCTGCACTCTTGTTTGTGAAAATCCAGGTTCCCTATTACTGACTTGTTTGGCAGTTGGCTTTTAGGTAGCGTAAGGGCGTTCAGTCCAGACTTGTAAGAGCATCTGGGGGACATTCCAGATTGAAATTAGAGTATGGTCCAATCAAAGATACTAGTTACATGCATTTGTCAGAAAAACTTAAATGTGTCCTCTAAGCAATATATTTTTTATGAACCAGATGGATATCTGAGAAATATAACTTCTTATGGTAGTTTATGACTCATTCCTAAGTAGTGCTCCATCCATGCAGAGTATATACTTTTATTAATTATCACAGTCAAATAGACTACCAGTTTCTAAATTTTTATTTTCCTTTGAGAAAAAGCACATAATGACCATAGTAATGTTTATAGCTATTTTTCCTGTATATATTAACATAAAAGTAATGAAATACTAAATAATGTGTGCTGTTAATAACGTTTTTGCATATGGAGCTCTTGTTTTCCAAAGAAATTTTGCATCTGTTACCTTATTGAATCCACAAACAGTCCAGTAAGGAAAGTAGGGCATGCGATTTTGTCCAGTTCGGAAGAGAAATCACCTGCATGCCAAGAGACGCCAGAGCCTTGCCCCTGCCTTGATCTCAGCAGCACTTTGATCCGGAAAGCCTGAAAGCTTACTTGATTGCTGTCACTTGCTATTTTCTCTTGCAAAAATAAATTACTAATCATTTCTAATATATAAGCGCCTTTTTAAAAAGAGAAAATTATATACATTTTATTTGGGGTGAGAGATGGTCCCTGTGTCTTACTTGTTCTTTTTTCTTTCCTTCATACTCATCTTCTCCTAAGGGGTGTCTTTCATTGCCTTTCTTCTCCTCGCCTTGTTGGGACGCCTCACACAGGCTGCTGACAGATGCTGGACAAAACACCTGCAGCATGTTATTTATGGTTGACTTGATTACCAGTTAATTGGATCTGGTGGACTGAGGAGATTCAGAACCATTACTTTTAAAACATGTGATTTTCACATCCAAAAGTCTGGAAGTCATGTGGTTTCCCTGTTGTGAAGGACGTGACATAAGAAGATAGGACCATGGGTCCTGTAATTAATTAATTTTTGCAGTTGAATTAAGCAGTTTTACCACTGAGCTTCTGTGCTGCCAAATATTTTAGTTCTGAATATTCTCCAGTAAAACATGAAGTCTCAAAAAAGTGACCCTTCATCCTGAGAATGAGGTAGGAACTGACGTGTATTTGTACTTTCTGCTCAGTGCCTTTCTCACAATTGGAAGACACTTGAAGGCATGACCTACTCTTTAAAAAAAGGCAGAAATTTCCCCAGCAGTCTTCCCTTTACTCATAGATATTTAATGCAGTTTTATTTGACCTCGAGGTCATAGCTCACTCTGTGTCCACACAAACTATGTTGGAAATGACCCAGTTCTTTTTTTTCCAAGCTTGTCAGAGAGAAGATACTGATAAATTATTCACCAAATTCCACATCCAGCCCCTCCTTCAGTGTAGCGTGTGATTTCAGTGCCAGTTGAGTTTTTTGGAAACCAATAGCATTTGGCATTGCCAGTAGGTCGTCGCTCTCAGGGTGGAGGTGTCCAGTTTTACAACCCTGGCACTTCTGGGAATGATGTCACCGTATGGTGATGAAGTAATAGAGGGATTTAAAGGTTAACTGAGGACCTGGAACCTGGGA
This sequence comes from Ctenodactylus gundi, assembly GCA_004027205.1. Classification (NCBI taxonomy): domain Eukaryota; kingdom Metazoa; phylum Chordata; class Mammalia; order Rodentia; family Ctenodactylidae; genus Ctenodactylus; species Ctenodactylus gundi. Next base: position 702,576 of record PVKB01000120.1, read on the forward strand.
AACAGCTCATTTTGAAATGTTTCAGATAGATGGCCCATTGGGGTTTGTTTTTCTTGGTACTGAGGCACTAAAGTAAGACACAGCACCCTGAAAATTAGCTGGTTGTGTTTACAGAAGCTAATGATTGTTCTAAGGTATGCTATGGGTACTTGGTAGGACTGTTCTGATGTGTGGCTGGGGTGCAACTCTCCCATGATAGGAATTTCACTTTTCTGAGGTGCTTCTTTAATTTGTCAATGGGTCCAACAGATTTCTGAGAGACTGTTGTATAAATAGCTCTAAAGAGTTCACTGCCCTGATCCACTGCATGAAAAGGCGATTAACCTTTCCAGATTGGGTATTAGAAGAATCAAGCAGCTCATAAAGAGATGTAGCAGATGTTGGCTGAGGTGTGCTTCTGCTCTGGAGAGCATGCAAAAGTGCGAGTGGCCTTCTGAAGTGAGTGGAGGCCACCTCCTCCGAGAGGGAAACCAAGATGACCCGGAAGAGCTCAGGTGCAGGATGATCACTTGGAGCTCAACATGGTTTAACTGCTCACCTAGGTGCATCTTTTCTGCACAGGCACTTGGATGGTGCTTCCTTGGTCTGTGCATTTATAGAAGATGTGGATTTTAGTATAGCTCTCCATCAAAGCCATTGCTCACCTGGTGACCTTGTGGGAAAGCCTCCTCGCCTCTGTGGGCATGTAGATTAGAAGTCATTAGCATTTTTCTTTTATTAACCCACCAACTCTTTTAAAATGATAAAATTACCTGCCTTTTCTATTGCTGTTTTTTTCTAAATCGCAAAAGTTTATGGTGATAGTATAGTAGGTTTGAAAGAATTTTGACTCTATTAAGTTGACTCTGAGATGGACCATTTCTCATTTCTTGTATTAACACTGTGAACTCCTGAGGTTTCTTAGGGCCCTAAAACTTCACATTTTGTGTTATGCAACCCATCCATGCAGAAGTAGTTTTCAAAGAACCACCTTCTACTTTTATTCCTATAGTACATCAACAGGAATGTCAGGAAACTTCACATTACCTACTTACTTTATTCTGGGTATGAATTGACCTAGACTAATCTATTAGATGCCCGCCACATACAAGTTAGATCCCTGCCTATCTCTCCTCCCTCCACGCATCTCAGGATCCTTCAGTAGTTGATTTTGTCTCAGGAAGACATGTTGATTACTGTTGTCATTGATACTCTGACTGCTCGTTTAATTTACATGTTGCAGTTTGTTGATGTAGTTACCCGAGTTGGAATATTGGGTATAAATATTGCTCTGAGTCTATGAATAATTCTCTTCATGACCTTCATTAAATGCTCAGCTAGTTCCTGCGTTTTACTACATTTTTTGTCACTTGTACTCTTGCCGGCCCGGTAGCACTGAACGTGACAGCAGGAAGGGAATTTCCAGCGTCACGTTCAGCTCTATCAGGCTTTCAGTTCTCCGCGATGGAGCCTGGCTGAGGATCAGTCATTAGAATTTTCCATAAACTGCAGCCTTTTCTTTAAGATGTGACCCCTTCAGTTTTTCCCAAGAGCTGTTGCCACCCACTGTTGATTACATATTGACTTTCATCCTTCATGAATGTGGAACTTTGGTGACCTAATTGAAGATGCTGGGTTTTCCTTTGCTAAAAGCTTCTCTGACTATAAATAAGTAGTTGTGGGAAGATACTTGATGGCCTTTCAGGTGAAATAATAATATCTTGGATTGATAGTTTCTTTCTTCCAGAACTAAAAGCTTTTCTAACATATTGGTGCATTTATCTTCAACATCCCTGTGGAACTTTAGGGACAGATTGGATCTGTGGCTAATTCGACAGAACTTTGGAAGAGGGTTTGCTGAAGGACCCACTCGGGGTCCTGCTTGTGTCTAAGTCTAAATTACTGGGATTAAAGGATTTATGAGGCAGAGTCCTTGCATTTGATTAGTTGTCCTAAGATATGCAATTATGAAGCAGGGAAGAGAACAGGAGGTCACTCAAGTGTGGGGAGGCGGAGATGGTGGTGTGACAACCTGAGGAAGAGTTACGTTCAGGGACGCAGCAGCTGTGAAAGCCAATGGGACGGAGTGTGGATTTCTGTTAAAGTGAGGAGATAAGAGGAAAGAGCATTTGATTTAAGAGAAGAAGAGATCAGATATGCAACAACAGAAATTTTAATGGTGAAACTCAAAACATGAAGAGCAAGGGGAGAGACCAAAAAGACTCTTAGAGCACTTGGCAAACTTAGAAGGAAAAAAAGGTAGATCATCTGAAGAGGAAGGTTAGTTAAGAATTGTTATGCATTTCCATAGCACTTCAAGGTTTTTTTTTTTTTTAACTATTTTGCTTCCCTAGATAATCTCGAAGACTTGTTCTTTGTCTGATGCCTTCTCTTCTCCCCCTTTCTTCACTGGGGTGGGGGGGAGGGGGGCGCAGAATGATTAATATGATATGCATTTTTAACAGAGGAGAAAAGTAAGGCCCAGAGAATTCTAGAGGCTTTCTCAAGTCAGTTGATAACAATAGTGTGCTAAAGACTAAACAAACCCAACATTACCTGATCTTCTGGTAACCCTAACAGTACTTTCCCTGAAGCCCAAGACTCACTCTTTATTTGAGCTTTCACCGACTTAGCCATTCCTGTGCACACCACGGGGGCCTCACCTCACCCTACTCAATTTTCAGAATCCAGATGCTGTGTTATTTTAACCAAAGCAACTGCCTGTCAGAGAAAGAAAACCTAAAATTCATAGAATATAATTGTATTGTCTGGTTTGGCTCTTTATTTAATGAAGGTCTTTGGCCAGGATTAAAGAATTCATTATTGAGAGAACTTGACATTCAGGGCTGATGTGAAAGGCCAAACCTTTCCTATTTGCTCATGGTCGTACCTGCTGCAAAGAATCTATTGTTTAAATATGTAAGAGTTGAAAATAGACATGAAAAAGAAAGCAATCACTGCAAATTTCAATATGTGTTCGTCATGCTAATTTTACAGCATTCATTCATGTGATAGCCCCCAATTTATTTTTTTTCGGCCTCTGATATTTTCACCTGAACTCTAAATCATCTTTCTTAATGATTCTAGAGTGACTGGTTTAAAACAAGTCTGAATTTGTCACTGACCTACAAAAAAAATGTTTGGCAGCTCCCCGCTTGCCTACAGTCCTATTCCGCACCCTTAGGTGGGTACACAAAGACCTGCCACTTGGCTCCCACCCTTCTCTCTCCCTCCTCTGAAATGTATCGCCACCTCATTAATATATCTGTAACACCCTGGGAGGATTTCCCTTTTTGGTGGCTTCCCCTTTGTGTTCTCTATGCCTGTGTTTCTTTCCCCTCCGTGGTTAATATGACCAACAGCCACTCAACCATCAGAGTCAGCTCAGGCAAACCCTCTTCAAAGTCTGCCCTGACCTGTCCCTCCTTCCCGTCTCTAGCTGGGCTAAGAGTCGCTCTTTGGGACTGCATATCCCTATGTGTTCTTTCATTAGAATAGATACAAGGGTTTCAGTCTCATTGTTTAATGCATGGCATCACTGTGTTAACATCTCATCTTCCCTTGTACCAAACACATACATGGCAATAAAGGACTTGATCAGAATCAGTAAATCTGTGAGACGTCTTGCAGATACTTCTTTGAAAAAAACAAAATTTCTGTTCAATTGTTAATTTTGTCAGAGTTGAGAACTAGGAAATGAGAGAAATAAACTGCTGCACACCAGAGTGCTGGCCTAGCAAGTGCAAGGCCCTGAGTTCAGTTCCCGAGTGCCACAGAAGCTGAGCATGGGTTACACACACCTCAGCGGTCTGGCTGAGGCAGGAAGATTGCCATGACTTCGAGGCCAGCCTGGACTACAGTGAGAACCTTGAGAAAAACACTCTAACATGAGCTTTGTATTCAAGATAGTGTGACAGACTGAGCTTTTTTTTTTTTTAATTCTTAGAAGAGCTGTCTTTATTAGCTTCTTAACATTTTTAAAACTTACCATGCTGTGACAACAGTACAAAAGCCATTATGGATTACAAGAGGCAATATTCATAAACCAAATTAATGAAAGGCAAGAAGAAAATGTATTGTTCAAGCTTTGTAGTCTACAAATGAATAAAAGAGCATGTTGCTGAACCTAAATATAACCAAAATTCAAAAATAAGGATCTTAGAAACATCTGTTTTAGCTCTTATCTCTAGATGCCTAAATGTGGGTGTTTGGGAACAAGTATGTGTTGGATATTTGAAAAAACACACATACTAGAGGATCTGCACCTCCCGGTAAGATATTCAACATTTAGAACATAAATTATCAGTTATAATTTATATTGCTAACCACATGTTAAAGTGGAAGGATTTTGTTTACTTAAAATGCTCAGAAGATATTTGTTGGCAACTATATATGTGAATAAATGGGTGAAATTATGCACAAATGAATTTTTTGTGTGTATGTGTTTTTAGTAGCTAGAATTCAGTAGAACTAAGACACAGCCAAGGATAGCTAATGGTCAGAAGTGTTTTGGAAGACTTTAGAAGTTATTCAGATAGGATCAAAGGCAGCACAGAGTCAATGTTTAGAAACTACTCTAAGTGTAGCTCTAAATCTGGAAGTAGATGCTGCCATCACCAAACCCAAATGCATTTCTAAGATCCTTCTATGTAATGATTGATTTGAACTTGCGTCTTAGCCTTTTATATTTTGTCTAAGCCATTTTTGAACAGACCTTCTACTTGTCATTAGTGTTTCTCAGTTTCTCCTACATGAATTAAAGCCAGTGGATGTAAATATAGACTTGACTGATAGAACTTGATTATGATGAACAATTTTTGAGTTAAGGTATAAATGCTCTGTGTCATTTGTATAAATCTTTTAGAGGGACAGATGTGAGACACAGTTAAAAGTTCACTTTGACTCAGACCAATAGAAGGCACCATACTTTCCTGGAAACATTTTCTTCATGTTTGTCTAGTTTATGGAACATTTATTTTCTGAGTTCTGGGTGAGATTGCATGTTCATACAACAAGCTGGTCAGTACAAGCGTATGAGCAGCTGTATGCCTTACACTGTTTACAGAGGGATGACTGTGGAAGAAAAGGCTGAGATCATTTTCTTGTTGCCTTATGCTTTTCCATAAATCTCGTTCAGGACTGTAAATTCCTACAGGGTGATGCTTTCTGTATCCCAGCCTCTTCATATGAGTAGCTGCCTTGAGCAGTATTTTTATAGTAAGGAACTAGTAAGCAGTTATTTGTAGAGCATGTGTTTTGTTTTTAATTAGTCTCACATGGACATTTAATGTGTTTGTAACTCAAAAAAAAAAAAAAACCATAATCAGCCCACTGTGGATGATTGTCTCAGACTACTCCTTAGGCCTTTCCTACTGGTGTATGAGCTGCCTGATGTAAGGAGCTCCATGCCTACCATTTGGCTTGGCTACATGCAACATTTTTTCTTAGTGGACAAGGTGGATGTGCTGATTATAATCATCCCCGTGGGTTGTTCCTTAATGAGAGGTCATTGACCAATTTACTGAAGTTGAGTTTGAGGATAAGATCTTGGGGGAGGAGGGCTGGAGGGGTGGCACAGAGGTTAAAGCACTTGTCTAGCAAATACTAAGTACCTGAGTTCAATTCCCCAGCACCACATAAGCCATACAGGGCACATCTGTAATCCCAGCACTCAAGAGGCTGAGACAGGAGGATTGCCTGACTCCAAAGCCAGCCTGGGCTACAGAGTGAGACCACGTCTCAAAAAAAAAAAAAAAAAAAAAAGTCTTAGTAGGGAAACAAAAGTAATGGCTACTGGAAGGTACAAGCTGTCTAGAGAAAAGGGGGGACTCAAAGAAATCAAATGTAACAAAAAAAATTTCATAGCCGAGCACTGGAGTACCATGTTGTGTGCTGATAGTATTGTTTTACTGAGGCCTGTGTTCTCGTGTGCCACTGTGGGCTTATCAAAAGGTAGGAGTTTATTTCAGGTGTCTGTCTCCAGCACCACCACCAACACAAACAGAAAACAGAAATCAGACGGTGGGCTTAGGGTAGGAGAAGCGAACTCTCTACCAACATGGGACAGACCAAGAGAGCACCCAGCTCTTCGATGCAGACGCTCCCCCCAGATTCTCTTTGTTTCTACTGGAGTGTTACTTGGCCAGAAGTGAAATGGTCTTAGAGAGGAATGTAAGGGTCAGGCTTGGGGGCAGGGGGTCCTTTCGTCAGCCCTGAGCCTTCTCCACTCCCATTTGCCCGTTCCCTATTGGGTGCCGGAGCAGAACCAGCACAGCTGCCTCAGAGTCCGTGCTCATTCCTCTGTATAGGAACCTGTGTGGCTTCATACAGTCACGGACTATTGGGGAGTCAAACAAGGGACCATTGAGATTGTTTAAAAATCCCTCTGTATATAATATGTGCAATGATTGTTTTATGTGCTGTGTTCAAGTTTCCATTTCAAGCTAATGAAAAAGGTGGGGCTGAAATGAAGCTTCCAAACTCCTGGATTAGTGGCTTCATACTTGTTCTATTAAATTCATTTCTTTTAGGAGATTTTCTTTTTAGCTTGTACGATTTTTAAATTTTTATTTATTTAATTTTTTGTGGAGACAGATTTCACTCTGTAGCCTGGGCTGCTCCTGAACTCCCTATGGAGCACAACAGGCCTTGGATTCAATCAAGGCAGCCTTCCGGTCTCAGCTTCCCAAGTTCTGGGATTACAGGCATGTGTCACCACATTTGGTTTATGTGGTACTGAGGAATTGAACTGTCGACCTCAGGGCCTTGTGCTTGCAAGGCAAGCACTTTAATCACTGTGCCATTCCTCCAGCCCCTGAAATTTATGTTTTCAAGACACTAAAATTCATTCAAGAACTCAGATGTGTATATTTAGTGGGATAGTTAGTTTACATAGCAGCTCATTAAGATAATTTGAGAATTTTTATTTTAATCTAAAATCTATACTTTCTAATCACAAACACTTAGAGAATTATTTTCTTCTAATGCAGATCATTAATATAAGTATAACCCTAACATTTTGCCTTGCAAAGACTTAATAGAATACAAATTTGGAATCTGGATTTTCATCAGTTTAAGAAAATGGAACTTCATGAAACTTTCATACTTTTGAAAAATTTACCTAGATAGAAAACTTTAGTAATTTTTAAAGTTATCTAAAGCTATTTAGGATTGTGAGGTAAAACATAGAACACTTAAACATCAGTTAAAAAAGATTTTGTTTTCATATAACTATACCGTATTTTGTGTTTGGTACATGTTTGTACTCAAACTTTCTCAATAGTTATTTGATAACCAAACTTAACTGGGACTTCTATATTTGCTGAATCTGGCATTTAAATTTCTATTTATAATTCTGACAATACTTTTAGATCTTCTTCTTACATTTAACATCAGCAATTAAAATGTTAGGCATTGCAAAGTAAATAAAATCCGCTTAAGGAGTGTAGAAAATATCTTAGTAGATGAAATGCGTGATGTTACAAATGGCGGTTATGAGCAAAGAGCAAGCAGGCTCAGACAGCCCAGTGGTCCAAGAAGCGCTTCTACAGGTAATGGTAACTGGGCACAGGGGTAATGGGTGAGGGAATGTCAGCTGCCTGACAGGAAGGGTGCTCTGGGCAGAAGCCCAGGTCAGCAAGGTATGTGTTGGCTTGTGCGCCAGCGAGAGATGGAATGGGAATGCTCTCGCAAGCATGCTCAGAGTCGGGCTTCTGATGGACCATGGTGGCCCTGACCTGGTGAGTGCGTTTCAGAAGGGCAGGATTGGAAGTAAGGTTAGTTGGGAGGCTGCTTCCATTCTCTATCTCAGAAATAAAGCAGACTTAGGGTGGTGGTAATTGATGGAGAAGGAGCAGGTGTTTCAAATATTCCACAGGTAAAACCACCTTTTCTCACTTGTTAAAGATCTCACAAAACAGCACAATTTGTTATCACTTAAAGATAATAAAGCTATGTGATAAAACTGCATATAAATTTAAAAACCTGCAGTTGCACTAGTACATGTGTTAGTTTTCTTTTAGATAATTGTTCTGATGTTATAACTCCACAGTGCTTTTTTACTGCACAGCAGTCCAAAGGTCTAAGAGTATTCTTTTAAATCTCACTTTCTTAGGATTCCTTCAGATTCTCTGTAGGAATGGACTCTAATCTATTTCTGATGGTTCTTGCGCCATCATCTACCTTCATTCTGTTGCCCTCCACCAGTGCCCATGGCATCCCGTGAAAACCACACACCTTTGTAGGATTGCATCCATTGCCTCTGCAGGATTCTGACCATTTCAGACTTAGCTTATCAACATGTCACTTAGATCTTTGTTTTGGATTTGGTGCTTGGTTACAACACCTTCAAGCAAAATGTGCTCCGACATCTGGTTTGAGATCAAAACTATGAGAAACACCAGCCCCACGTAGAGTTTCCCATTTCACAGGGACCAGGCCTATGTTGTCAGACTAGCTTGACAAATAGATCAGCTTCTGTGATTGGTTCCATTCCAGGTGTCAGATCCTGGCTGTGGTTATGACATCTTTAACTTAGGGACGCTTTGTTTGCTGGCCTCAGTGAAGTGTCTGTTTCTCAAATCACCTGCATCTTGGCGAAATGGTGTGTTTTCCCATAAGTCAACTTTAAGTTGTTTTCTGTCCACAACCTCCTCCACAACTAAGTTTCCTCTGATTTATGTGGACATGTTCCTTAGAGATTTCTTCAGATCTTAAAATGTTCTTTTTTCTGATAACTCACCTCTTTTCAGTGAGTACAGTTCTTATTTAAAAAATTTGACCTGCCTTATATAGCAAAATGTTTCATGTCAAATTTTCCTGCCCAATCAACATAGAAATCTTTTTGAGCTCCATCTTTCTAGACTTCTTTATCACCACCCACTTCTACCAGTCTTCCTCCTGATCAGAGTGCAGTCCAACATGGTGCCATTTTTCTCTTCAAATAATTTAGATATTCAATTTTTACACATACAGTTTTAAGCATATGCTTTGGAGAGTTTTGACAAATGAGACCCACAAAGTAAAACATTACATTATTGCCTAGTACAGCTTGTGCTGCCGGTAATCATGTCCTGTGCTATGCTGTCCAGTACACTGACCACTGGCCACACATTGATGTGGAGCATTGGAAATACAGCTAGCATGAAGAGACCTATTTTAAGCTTTTTCTGTCTTAATTTTACACATTTAAGTAGCCATAGATGGCTACCATATTGCACAGCTCAGACATGGAATTTTCTTTTTCTGTTCACTCTAAAGGCTTAATAGTACAGTATGTTTTCCAGGCATTGTGTTTCTCCCAACTGAGCAGTCAACAGTAGTACTGAACTTTATCATGTTAAACCTTCATGTACTGATATTTCATGTCCGCTTTTATCTGACACTTTTAAACAGCTTTGAGTGATAATTACCATACAATACAATTGGTTAACACATACAACTCAGTATCTTTTAGTATATTCCCTGCTGATGATAAGGACCTTCTTTTGCTCAAACTCAATTTTAAGATTCATCCATGTGATTGCATGAAACAATATTTATTTTGTATTATTTTCTACCTTAATAGAAACTGCCATAGTTCTTTCAGTTTGAGGTACCAAATGCCATAAACCAAGTAGCCTATAAATAACAAAATTCTTTTTTTTTTTTTTTTTTTTTTTTTTTTTTTTTTTTACAGTTTTGAAAGTTGAGAAGTCCCAAATCAATGTGCTCACAGGTTCCCTTCTGCTGAAAGTGGCTCATAGAATGTTTATACTGTATCTGTGAGTTGTAGAAACAGTGAAGGTCTTGCTGGGTTCTCTTTCACGGGACATAATTCTACTCATTAGAACTTCACGCTTACAACCTGATCACCTATTAGAGGCTTCACCTTTTAATACTATCACCAAGTAGGGTAGGACGTCAACATAGGAACTTCGAGATGGGCACAGACCCTCGGGCCATAGCAGAAACAAAAGTGTAAATTATGATTTGGTGCAAGCCAGGCTATATTTAAGTGTATCAATACTTGATCAAACAACATTTGTGAGCCATACTATTCTCTTGAGGGGGGCCCTATTGCCTATCAAAATCTTTTCTGGAGTGTTGTTTTCTTTGCTACTTAGATGAAATAATTCTCTTGTGTGGAGATTCCCCTGGCGTGTGTCAGTGACTGGTTCACGTGAACCCTGGAACTCATAGGACCTCAGTGGAAATGCCTTCACTTTGCTTTGCGTTTACCACCATTATGTGTGAATGAAAGTCTGTACCTACTGACAAAGCATTCTTTTCTCTCCAGTCGCCTCTTCTCAATCTCTCCAATCTCCTCTCTCCTTGTAGTCTAGAGACAAGAGTCTCTTAACATACTGTCTCTAAGAACATTGCTTGGAATAAGTGTGCATAGCTGTCTGTTGCTTCACTCAGAAAGATGACAGTGTTTACCACCCATGTTTTAAGTTCTCAGTCAGAAGAGAGACCGATCAGTTTCATTTTAACATCCTGGGACATACAAATTTTGACGAATAAGGTTTTTACTACCTTCGTACCACCAACTCTCCTCTAGTAGTTCAGGACATACAGGAAAGCAGGCATATACTTCTTCAGCCCCTGCCTACGCTCTGAAGTGACTGCCCTGGCATCCTTCACTGAGCTCCAAAGGTAATACCCAGAAACTGCAGCTCTTTTACTGGAGTTATTTGCAGCTATTCCTTGTGTGTGTTGTGTTCAGAAGATTGATATTTGTTTTTAGTAAGTCTTGTGTGCTTCCGAGAACTACTCATGGGTCTTGCGTGTTCCCATTATGACCTGGAGGCCACTCTGTGTGGCCCGGGGGATGCACTGAGTGGCTGCAACAAACAGGGCAGATCGGTGCTGTCTTCTCCGGCAGGAAGTATGCAAGCAGGCTTGACTGGAATGGAATAGAGTCTACTCAACAGATGGGATCTCTTTTCAGAATGTATTATATGGTAAACAAAGTATTACTAAAATAAAATACTTTGGTTTCTTGTCTATGAGAATAATACCACTTCTTTCAAATTAGAATGTTACGAAATTTAGGGGAAAAATAGACCCTATATTGTGACTATGATATTGAAGCCAGGCCATTGTCTCATGATGTCAAAGAATGAAATCATGGAGGAGGAAAGAGGCAGGTTGCAAAGTGGGTACATGAGTTCAAAAGGCAAGAACAGAGGAGGAGGCTTCTGCTAACCCGAGGGGTAATGAAAAGGGTTGCTGATGGAGCTCCGTGACTACTAGTTCTATAGTTTAGTTGAGCAGAGAAACAATTGCACTAAACATCCCAGTGGCTCATGGCCTCCATCCTTCAAGCCCTCTCCTCTAACTGCTCTACCTGTTATTTACTAAACAACCTGGTATTCATAGTTCTAGGGAGCCAGCACCAGGTCACCTGCCAACAGCAGTAATAGCCAGATGTTGTCCTCAGTGTCTCTTGTCCCTAACTGCCTACTTTCCCACTACCTCAGGTCTCCTGTCAGTATTTCCTTTTGTGTTCAGTTTTCATAGTACTTCAGAGCATGTTTTAGTTTCTTAAATAATTATCAAATAATGTTTCATATCACCCTAAATAATTTAACATTTCCAACTTCCTTTTGATATGGTAAAATTACTATCCTTTTGCAGTTCTATCAGATTAAGTATTTTATTTTGGATAAACATCTCAATTTCCCAAAGGTTAGTATTATATTTGATAGTGAACAATTTTATTTTGGAATTGAAGTGCTGTGTTTTGAGGGGGTTTTTATGTTTTTTTTTTTCAAAGAGGACAAAAATGACTATGTAATTAGCTGGGGCTAAAGGCAAAAATTATCAGTAGAATAAAGATTTTTGTAATCTGTTGAAGTACTTGTGATAGAGTTTTAGCTGAGACTCTTAGCATGAGAGTCCGTAAGTACCAACGTGGTAGCCACCACTTTCAGATTCACATTCCCTTAATGAATTCTTTGCTTGTGTACCAAGTGTCATAACATTGCAAGAGGAAATAGATTTTTTTTAATGAAGTGTTACCTTTAGGGAATTGGCCAAAATGAAATTTTCATTCAAGATCATAAAACTTCAGTGAGGAATAAAGTGGCTAAAATTTCTACAATTCCCTTTTATAAAAGCAATCAAAATTAGTGTCACAGAAACATGCTAGTAATTGTTTTGTACTTTATCATGCAGTTCTGTGAAATCAGATTTTACATAGTTGAAGATTATTGAGTAGACTGAGCGAATTATCCATCCTTTCAACCATTAAGTTACTGGAGTTTTTATTGTGCACAAGATATTATGCTAGGTAGGAATAAAAAGATAAATGAGGTGTGTGGGATTTCCCTTCCTGGGTCTTTAAAGATGAAACATGCACATTAAAATGATCATAACACTAAAATAGTCGTCATTAGAGAAAAATCAGTTACATATTAGTTGCCCATTTCTCTAGGGTGGATGCAGTCAGAAATAAGGAGGCCATAAAGAAAAATGATAAGACACTATCAACTCTCAGCTGCTTTGACTCAGTTTTCCCAATAGCTGGGTGGTGGCTGACAGATGTTTTAATATTCATGTTAGTGTTCTCTGGATCAGTGGATTCACTAGGATGCATGTATTTCATCAGAATTTGGCTCAATTACAGATAATGAGAAGTCCCAAGGCCTACACCTAATAGTTGAAGACACGGGAAATCCAATGGGTCATTCTACCTGGAAGGTTCTGGGAACGGAGAGTGAATGTGGTAGATTAAGGGCCCAGAGGCCTGAGACTAAGCTGGACACCAGGGTACTCTGTACCCTGGAGCAATCCCACATGGGGAAGTGAATTCATTTTGTTTTGTTGCTGCCTCAAGGGCCTGGATGAGACCTGCCAACTTTGAGGAGGGCTGTGTCAAGCAATTTAAATGCTAATCTCATCTGGAAGACACCCTACCAACACACCCAGAGTAATGTTTGATCTGGCACTCTCTATGCAGTTACCTTGACACATTAAATTACCCCACGTTGTTTGCCTGCCCACTAGGTAGCTGGGAACATCTCTCCAAATGCTTTGTGACTCTCAACCAGCCAGAATTGCCCTGCCCAGGTACTTTTTCAGCAGTCACTTTTAGGGATCTTTTCTTATTTCTTCTATGGTATTTTTAGAGGTTAAAAATAGTTCTTCAATAAAAATTGTAGGACTTCCAAAAACTAGGCAATGCCTAGCTGAGGTTTGTGGCTCTGGTCCCCTTAGGACTTTTTGAATCAGCTATTTATGCCAAACCTAATAGTTTTAGCACTTTACAAATATTCCTCATTTCCATCTCCTTCAGAAGCCAATGGACAAATCTTCAACATTCTCATTTCTGCGCTTGGGAAGTCATGGCATTGGTGGGTTGGGCTGCTCGGTTGCTCCCGGATGTGGCAGCACCGGATTGTTTCAAGTCCAGGTTGCCATGTGCTGGTGTGCTGATGCTGCCCATGTCATTTTTACTCATGTGTCCCCAGAGTTGTTAAGGTGCACACACATGCACTGGCCTTAACCTGGGCCTGGCTCTCCTGTGGTGCTCCCCAGCTCACCCTTTGGCAGCCTAAGAGACAGATCGCCTTTTACCCAGCGCTTTCTTGCTAGGACTGACTGCTCTCTTGGAAGTTCTATTTTTTTTCCCATGGTTGTTGGGACCAGTTGTAGTTACCTCCTCAGATGCACAAAAGAACCAGTAAGAACAAAGACCATACTTCTCCTTAATAGCATAAGGATCAAGTTTAGCATTTCTCAGTTTAGATGGGCTTGACCAGAAAGTGCAGCTATGGCTAGCCACTTAACTGTTTCAGATGGAAACATACTTATTTGCAACCCCCAGGATAGCTAGGATAACTTCTGTATCTCTCTTTAAAGTAGAAAAATAACATTTGTTAATGTGCAAGAAAAATTCATAGACATCAATAACTGATTTAGCCTTTCACTGGGCAATTCTGTGAGAGTTGTTTGTTTTAGCAGTCATGTTATTCTAACCGAATGCAAGAGTATTACTGGCTGTCCTCACAGTGCAGTGTGACCTGGCAGAGGACTCACTGTGCAGTAATTGGGGGGTAGCCATCTTCCAGTTTTGAGGCTCCATCCCACACCAGGCCGTTAGGGCACCTCCCTAGATCCTTAGCATCTGATCAGTAGCTAGAGGTGAGAGGAAGAGAGGAGAATAACTGGGAAGTTTTTGAAGAAGTTGTCCTAAGTCACACCTCTCTACCTGTCCATTCTCAGCCATGAAATTTTACTTAGCAACAAAGAGGCTAAGAAAGGAGCTCTAGACACGCACCGGTAGGAACGTGGAATTGTGTGGAGACGTCATAGATGCTCTGCCACACCAAAGTCTGAGAAATGGGCATTCTCTCTTCTTTCCTTCTCTCTTTTCTTCCTCTTTTCCTTTTATCATATATTTAAGAACCACCTGCTAAGGGTGAAGCACTCTAAGCTCTGTGGAATACATTTGTGAACAGAAACAGACATTACCTGTCCTGCCTTGGAGCTATTAATAAAACCCTGTAAGAAAGTCAGGCATTTTCACATTGTCAAACACACATGCACACACACAATGGACCATTGCAATTCTGACTGGTGCTTTGAGGAGAGGTGTGTGATACTATGGAACCTATGTTAGGAATTTACTGAGTCGGGATTTCAAAAATAGCACACGGGAGCCCATTCCCAAAAGCTGTGAAGGGGGTATCTAGAAGAGTGGCGGTAGGGAGTGGGGAGGCGAGGGGCTGGAGCATGCTCAGTAAGGTGCAGGTGCCTGCTGTACAGCTCAAGAGGGAGGGGGTCCCTCGGCAGGGTCCATGACAAAAGGAACATGGCAGAAGATCATGTCTTTCCCCTGAGCAGAGGACAGTGTGAGACTTGTGGGAGGCACCTCATGTGTATTTGTGGGTGTTAAATTTGTTACATTCAAAAGAAGACGTCAAACAGGCAGTTGAATTTTTTTAGGTCAGGAGCTCAGAGGAGGGGTCTGGGCTGTGAGTCATCTACTGTGGGTGATAATTGAATCTGTGGGTGTGGATGAGGTGTCCTAGCAGACAGTATAGGGTTGGTAGAGAAGGCCCAGCCTCGAGATTGGGGCCCCGGCCTGTTGAGGAAAGCAGGCTTCTGCAAAGGAGAACAGAAGCAGCCAACCCCTTTTCGGAAAGTTCTTTTCCAAAACTACTTTCTAAGCTTCAATTTCTTTAATATTAATAAGTATCTAGTAGAAAGTGTGCCAGCACAACTCTTTCATATGGTTGTCTTTCACTTATCGGAACAGAGTTCCCTATTTAAAAACAACAACAACAACAACAACAACAACACCAGAGCTACAATGAGCCTTACAGCTTGCAAGTGGATTGATCCTTTCCCTGCTGTGCAATCTATGCAGAAACATTGGCAGCAACTTCCTTTCACACAGTGGGACCACTAATCCCCGCTGATGAAAGAGGTCAAAGTAGTACTGTTTCCTCTAGTGTCCCTCGAGTTGGTAAAGCTGCTGTTGAGGTTAACGGGGAGTTTTCGTGAACCCAACTTTAAGACAACTCAAAAATGAAGCTACGTGGCGTGTGAACAGAGATGTTCTTATTGTCTAATCACAAAAGGGAGAGACTGGGCATGGTACCTATGTCTGTGAACTCAGAAAAAGGAAACTTGAACTCAGCAGGCAATTTGTATTAAGGATTAAAAAAAAAACTTTTCCTCTTTAGAAATATTGACATCACTGCCTGCTTCAGGAGGGACAACAGTGTCAGGCAGGAGCCACGTGATAATAGCGTTACTCCTGCCTATTTGTTTTCTGAGATCTCTACTCTGATTAACTAGTGAATGTACCCAGTGTTTATTAGCTGATCTCAGAAGCACGTCTTCACTGGAGGGTCTGTGTTGGTGTAAAAGCCCGCCTTGTGGGTGGGTGGGACTGGGGCCTTAGAGAATGCTTCTCCATCGTGCCCCTGTGACTGGGGAGTTTGGATACATGCACTGAGCAGAAGGGTCTCTTCAAATTGCCCATTACATCCCAGGAGTTGGTAGATTGGTGCTTATTTATCCTTAGCTCTTTAACCATTTGTCTGCCAACCATTTTGGCACCAGGGACCGCTTAGTGCCGAGTCCAGTAGATAGGTAGAAGAGGACACACTGATGTTGTCATGAGCTGCCTTGCTCTCAGATGGCATTCAGCAGCGCCTTTCACTCATTTTTTTTTAATACCAAAAAAGGATTCCCAGAAGTACTTAAGAAAGTGCAAGGACTCAGGGATTTAGTTGAAGAACATTCTCTTAAGGGTGGGATGCGGGTACTTGTTAATGAGTAGGTCATTAGAGGATGGCTTTGAAAAAGCCAGGGTGTGTTGCTGCCTTCTCCGGTCATTCTGTGTTGGTGTAGGGACTAAAGTCATGAGCAGCAGAGCTGGGCAGGCATAACGTCAAACCTGAAAGAGTGCTTCCATAGGAGAGGGTAGTTCCTGACTCTGTTGCCTTCCACAGATACTGTGTATTCCAGAGAAGCTGGGGATAAAAGGAGAAAGCAGCACGTATGGGTGGTGGGGTGTTGGGAAATGGGTTGCCTGAACAGTTGGTGGTAGGAGCAGGGGCAGCCTTCAGCAGGAGCGCTTGATCTCCTGGGGCATGTGGCGTGTGGGAGACCCGGTAGGGGCGATCAGAGGGAGTGAGCCTCAGGTTGTCTTCATGAAGGAAATCAGGTGACGGGGACAGGAGAGACCCGCCAGAAAAAGACAAAGCTGAAGTGCGTGATCACGTATCATAAAACACGTATTCACAACATGTATTAGAAGTCTTAGCTGGGTGTCAGGGTGTCACTTCTGAGCCCTATGAATTTTTGAAAGTGATTTAATCATTTGAGGGCTCATTTTAGATACTTTCTGAAACAAGGACTGTAATGCTGTGTAGGATTTCGGTCGATTCACTAGATAATCTATGTAAGTCCTGATACATAGCAGGTCTTCCATATATATTGGTGAATTAGGAAATAAATGAATGAATTACTTAGTGTGTCTGACACATAATAAATGCTATTAAATGGTTCTTTTTTTCCTGGTATTATTTTTGTAAATCCTGAAAGTTATCTTTTCCTTTGTATACAAATGCTTGGAGAGATCTTTGCATCTTTGCCCTAGGTGCAACTAAGAGAGTTGGTCATTTTCACCACTACAATTCCATAGAGGGAAACATAAATTAGTACTGATAGTTTGAACATTTTCCTCAGGGTACTCTGAGGAAGGCTGAAAGTAAGAGTTTAGATGCACTGCATACCTAAGGAAAAGATGAATTTGCAGGGAAATTTTAAATGCACTTTTGAAACAGAGAAATACATGCAGGCATGTGGTGTAGGGAGGTGGTCTGGGAGAAACGCAGGAGGAGGAGTCGTGGTCAGTTTGTCTTTTCTGGTGTGAAGTCATCATGAGTAACTGGAGTTGTCTTATGAAGTAACAGTAGAAAACCTGGAAAGTTCTTGTGTAAATCTCAATCTGAAAGCCTAAGAAAATGCAAGGGAAATGGTGCTTTTGCATTCACAGTGTAAGTGTACAGATCCGCTGAGCAAGCAGTGATCTTCCGTCATTGATTGATGTCAAGCCACATCAAGCAACTTGTTTCCTTGCTCGAGTCCACCCAGGCCATGAGGTTTTGTAGGGAAAGTAGTGAATGAGAAAAGTTAGTGAAACAGGAATAGCTACTGAATATCTGCTCTGAAGCAGCCACTCTACTAGTGACTTTCTAAGAGTTGTCTTTATAACCCCATGTGGTAGGTAAAACCCAGGTCATATTGACTCTAAAGGTCTTCTACTAAATCATCTATAATGAGAAAAACCAGAATTATCTAAAAGTCAGTAGAACACACGTGCCAAATCCAGCCTCTTCCTGTCTTTGTAAATAAAGTTTTATTGGAAGACAGTCTTGTTCATTATATAAATCTCTGACTTGAAAGCTACAAAAGTAGAGTTGAATAGTCAGAGTGACAGAATAGTCTCTAAAGCCTGAAATATTATCTGAGCTGTTAAAGAAAAGATTGTCCCCAGAATTGCCAGTTTACTTTTTCCTCTGCCCTGATTCTTTGGATAAGGTCCTTTTTAAATTATCAGTTCATATTAATAGTACAATTAATTGGCTTCTCTGTAACATTTTCATATAGGCATATTTCATACTTTATTTGAATCCATGCTCAGTATCTTCTTGGACAAGAACGTTTTTGAAGGTCTCGTCAGCTGACAAATAGCAGTAATAACAGCAAGCTTGTCTATCTCACAGGGTTGTAAGCTGTTACATCTGAAAATTGTAATTTACAGTGTGATCTATCATGCAACATCATTTTTCTCCCACTAGGCTGTTAGGAGATTTTCAGTGCAGAAAAAAGTTGAACAAAGTACCAAAGTACTATATACCCACCACCCACAGTCCACAATGAATGTTTTGCTGATTTGTGTTCTTAACTATGTATCTCCCGGTGAGCTTGTCTACCCATCAGTCCATTTTCTTTCGTGCATATTAAGCCTTCAAAATCAATAAAATTTACCCTGAATTCTTTAGTTTGTACATCTTCAACTGGAAGTCAGTACTGTTGTCCCTTTATGTCTATAGAGTGGGGGCGATTGGTTCCAGGGCCAAGCTCTGGATGCTCAAGCCCCTTCTAGGAGATGGTGCAGTAGCTACACGCAGCCTGTGCGCATCTTCCCACGTACTTTAAATCACCTCTAGATCACCGGTGCTACGTAATGCAGTGGAAGTGCCGTATGAATCATTGTACTGCACTAATGAGAGAACAGTGAGGAGCAAATCCAGTGCATGTGGTATAACCTGAAAAATATACTGAATGCCTAAACTTAAAAAAAAATTACAGTGAAAGATTTTCATTAATTCCCCTCACTCTGAACACACTTACCATTCTTGCCACTTTCTAAAACAATCCTGGAAGTCCTCTTTCATGAATGTCTTTAGTTGTGGTGCTGTAGCTTCCTGTGAGTGTCCTGAATCCATTCATAAAATTTACCTTTCACGATCCTTTTGATATTGGAGAGAAGCCAGAAGTCACCCAGTGCCAGGTCCAGTGGATAGGTGGAAGAGGACACACTGATGTTTTTATGAGCTTCCTTTCCCTCAGATGGCATTCAGCAGCACCAAACACCCATAAGGACACCAAAAAGGTCTCCCAGAAGTACTTCCGAAAGTGCAAGAACTAAGGGATAACTGTATGTCTTAGATACTTTGTTGTTGGGACACAGTACCCAACACCCGCATTTTAGATAAGGTTTATTTTTGCTCACAGTTTCAGAATGTCTGTCCATTCATGGGCAGCTAGCAATGGTGGAAGGGCTTGGTGAAGGCCTAGTCAGATAGAAGCTGTTCACAGAATGGCAGGACAGGAAGTCAAGAGATAAGGAAGGCCAGGACTAGCACATGTCCTTACAGGTCCAGCCTGAGTTACCCACCCCTTCCCATTAGGCCCTACCGCTAACAGCACAAGAAGTCATGGATTAACCCTCATGACTGACTCACCTTCCAAACAGGCTTTGGGGAGATGTTTCAGGTCCAAATAATTACAGTGTTTGAAGCAAGGGGTAGGGCATTTTCAGGGAGGCTAATAGCATTTTTTTTTCTGTAATAGAATCTTAAAAATGTAAACATCACATATTTTGATAATACCACATACATTCAGTACAGAAGCAAATTATCTTCCCAAAGATGTTTCATTTCTCATTAATTGAATTCAAGGATGCAGAACTTGCAGATACAGAAGAGTGGCTAATGAGTTTATGTTTTTAGGTTAAAATTTGCATATAGAGGAATGTACAAGACTGAATGCACATGCATGGTAACACAAACCCTTGTCCAAAGCACAGAACATACGACTGCCTCGGAAAATGTGCCTTCCCAGTCGGCTCCTGCCTTGCCCCGTTCCTCATGATTAGTTTCATTTCTTTCAGAACTTTCTATAAATGGAACTGTGTAGTGTATCCCTGTTCGTGTAAGGCTTATTTCGCTCAGTGTAGTGCATTTGAAACTCGACATGTTGTAATAGATTTTTTTGATTAAGATCAGTTGAATGGCCACCTCATAGTTTAATTCACCTGCTAATGGATGACTGGGCTATTCCCAATTTTTTTGTTTATAATGAATTAAACCAGTAAACCCGTATAAATACTCCTGTAGAAGTCATTTTTGAACACGGATTTTTAAAAATCTCTCTAATAAATAGATGGGAATATAATTGCTATTATGATTTTAGGGTAGATACTTGCATTCTTTTATGAGAAACTGCCAACTATTTTTTCCAGAGTGGTTTCATAATTCACATCCTCCACCAGCAATACATCCAAGTGGTGATTGCATCACACCTTTGCCCACAACTGGCCGGCATTTGTCAGCACCGACTGTGGCCTTTCTGGTCGTTGGTGGTGGCATCGCGTGGTGGATTGAGTTCATAGTTCCCTGATGACTAGCACTGGTGAGCAACTTTGCATATATTGGCTGTAACTGTTACAGGCCTATTGCCATTTCATTTTTGGTTTGTTCATCTTTTTAGCTTTAATTTGTTGAACTTATATGTATTTTCTGGACCCTGACCTTGTCAAAACTTAGAGAAACTTTTCTTCCAGTGGTGGTCAATTCACTTTAGTTTTTACATTTATTTATTGGCAAATTATACTTGTTTATATTTATGGGGTACAAAGTGGCATGATTTTGGAACACAGGTAGAATGATGAAAGCAACCTAAGTAACATATGTATCACAAACATTTAGCACTTTTTTTGCAACCAGAATATTTGAATCTCTTTGCAAAGTTAACTGTGCTCAGTCATTACCGCTATTCACCATGCTGTGCACTTGACCTCAAAAACAATCAAAAAATTTAAATGTATTCTTTTTATCTAATTGAGGCTTTGTACTTTTTCATTGTCATCATTCTATTCTCTGTGCCCCAACCTTTCTCCTGTATTCTTACCTGTTTTAATTTCTACATATTAGAATGTGTAGATTTGCCTTTCCGTATTTGGCTTATTTCATTTAGCATGATGTTCTCCAATTTTGTACACCTTACTTCATGTGATATTTCTTGTTTAAGGTTTTAATAGGATTCTATTACATGTGTGTAGATACTATGCATGTTCAAAACATGTGAACACAAAAATACATGCATATTATCTATGTATATAATATATACCTTTTTCTTTATGGACATTAAGATTGTTTCCAAGTTTTGGCTATTGCAAATATTGCTATAATGAACTCTTGTGCATAATGACTATACTAATTTACATCCCCACCAACTATGTACTGATTTATTTTTTTCTCCAGATCCAGCCAACATTTGTTATCTTTGATCTTTTGTTAATGGCCATTCTAACTGGTGCAAATTGATAATGTGTGGTTTTAATTTGCATTTCCCCAAAGACTAATGATATTCAGCTTTTTCTTCATGTATCTGGTAGTCATTCACCTTTCTAGTTTTGAAAAGTTAGTTGAGCTTCCTTGTGTATTTCTTTATATAATTTTCTTTCTGTGGAGTTGAGTTCCTTTACATTTAGAATATTAATCTTTTAGTAACTTTTAAAGAGCAGAAACCTTAAATTTTGAAATCTAAGGTGGTGGTTGTTCTTTCCTTCTGGTTGTTTTCTGTGTCCCGCATTAAGAAATATTTCCCTGCCCTCCTGTTGTTGAGATAGGTTCCAGTGTTATCTTCTAAATGCTTTATGGTTTTAAAAAAGGTTTAGCCAGGCCTGTAATTTCTCTTGAATTACTTTTTGTCTGTGGCGTTGTCCATGTGTTCTATGTGATTAGCTCAAAACACTTTCATTATTGGTATTTTTCTTGAAAATAAATAAATGATATAAATGTAGATCTGTTTCTGCTCTGGTGTTATTGTTGTAAATCTCAGGGTCAGTACCACACTGTCTTGGTTACTGTATTCATGTCATGAATTTTTCTTAGGGAATTCAGGAAGTGTAAGTCTTCCAACTCTGGTATTATTTTTCAACACTGCTTTAGATATTTTAGATTCCTTACATTACCATGTAGATTTCAAGAATAGTCTATTTTATTTTTACCAAAAAAACCCTTGTGAAGTTACATGTGAGATTGTGTTGAATCTACAGTCTGGGGAAAGTATTTACTGACTTTGTGCTGAGGGTTGAATTCGTGGCCTCATGCATGCTAGTAAGCGGCTGCTCTAACACTGAGCAGTACCTACAACCCTGGTATTCCAACAGTGTTTGCTCTTCTGGTCCATGAATGTGGTTATCTGTACCTTAATGTAAGTGGGTAGTAAGGTAGTATTTTTGCCTCAATCTCAGAAATGACTGCAGTTTGTAATGTTGGATAGTTTATGCCTGTTATTAAGTTTGTTTCTAAATATATTATTGTTTTTAGTGATTTCAAAACTGAAATTTAGACAGTTGTATTGTTGCAGCCGTATATGGGAGACTGACATAGGAGGATTACTGTGAGTTTGAAGCTGGTATGTGCTACATAGTGAGTTCAGGACTAGCCTGGACTACAGAGCAAGACTCTGTCTCAAAACAAACAATCAATCAATGTTTATGACTTCATTTCCTTTCTTTGCCATATTTAACTGGCTAAGATTTATTGGCTTAGATGAATAAAAATGTTAAAAGTCATATCCTTGTTCTCAAACTTAAGAGAGAAAACATATACCATTCTATCAATTTTTATGCTGAATCTTATAGATTCTCTAAACATTTATTGTCAAACTAAGAAAATTTAAAATTTCTTTTTATTTCTAACTTGGTAAAGTTGGGCTTAATTCTATTTTAATAGCATAAATGGATGTTAAATTATGAAATTAATTATGCACATCCATTGAAAGGATCCTATCGATTCTTCCTTTTATTCTGTTACTGCAATACATTATATTGATTTATTTCTAAATTTTAAGTCAGATTTTCCCTCTTGGGATAATCTTCACTAAATTATTAAATTTGACTTTGCTAGTATTTTTGAAAACAGTTTTACATCTGTCTTTCAATGAGCAATCATACCCAGGTCTGTGTGTTTGGTTATGTGTGTGCATAATTTTTTCTTAGCTTCTTTTGTTGGCCTAACCAAAAAAAAAAAAAAAGAAAAGAAAAGAAAAAAAAATACTTTGTCAATTACCTTTGCTTTCCGAAAGAGTTTCTATAATACAGATGGTGTTTTCCCTCAAAATGTTTGCTTTAGTAGAACTCACCAGTAAAACCATATGAGTATTTTTTTGATGGGATCCTTTTTTGTTTTTAATTTGAATTTTTAATTTCTTTTTAAAAATAAGCATCACAAATTTTTATTTTTGGGTCAATTTGGTGATTTGTGATCTTTATGAATGTGTTCACATTGTCTAAATTTTTAATTTATTGATAAAGCTTGTCACAGTATTTACTTACCTTTTTAACATTTGTAGGCTTTGTATTTCCTCCATGTCTCACATTCGTAAGTAACAACCTATGCCTTTTTGGTGTTACCTGTGTTAAAAAGCAGGTTGCACCAAACGTAGTGGGTTAGTATGCAGTAACTATTTACTGCATGTACGGCCCACGCTGGGATCCGCGTGGCCATTGCTCAGCTCCCTATCTGCTGGGTGTCTCTGTGCCTGCATTTTGATTGGCTGTTGTCATGCGCTCTGAGAGTAATACACCTCTTTTTCTCTTATATCACCAGGCGTGTTCACGTGGTGGCGTGGCGGTGTTCCTAGGGAGGTGAGAGTTTGAGAATTCTGTTGAGCCCTAAGCTTGGGACTAGCTTTTTTTATATTCAGTTGCTCAGAATAAATAACGAAGCAATCCAGATTTGTAGCATGAGAAGACACTACCAGCAATTTGATATGTGTTGGCAAGGAGCAGTATTTTTTCAGTACATCACATCTTAAAATACATTATCATTTAAAATAGATCATTATGCAAAATTTTTAAAATTTTGTGTAATTCAACTGATTTTATTAGTGAAGCAATCTTCATGAGTCTTTGCTGAACCTTACTAAATATGATGTCTGTTTCGTATAAAACTCCCAGTTAATACTTAGAAAAAGTTTGATTGCCAATATTTTTATCTTATAAATCATTATTTTGTTTATTAACGCAACCCCAAATCAGAAAAGATCCAGGCTCTTTTTTGGTTTATATTATAACTATATAGTCTAGGATACCTGAAAAAGGCACAATAAGACACTTATAAATATTATCATTAAATAATTTGTATTTAAGATGTAGTTTGTCACCTAAATAATTCACAGATTGAGACTGAAATAACTTACGGTTTTAGATAAATTGAGGTTAAAATGAAATAAAAGCAACTTACCTTAACACAGGCAATATCTAACAGAGGCAATATCTAGGCCTCTGGTTTTGTTTGCTAGTAGAACAATTTTGGTGCACAGAAAAGATAGGTGGAATTCAGGAGTAAAGGCATAGTGCTGGGGCAGAGTGCTCATCTAGCACGAGCAAGGCCCTGGGTTCAATCCCCAGAAATACAAAAGAAAGTAAGTTTGATTCTACAGTTCTATATATAAACGTAAGCCCAGCCATCAAGTTGTTTGCACTGTTTATTTTTTTCTTTTTTACAAATCTACCTCTAGAAATTTATCCTAACTTGGTTATAGAAATGTGAACTCATCTGGTGATAAGTGGAAAATTTTGAGGTGATTTATATATCTAGTAGGAGACAGTAAAAATACTTTTGGATTTTGGTTTTGCTGCTCACATACACAAGTATTCATGGATGGGGCGGTTGTCCCATTTCAAATCTCACAATTATTGTGCGAAAGACTTGTATTAATAAAAGGCTTTGGTTAGAAACAGACTCAGCATTTTTAATCTTTCCCGTAACTTGAGTATTCATAAGGTCTGAAGTTTTCTTTTTTTTTTTTTTAAGTTAAATTGGTAGCACAGCGATTAAAGCACTTGCCTCTTAAGCACAAGGCCCTGAGTTTGATTCCCTCCAGTATCACATAAGCTGGGCACGGTGGTACAGGCCTGTCATCCCAGCACTTGGAAGGCTGAGACAAGGATGACCCTGAGTTCAAGGCTAGCCTGGACTTCATAGTGAGTTCAGGAGCAGCCTGAACTACTGAGCAAGACCATGTTTTATTTTTTAATGAATTGGTTGGAAAATTACTGTTAAAAAGTAGACCCTGTGTCTCATCTGTGCTCACCTGTGCTTGTGCTGCCTGACTGATGAGCTCACTGACTGTCACACGGTTCATGTCTCTAGTAAGAGGTATTTCTCTTCAGTAAGTTCCACTGTGGCCACTGACGAGGTAGCAACGTGAAAGCTCATCAAAATCCAGCTGTACTGGAGGTTTTGCTGTATGTTTTATTCTCATTGATTGAACTGTGGGGCCCAGGAAGAGGTGAATATAATGGCCGATCTCTGAAGCTCAAGCAAAACTGCGAATGGGGGGTGCCACGTTCTGGAGTCCAAGCGAGGTCTGATTTAAATTAGATGCACTCTGGAGAGAAGATTTAAAGTAGAACGAAGCCTTGTTCACCACCTGTGCAGAATAGACCACGCCTTCTACATTTTTTTTCCTTGACTCTGTTTGGTTTACTGTGGGAGGGAACGCAGTTCGGCTCCTTGGGCCTGGGCGCAGAGTCCAGGGGAGGCTCCTTGGAGCGGGAGGAGGTCTGGGGCAGGTCCCCGCACATAGGTATTGCCGCTGCGCGGTGCTGGCAGCTCTGTGGCGCAGAGGGCGTTCTCCGCGTCAACACCTGCTCATTAGGAACTGGCCCAAGACTCCCCAAGAGCTCTCAGATGGCCCTGAGATTGTATCCCTGCCAATCGGCGCTAGAATTTAATAACAACCTTGAGGTGAAACTTGGTCCTTTCCTCATTGCTAATCCTCAGAACCATCTGGCCTTACCCTTTCTCTGAACAGTCTAGTGGGAGTGTAGAAAGAAGGGCGGAGGCTGGGGAAAACGAGGGAAACAGACCTGTCTTATGTTTCGTGAAGGACAGTGTACTCGGTTTCGGAGCGAGTTTGATCGTTTCTCTTGGGTCACAGACCTCAGCCTGTTCTTTCCGTAGCTCCCACATTTGTCATTGCCAGATAATTGTTTGAAATTTTCACCATGCATTAATTATTGACAAACCTCCAACTTTAGTCCTTTTAATGAAATAATGCCAAAAAGAATTATGTAAGTCTGTAACTGTAATTCTGTTTTTTTTTTTAAGATTATACATTTTCTCTTTAATTTTCCTCTAGGCTTAGTGCAGTACTGCATGCAAGGGAGACACTTCATAGTTTTTTTTTTTTTTTCCTGTGCCTTGGCCAATAGTAAATGAGGTAACTTAGTAAGAAATTTATAGACTAGAATAGTGAATTTCAAATAAAATACAAAGCATCATAACTTCTGCTACCTTGTTCCCACCCTAAGGAATGATAGATATTCAACTGGAAGTCCTAGTCATTTGTTGAATCAAATAGATGTATATATTATATTTTATTTAATAAAAAAGACACTCAGTGGATATTTGTTAAATAACTATATTAAAGACATTTTATTTGTATGTACATTGTATAAAAAATATATGTGGCAATGTGTCCTTTCATCATCAGATGACAATTATGTTCAAATGCACAATATAGATTTTCATTATATACAAGTATAGAATACACTTCTGTTATTTTGTTATATACATACGTCCATATCTGTGCACATACATCTATGCATATATGCATATGGGTGTGTGCATACACATTTTGCACATCTCAGTATTTTGGGACTATGACAGACCCCATTGTCGAGTCACTTCCTCTCAGAGACCTTCGTGGTGGGACACCATTATCATGTCACATCTTAGAAGAGGGGGAGGCAAGCTGTCCTATGGGAGTATTCCAGCCTTAAGTTGCATAGTCCGCCAACTAAGAATTGTCTTCAGATGTATAAATGGTTAGAAACAAACCAGAAGAAAAATATATTAATGACACATAAAATTGTATGAAATTCAAATTACTGAAATAATAGAGTTTTATTGATTCAGAATCAGTTTGTGACTGACGTAATCAGTCCTGGCTACTTTTGCACCAAAATGGTAAAATCCAGCAGGTGCAGCAGAGAGTGCCTGGCTTTCGGTGCCTCAGATGTTTCCTGTGTGACCCTTTATAAAATATTTTAAAATGTTTGCTGACTCTTACCTTAGACACAAAATATACAGCATTAAATCTTCCTGAATTAAGCAGTATTTTACAGTAATTAAAAAGTGCTTGCCCCAAGCCTTACTCCCTTTTATGAAGATATTGGGGCAAATGAGAAAATTGTTAACAGTATTGTGAATATTTAAGTTTTAAAAATGTCTGATTATATCTTTACGTGATATAATACAAGGGCAAGTAAAAAGTTGCAAAGTTGTGGGAAAGTAATATGAAATTTAATCTGATTTACAACATGCCTTTTGAAACAACAGGAAAGAGACTAGACTTAACTAGCTGTTAGAAAAATAGGAAGAAAGGAAATCCCAAATGCATTAGGGACCCAAGTACCAGGCTGTGTTATTCTATCCTGCGTTTCTGTGTATTGTGTTTGCTTCCTAAATGCTCAGTTTTTTTTTTAATTTTTTAAAAATAGACGTCAGTTATTGGAACATACTGGTTAAGAAGCAGGTATTGTTTCCATGTCACAGAAAGACAGGACAATAAACTCTACAAGCTCTTCTTATGGCAGTAAGTCAATGTTAAACCCAAGAAAATAAGAGTGATTTTCATTTTGTCAGACATAAATCTCTTCAGAGTTACGTCACAGAATATGATCCAGAGTTATTACCCTAGTTTTAGTGGAAATTCGACTGATTGCCTTCACAGAATGTGTGTAATGTTTGCCTACTGTCAGTCTACCCATGGCCACCGTAAGTTTGACTTGATCAGTCAATTAAACTTTTTGTTTTCTAAATAAGGGGCACTTTCATTTCTGTGTGTGTCTCATGCTCTTCCATCCAGGGTTGTTGAGTGATCCCTGCATAGGCCAGCATGTTTCTGAATCTTCGACTCCTGTTTCCTTCATACCTGTGCCTTTCAGCTGCCTCTAAAGAGAAATTATTTAGACAGTGAACTTCCTTGCCTTATATCTTGTATAATATGACAACAGGAAAAGGGCACATACTACAGTCTTTGCATTCTTACTGTAGTTACATGTGTTACAAAGCGTTTATGGTAGGAAAGAGAAAGACTTCAGAATTTCTTCCATTTAACAGACAGGAAAACCAGCAACTGGATGGGGTAAGGAACTTCTTCAGGGTCTCGTGGTGACTTGGTGGCAATGTTGAATCAGCACCTTTCCATTGTTTATGGTATTTTCTCTCCATGCCATCTAACTATGATTATTATATAAACAATAAGAGTTCAGTGAAATAATATTTTAAAAATTGTAGAATATGTTGTTTGTTCATGAAATGAGACCTATTTCTACAAAGCATACAGGAAAATTTGTTTTGTTACTCAGTGGTCACATTTCATTGAGCTTTTGGAAATTGTTATTAAAGTATTAGTTTATAAAAGGAGACAAAACCCATAACTGTCCAACTGGTTTAGAATACAGGTGACACAAAGTGTAACAAATGTGTATTTTTAGTAATAAATATATTAGAATTGAACACAGTGGTTGAGCCATAATTCATGGTTTAATGCCAAATCACTTTCTTGATTTAGAGGGTAAGGTTTGTTCGTTTGTTCTTTCTTTCTTTCTTCCTTCCTTTCTTCCTTCCTTCCTTCCTTCCTTTCTTCCTTCCTTCCTTCCTTCCTTTCTTCCTTTTTGACAATTACTTAAGTTTTCTCTAACATGAGAAACCCATAATATAGCATTTTATAGAACCAAATGGGTGTGATAATGGGCATAAAGGTGATAAGGGAGGGAACAAGGGCACCAGAAAGGGAGAAGGGAAGGGATTGTGATGTTGACGCTATATACATGTGCATAAAGTACTCAAGCTCATTGTAGCCGTTGTGTATCGTGGGTATATACTAATAAAATGGAAGAAAAAAGAGAATTAATACCCATATGGAGAAGAATGCCCAATTTGTTTGGCTTCTTGCTATTTTAATTTCTTTTCCCTGAGGAATCGAAACGTGAGCATAAACATTGGTTCCTCATCAAGTCACTTCAATTCAGTCACACTGAAAGTTTTTTACAATCTATGTTACTATCTCAAATAATGTTTTCATTTACTTGTTTACTGCTTCTGCCCCATACTCACAAGACTGAAAGCATCACAGTGTGGCCCCTTTGCCTTGTTCAGCAGTGTGCCATCAGCCCTTCAGCATTGCTGGGGGCCTGGAAGGAATTCGGTGTTACTTCTTCAGGGTGAGGCCAGAGTGTGAAGGGTTAAATCATGAAGGTATAAAATCCGTGAGTGAGGAAGAGTCTGCATACTTTGTTCTCTGGGCTGACCTTTCCATTGTTTCATTTGCTCCTGCCGCTGCTTCTGTAGCCCCCCTACGGATGTTGTAGTTGTTGGTCTACTGGTCTGTCTTTCCGTGGATCATTGATTCTTGTGTTAAGAGATCAAGTTTTCCTTGGGTATATAACCCAGGAGCTGAGGTGGTGGTCAGTAGAGCTGAGTGAGCACCTAAGTCTTGGGTACTTCTATCAGAAAAGTGCCTCAGGACATAGGATATGTCTGAGCTTCATTTCCTTATATAGAGAGAACACTGAGCACTAAGTTTCTTCCGGTGTGTGTTTGGGGAAATGTCTGCCTTCCGGAAGACAATTTCTAACAAATTGGAGGCCCTCTTTTGTTAGTGTAGACTCTAATGACCACTGCTGTCAAATAGAGCATCAGTGTGCATGTCATTTCCAATTTCCAGTAGCTGTATTTTATATTTTTAAAAACGGAAGTTGATAATAATACATTTTATTTAACTGGGTGCAACCAAAATGTTGTCATTTCAACAGATTGAAAGGTAAAAGTATTGAGATGCTTTATATTTTTAAAACACTGTCTTAAAACCCATTGTGCAACTTACAGTTCATTTTCAGTGATGAAGTTTTCATTGGAAATGTTTGCTCTGTACTTCATTTCTTAAAACTCAAAAGTTGGAAAAGTAGGTTTACATATTGAGATTGTTCCAAACACGTTTGGTTGTATCCTAGTATTTGAATTAAGTATTGGTTTTAAATTTTAGATAGACTTAAAAATTCAGTTCTCTAGTTTAAGTCTTAACTTTTTGAGACCCTGTATTACCTATGGCTTTCTGTATTGACCACTGTAGTGCAGTGCAGATTTTTATTTTGATTGAATTTATTCAATAACTCCTTTCTAGATGTCTTCCTTTATGTCCAAATAAAGTGTTCTGGAATGGTGAGGATGCCTTAGAAGCAATCTGCTTCCTCCTTTGAGAATAGGAGCCCAGATCTGACATGCATATTCAGTTCATTTTGTGTGTACACCCCTCCCTGTGCCTAAATCCAGGGACACGTCTATCAGAAAAGTGCCTAAGCATATACTATATGTCTGAGCTTCATTTCATTACGTAGAAAGAAGAATGACTGCTGAGTGTCTTCTGATATGTGTTTGGAGAAATATCTACCTTCAGGTAGATACCCAACCTCCACTAGGCACTACTGTCTACACTTTTAGATTGGACAGAAAGCAGAGATGTGGCTGCAAGGCTTTCCACATGAAGGGAAGGATGTCCTCCTCTTTACCAGCCAGTGTGGGAGTGATGGAGAGATCTTGGGTGAGACATCTCCACGCGTATGCCCTCTGCTCCCATGTGTGGTCACCGGAGCAGCTGGTGAGCGTAGGACCAGCTGGCTTTGTCTCCAGTGCTGAGCTCGGGCAGGTTCATTGAATGGATGGACACCCCTGGGAAAGAGGGCAGCTACAGTGCTAAGCCAGATGGTGCCACGGCCAGGGCTCACAGGTCTAGAGGGGCCACTCATGAGGAAGCACGTGGGCTTTCATCTTTTGGGAATATCCAGTCACCCTCCCACGATTTTTTAAGGACTTCTTACATCTCATCCAAAAAAGAAAAAAAATAATGTGTGACTCTAAGTTCAGAATTTTCCGGGTGGTTTCTTGTCACTTATAACCACTGACAGGTTTAGTGCTTGTTTCCTTTCTTGTTCTTCCACGTGTTCAGAACTTGATAAAGCCTCTTGCTGTCGTGTCTAGGATGGAAAGATTAACAAAATGACAATGAGTGTGTTAAGGAGAAATATTTTGACTGTTGTGGTGAGGCTGTGCTGCAGCTTCTGAAAAAAAAAAAAGGTGAAGCAGGCGAGTGTGAAATAGTTTCCATTCCTTCAGGTCCTACATGTGCCTCATTGCTGAGAACCTGGCGTCAGGGAGGAGAGGCCCAGGTGACTTGGAAGGGCTCAGACTATTTCTTTTTTTTTTTTTTAGTCTTTTTCCTGTTTCTCACCCTCTGTTATTCTGTGTGCTCCTTGTCCTCCATTTCCCCACATCACTACATAATACTGTCTCAAAGTGCACAGCTACTGTGACCTCAGAATCTCCACGTGGTGGTGTCATCTCCATAGAAAGCTTCCATTGTCGTTTGTTTGTGTGTCAACTCAGCTCAACAGTGTGGGGACACAATATGAAATGACAACTCAGAGTAGTCAAGTTATCAGTTGGCTGAAAGAAATATTCAAGGCTTTCCTGAAATCTTGGGAAGGGGTATGCAAACATTGAGAAGAAGAAGAAAAATCCCTGGCCGTAGCAACCAAAGTCTGTAAAATCCCGTAATAAACTGATTTGGCTTTATTTTCAGTGTGATACTTGGTTACAATTATTTGATTACTGGATTAGATATTATTTGGAGTATAAACATGACTCCTCTGCCAAGCCAAAAGGTGATTTCTACTTTTTATTGTAGTTTCATGGTCTAATAAGGCATGAACAGGGAGTACTATAAACCATTTAGCTCCATTAAGAAATCAAGAATTATTTTGGACCAAATAATGGATAAAAAGTTAATATGAGAGGTTACTTTTTGATATACTTTCTTGTTGTAGTGATACAAGCAAGGAGAACCCTGGGGCATTTGCTGCGGCATGCTAGCTTTCAGAGCTGCCTTCTAGAAGAAGGTTGAGGGACCTGACAGATGGTCTTTCAGAGTACCAGTCCTCTAACTCAGCCAAGCAATTTCCACCACT
Organism: Ctenodactylus gundi; assembly: GCA_004027205.1. NCBI lineage: Eukaryota > Metazoa > Chordata > Mammalia > Rodentia > Ctenodactylidae > Ctenodactylus > Ctenodactylus gundi. The sequence continues at coordinate 734,611 of PVKB01000120.1, forward strand.
GCACCTCTAATATGGGCCTTTCCTATAAGATTCAGTCAAAGAGAGTCCTCTTAGGCTAGTAGAAGTGTGAGAGGTCACTCTTGTCCTGTATGTAATTTGAAAGAATGGTGTAGAGAATTGTTGGGATTTTTATGTAATGAGAACAGATTTTTTTCCCCATCAGGGGCAGTCACTTAAGAATATTATTCTTTATCTTTCAACGGCTTCAACATTCTACATGCTGGCCCACCCCCTTTGCTTTCGGAGTGAAATGGAGAAAATGTGCTGTCACAGGTGGCCATTGGGCCAACTGAACCTTGTGCTATGGTTTCTTGTTCTCCACGTGCACCTTGCTCCTGTTACCATCAGGGATCCACCAAGCTGCTCTAATATGGGACCTTGCACTGTCGGGACAGCCAGTTTTACTTTGAAGATTCAACCTGTGTTGCCATTGCTCAGAAGAGAACATACTCTTGAGACCTAAGTAGAAAAGTTTGAAACTTTAGTCAACAGTTTTGAAAAAAAAAATTAAGTTCTCTTAATGTTTCAACTTCAGTTATTTTGAAGGATGACTTTGTGGATAGAATTGCAACTTCGGTTTGAGCAGGGAGAGAATAGCATTTGAGTCCCTGCTTTTGTGCTGGAAATAAAGAGCGAAGGAGCTTGAGAGTTCCTTGTCAAGGTGCACTGTTGGTAAGCAGGAGGAGGTCGAGGCTTTGTTAATATAATGGTCAAAATCTAGAACCTGTAGGGCTGCTTTCCTCAGTAGAGCGCTTTTCAGAATTCTACTTTAGAATAAAAGTCAAAAACATTTACTTCAGGAAAGAGAATCAAAGCAGGTTTCACCTTAGAATTTTTTTTTGATGGACTGATTTAAAGGAATCTCCAAGATAGCATGCATATATATATATATATATATATATATATATATATATATATATATATATATATATATAATGGTGTCATGATAGTCACAATGCATTCTCAATTTCTGAACCTCTTGGGGAATTCCGCAAGATCTGTCTAGGTGGAAAAAAACACCTGTGCCTTATTTTCCTGATTTTCAACTTTGCTTTTGCTCATAGAAATTAATGGAAAATACAGTGCTTTGCCAACCCAGATGGAGAAGTTACCTTCATCAAGGATACTCATAAATACAAGACATCTTAAAGTATCATTAGTGTCTATAAAGAAAGAAAAAAAGTAGGTCCAGGAGCCAGTGGGAAACCGGCCAGTGCTTTGCTAGCTGTCCTTTTCAACATGCAGAAAATAATAAAAGGAAATTAATGGAGTGTTCCTCAAAAGTATAGGATGGTTTCCATAAGGAGAAAGCATCTCAAAGTTTTCATTTTTATTCTCTGTCCTACCAGAGAGTGTTAAAATAAAACTGGTATAAAACACTCATTTTTACTATAAATCCCAATGTGGCTTGTGTGCTTTTGGACTTAATTCACTATTCCCTGCCCCCTTTCTAACAGATAAAACACTTCCATAGATAGTGGAGAAACTTCCAGAACTCTGTGTGTGTGTGTGTGTGTGTGTGTGTGTGTGTGTGTGTGTGTGTGTGTGTGTGATGTTGTTTTATTTGTAATGGAGACACAATCTGTGGAAAGTGGATGCATACATGTCCAGGCATAGAGTGGGCTCTCAATAAATACAGGCCCTGAGTAGCTGGATCTGTGGGTCTTGGAGAAGCAAAGTTGACAATAAAAGGGGGTGCCGTGGACCCCAAGTCTTCTTCCTGACACAGACTAGAAAGGGCCATACAAGGGGAGAAGGGGCAGAGGGAATCTTTATTCTTCTCATCAGAAACATGGTAAGTAGATGTTGCTGGTAGCAGTCAGAGTTGGTACTCCTGATGCGGAAGGACTGACTGCTCAGGAAAACCCCAAGAAGGTGCCCGCAGGATGTGCCACAGTTATGCTCTGCCCTGATAGGCAGCCCTGCGCAACCCTAGCGTAGACCTCAGAAGTTGGCCACTGCACTATGCAAACTCCAAGAGCTGGAGAAATAACACAGCAGTTAGAGTGCTTGCCTAGCAAGCACAAGGCCTTGAGTTCGATACCGCAGCAACATATATGCAGGTCATCGTGGTGCACACCTGCAATCCCAGCATTCACACTGAGGCAGGAGGATTGCTATGAGTTCAAAACCAGCCTGCACTACATCCTAAATTTAGGAGCAATCTGTACTACAGAATAAGACTCCGTCTCAAAAAGAAAAGAAAAGAAAAGAAAATCTTACATAAATAAAGTCTTTTCAGTAGAATAGTAATATTTTTCCCCCTATTTTTTCAGCAAAATTAGGTTTTCTCGACTCAAGCCCGTGTGTTTTAGGCCCAGTCTAACGTTTCAGCAGTTTCTTGCCAACGAGACCACTGTAGTGCTCTGTGCAGCGTGTGTGTGCGTGTGTGTAAATGAATCCCACTTATTAGATTTCTTCCAGTGTGTGCGTCCCCACAGAAGATACCCAGCAGGCCTCGAGCATTCTCCTGCTTCACTTCACATAATGAATATTCAGAGGCTGCAGTCGTTGAGGACTCAGGTGGCAGAAATAGTAAGGTGACTGAAGCAAACCCTGACATGAAAGTCTGATCTGCATTTCAGCGGCTCGGAAACACTGGTGACAGCCCAGCTGTCCCCTCCCCTGGCCCTCCGACCACATGCGGGGAGAGTCCTGGGGAACCTCCCGTGAATCAGGCGTCTGTTGCGTACACCAACATGCTCACAGCTTTCTGTGTGAAGTATTGTGACCAGCGTGTTGTTTTTAAATGACAACAACCCTTCTGTAGTCCTCGCCACCGAAGGCACTGGGGCTGATCACTCGGGATAAAGGACGCACTGTTGGGACCGGCAATGCGTGCATTGTTTTCCTCATAATGCAGCCAGGATCTCCATGGGAGAAGTGAGCACATTTTTTGAAGTCTTATTTTATGTATTTGTCCCTATCAGCAGTTGAGCTGGAGTAGGAACTGCTCCATTCTCTGACGGGTTAAATTGTGCTCTGTGCAGATCTAGCGGCAATGCAGAGATGGCAGTCCTCCCTCGTTTTTTGAAAGATTCTAATAGACTTTTTCAGAATTGGTGCTGGAATGTCGCTTCTGCGTGTCTGGTGACTGCTGGTTTTTTCCCTTCGGAGGAGCATCCTTTGCAGCATTCCCCCTTCTGAGGAATCACTTAGACACTTCCAGCTGGTGGCAGGGGATACAGCCATCACACAGCGTCCTCTGTCCCAGCTGTCTCCACTACGGTAAATGCATTACGATGGCCGCGCTCTCGTGGAAGGGTTCAGGTAAAGGAAGGTGCAGGATGAAGTCTGGACCCCGGCGTGTTGGGTTTTAAAAGCTTCGGCTGCTGCAGCCTTCTGAACGCCTTTCTGCTTCTAGTCCGAGGCATCTCTCCAGTGAGTGGAATGCTGCTGTATGCCTGATTAAAGGTGCCTGAGGATATTACCTTTTTTATTATTATTATTACAAGGAAGCCCTGCGTGCTTGACAGGATCCTTTTCAATGCATTATGGCTCATGCAGCCTCACAGTTAAAGAAAAACAGGGATTTGGAAATCAATGCTGAAGAAGAGACTGAGAAAAAAAGGAAACACCGCAAACGGTCCCGGGATCGAAAGAAAAAGGTAGCTATGCTTGCCAGAGCCTGGATCTTGCCTTGATTCTTTTTGTTTCCCTCCTGGCATGTGAGAGAGGCACAGAGGGCTGCTTTTACATGCTGTGTGGAGTGTAACTGGGAACCAGATGGTAAAGCCCGGTGGTAGAGCCTGGCCACAGCCTGGGCTCCTCTGGGGAAGGCTCCTGGAGGTGGCCGGGGGAGGCGAATGCGGGGCTCTGCGGAAGGTGTGCCTCGTTTTCCAGAGGCTCGGGTGTGTTTCCGCGACACAGGAGCTGTTGCCAAGGAGTTAAAAGTAGTTTCTTCTCAGCCTGGTCAAGGTTACCTGGACTGCGGTGACTTAGGTTTGAGAGAGAGGCCGGAGAACTGGTCTTTGTACTTCTTAGAGGTCTGTCTTGATGGAAAAGGAGCTTTAGTGCTAGAACCTTGTCACATGTGTGTTTCTCTGTGACCTTAGAGATGTAGCAGAAAAATCACTTCCTGTTTCCCTGCTTTTTCTTTCCTTGTCCCTTTTATTTCTGTAAGGTGCTTTAGATAGATTGTACAAGAGAGAGAAGCTGCTAGAAATAACTTTCTGTCGTTAGATAAAGCTCAAATCACAGAGGTTGTTTTTTGCTGGCTGGGTAAGAGTGATTTTCCTGATTGCAGAGGTGCCTGTGATGTGGCCTTGACCTGCAACCTTTAGTGCTGATTGTTTGAGATTAAAGCAGGGGATTGGTGATTCCCTGTGGGTGCCCCAAAGCAGGGGCAACACGGGTTATATTCTAGATTGTTGTTTTGTTCCAGACCAAAGGTTCTGAATGTATGCTCTTAAATCTGACTCCTGGGGACTTGCCGGCAAGTGAGGCCCCAGAGCACTTTTCCTCCATGGCAGTTACTAAAAATTGAGTCAAACTCTGTGATCTGAATATGGCAGTCAGGTCATAAAGCGTTTTTACGTGTCTTTGTGAGAATTCCCAAGGGGAAGGTCGTCTTAATTTTTTTTTGAGCACTGATGCTTGTGCCTTCAAAATGATACGCAGACTTCATCCACTACATGCACCTCTCTTCAGGAGTGACCGCAGATATTTTTGGCACCTTTGCCGTGTTCCCCAGAGGTAGGATCTATGGGGGAAGGCTCTGCCTTTTGTGGTAGAGCAGACAGACTTTAGGAGACTGAATGTGGAGGGCTGCAGTAGTTTTGCTGCATGATTTTAAACATAGATAGCTCCTACTTTGATATTCTTGTAAATAAACTTATTGCGGCTGTTTTCATAAGAGTATGAACTCAGGATAAGGAATTCTGTGCAGGCATATTTCAAAGCCTCATGCAAGGCCATTGTCATGAAATGGCCGGATTTTGCTAAATTCTAGTCTTACTTTATTGTAGTAGGTCTGTGGGAAGGTCACTGTTGATTGCCCTCTCTTCGCATTACCCTATTGTGCTCCCATCCGCCACATACACACCGTGGTGAGCTTCTAGGACACATGGGGAAAGGGACATAAATTCACATTAAGATACGCGGAGTCTTCATTCAGGTTGACACTATACGGAAACTTGTCATCCTTGCCAGGCTTCTGTGCAGCAGTTTGCTGGAGCCGTGACTGACCTGCTGCCTTTCTGCCTGGGCCCCTCCTTGATTTGGAAGCCAAATAGGGAAAGGAGGAGGCAAAGACAGTTTCAGGACTCACCAAGCCACAGCCAGTTCTTTAGAGACCCAATTGCTTTGTTATGAGTACAACAGAGTCTGTCCACTGTAAATCTGTTAGCAACCAGAAGGGAACATGAGGAAGTCCACAGATACGCTATTGTAAATGTGCAGGCCGATTGAGATGTGGTATTCTCCGGACACTCTAGATCAGATACATAAAGTGTTTCGTGGATAACATGTTTGTTGCTGTAGTACTTATTTCATAGAAGAATGTAAAAGTAAATTCCCTATCAAAGATAAAGCGCATTACACAAGTTAGTAATACTCATAGTCACATTGTTGCATGAACTATTCATGATGTCCAAAGTTTGATTCAACATTTTGAAGACATTCTTTGCATTTTCTTCAGTGGTATATAACATATAACTTCTGTTCCCTACAAAGTGAGTTATTTCCTCTTTGAGTTGCATCATAATTAAGGCCTGTGGACTACTTTAGTCTCTCTCGTAGAACCCATGTTAATAGGAAAACTGCTTTTAAATATAATTTGTGGGTGATTATGGGATAGCTGTTCTTATACACATGCAGAAATACTCTCTAGGATCTTTTAATTACATAGATGGACTCTCATCAAATCACAAAATAGAGAAGATTAGAAAGTTTCTAAGCTACCATTATCTGTTAAATGAAAGAGTATCTGTCAAAGATCTAGGTCCATGGTAATGTTGTAATTCAAGCTTGTTCAAGCCCAAGATGAACCTGTCTTGATTATAGCTATATGTCAGATTTTATCTGTATGACAGCACTATACAGCAGAGACTGTACTGGTCCTTATGAGCAAGTGACCTACCCCTGGATTCACAGCTCACCAGAGGCTTTTTGTTGTTTTGACTCCCACACCTTGTACCAGATGGTGAGCCCAAGGGTCTTTCCACTGAGCTATATCTTCATTCCTTCTTATTTTAGATTTTGACACAGGGTATCACTGAGTTGTCCAGGCAAGACTTGAACTTGCAGTCCTGCCTCAACCTCCACAATGCTGGAATTACAGATGTATGCTTCATTTTTTTAAACAGTGAAATATACATTTGGTTTATTTCGAATATGTTACCATGAATATGTGATTAACAGTACAAAAACTGTAGAGAACTTCTAGGAATTTATAATTAGTTGAATTTTAATAAAGATGTGTTTTATTCTTGACAGAATTTAGTGTTGGAAAAAGGAATTTGTTCTATTGATTATAGGGGATGCATTTGAGTGTATTAATCTCTATCCTCTTTTTCATTTGTGTGTGTGTATCCAAAGAGCATAGCGCCTTGTGCATGTTAAGCACACACTTGGTCACTGTGTTCTACCTCCTGGCTCTTAAATATTAATCTTTTGTCCGCATTTTTTGGGCTTGAAGGAAACAAAGGGTTTTCAACAAATACCTAGTTTAAAAGCTGCCTGTCTCTCTCTGTGTGTGTGTGTGTGTGTGTGTGTGTAAGTTAATACTTCTTACTTGCCTTTCCTATTGCTGTTTCTTGGTTATTTTCTTTTTCTCAGTGCTCCCCTGATCAGGAGCTTAGATTACAGCAAGAGGAGGGCATACCATAGTAGCCATAGTGCCTTTGGATGGCTTGACACGTGGTCCCTGTTCTCAATAACTTGCAGAGAAGAACTCTGGATCTCCGGGCCCATGGGTGTTAGTCAGTAGATAGCCCCAAAAGCATTTCTTGGGATATAGGCTGCACATCTTTTTGTTGGTAGCTTCTTATGCATTTTTTTGTCCATATTTTTCCCTCTCTTCCACAAATTATAAAAAAATTTCAATAGTGAAGAATATCAGGAGAATTGGCTATAATCTATTCAGTAAATGGAGTTTTAGCTTATGAATATATGTTCATGAATATTTTACTGTATCTGCAGGGCCCTGTGACACAGGCATATTATAATCCCAGCACTATGGGAGCAAGAGGATCACAAACTCAAGGCCAAGATGGCCAACTGAGTACTTGGTGAGACCCCGCTTCAAAATAAAAAATGATAAAATGGACTGGGAATGTAGCTCAGAGTAAAAACACTAGATTCCATTCCCTGAATACCACAAAAAATTATACCTGTCTATCTATGGATATATAGAGACATGTATGTATGTATGTGTGTGTGTATATATGTGTGTATAGATATATTGATACACATAGATACACACTATGTGTTGTCAAAAATAGCTAAGATAACTTAAGAATATTTATATTATAAAAGAAAGCATGAGTAGATGCTCCTGTGTGTGTACACACACTGACACAGTGCTAGTGGTAAAGTAGCAATTACTTCTGGATTAGTGCTATTTGTGATTATTGACATCAAACTCATAGTTAATCAGTGGCAAAGCAGGAATACATATTCATTGCTTCATTCTTGTATTCATGCATTCATCAGGAAACATTTGCTGAGTGACTTCCATGAATCACACATTGCATCAAACACTGGGGACAAGCTAAATAAAGATTAGTGACTGCAGTATAGTGTTCACAACAGAGGGAGGAAGGCAGACAAGGGCACCACTCATGACCCTATGTGACATGTAAAAAGAGCCTCTGGAACCCACAGCAAGACCCTTCGTGACTGAAATGGGCTGGTAGAAGGATTTCCGTGAGGTGGAGCCTTGGAAAAGGGGTCAGGGAGATAGAAAAGCAGGAGGACAGAAGTGGCATACCCCGAGTAATGAAAATCAGAGTACTGGGACATGTAGTTAACAACACTGTTAGTCCTTTGGGATTTCTGCATCCAAAGGGGCCTGAGTGTGGTCAGGGAATATCATCAAGCTCACATCAAGGAAGGCCTATGTGGGCCACAGGGCCAGGGTTGGCAGATACACTGCTCAGAAGAGGGGGAACAGCCTTTCGTGGTAGTGGTAGGCAGGAAGGACTGTGACTAGCTCTGTGATTTGGAGCCGTCCCTCATGCATTGGTGGTGTCGACAGCAGCAGGGAGAGCAGTCAGGCAGCTTTGGTGGTGATCCAGGCATGAGACTTTGACAGCCTGATTGCGGGGAGACTCTGCTGCTGGAGAGGGGGTGTAGGATCCAAAAGATATTTAAGGGAAGATTCAAGGAGAACTTGGCAAGGTATTATAGTAGGAAGTGAGAAGGAGAGATCAGATTCTAGGGAAACTGCCAAGTTTCTGCCTTGAAGGGGAAGATGAAGAATTAAATTTCCTGAATTCGTGCCTTTTCTCCCACAGCATTTATTGACCACTTTTGTTCACTAGGTAGGGTTTCATCATTGCATTGTTGGTGGGAACTCATTTAATGTTCCCAATAACCCTACCTGGAACCTGTTTTTGTTCCCATTTTACAGATGAAGGAAGCTGAGGCATCAACCTTTCAGGTGGTTGCCCCAGCTTCCCACAAAAGTCGGTGGTAGAGATGGGATTCAGTTTCAGTGGTCTAACTCTGTAGCTGTTCTCTTAAGCACCCAGTACAACAAGGACTGTATGTGGCATTGGTACTTCCATAGCTGCAAAACAAAGTTGACTTGGTTCAGAAAATCTTATAAATGATAATCTACTTGGTAGACATCTGAAACTTTTTTTCCACGGTGTAGAATAACAGTTCTTTATTTAGAAACAAAGAATAAAGGGGTAAAAGCTCCCACTGTCTGGAAGGGTTGCCCCTGACACCTGAAACTAAAGAATAGGTTTCATGTTCATATCTGTAAGTAACTCGGTATAGTAGCATTTTTTCTGCTCTCTAGTAGATTTTAATGTTTTGTCTCAAAACTCTTTATTTTAAAAAAAGTTATGAGAGAAATAAAAATTACCGACAGCAGGACTCCAAAACCTCAGTGTGTCAGATACTTGCTAGTATGTCAGGCAACGTGTAAAGCGATTCTGGTTTTTTTGTTTGTTTGTTTGGTTTTTTTGCCTGTTGTATACAACTCAGGTATTATTTTTATTCCCATACCCCCCCCCCCGATGAAACCAAGACGCAAAATAATTTGCCAGAAGTCCTACAACTAATAAGTGATAGATGTAGACATAAACTTGGCTCGTATGCCTTTCGAATCTGTACTTAGTCATTAAGTTTGTTATAATAAAATTCTTGCAGTCTCCTTTATGCAATTAAGGGTTTGAGAACAGAATTCAGAAAAATGAGGGGTAGTGGTATGTTTTATTGCTTGGGACTTCCTCCTGTGTTTCAGGCTTTGCTCACGCCTGGCCACCTAGGTATCTCTGGCACCCACGTGGGAGATGCCAGGCAGGGGACTGAGCTTTGTCTGTTGGGTAGACCCTCACAAGGTAACGGCCGTCAGCTCCCCATCTTGCTCTGTTGACTACAGGGACTTCTGGCATCCAGGGACCATGGTCTCTTTATTATCATACTTGATATTCTATATTACAATTATGTGTTTAAATGCCTGGCTCACCCAGGAGACTGAGCTCCTGTTGGCCACAGGTGGTGTCTTAACTTTTTGCTGCAACCAAACTGGAGCTTTCTGGGGGGTGGAAATCTGGTGGTTGGTTGGCTGGGCATTGCTATAAAATGATCAAGCGTATAGTTGGTAACCGAACCTTCAGTTTAGTCTGAAGTAGTAAAAAGGTCAGGAAGCAGGTCCTGGCATTATCACTTGGCTGTGTGACCTTGGTGAGGTTACTAAGCCTCTGTAAGCCTTGATCTCTTCACCTGCAGCATATGATAATTACATGTGCTTAGTTGTAGGGCTGTAATATTGTGTCACCGAGTTGGCTTCAGAACAGCGTTTGCCACAAAGAACCATATCGCGTTGACTGTTGCTCTTGTTGGTTCTAGTTGGAAGAAAAAGTGGATGATTTCCATGCTGAATCTTCCAAGTTATGCCAGTCATTCGTTTCACAGAAGCCCAACAAGTTAGGAACAGATGTGGCTGGGGCCTTTCTCCATTCTCCCGCCATTTGTATGAAGGGAGGTGGACAGAAACAGAGCTGGGCTCACTCACAGGGAGAGCGAATAGCATCCTATGATATCCTGTCTTTCATATTCAGAATCGAGGGAGCTTTACTAAAATGTATCAGCTGATAGGTTATAGTGATTCTGTTAATATCATGGTGAATTTTATTTCAGTAAATGTTTTTCTTACCTGTTTACTTTAAAAAAAAAAACACTTCTTAACACTTTCTTGCTCTTGATCAACTATTGTTGTGGCCAGCGTAAGATCAAGTTAGATAGAAGATATATACACACATACACATAGGTTATGTCTTTAGTTCTGTTGAAACTTCAGTGAAGATCATTTGAATGAGATGGCAAAGACAACCAGGTCTCTAGCCTGCCCTTCGGCAGAGCAGAAATCCCCTAGTTCCGTCCCTGGAGAAGGAATATGTGTGGCCTGTATGGTAAAGAGTCGGAAAGGGCCTAGGCCACCGAAGGGTTAAAATACAGGAAATTGATGATTTTCTGTCATCTGAATGTGTTTTTTAAATTTCTCATTAATTTTGGAAGCTTAATACCATGGTTATTGATAACTGTTTCTTTATTACTTTTCAGATCCATGATGTCGTCTTTTAATTTTCCCTTGGCATGGTGATACATCCTTTTCTCTGTGTGTTTTGTTTTATGAATCTCAATATAGAAACGTGGCAGCTTTTCATAGGTCTGTTTGTAGGAAAAGAGGATTTGGCAGGAAGTTATTTTCCTTCTAGTTAGGTTATTGGAAAGAAATTAACTGTACCACATTTTAGCTGCATTATTCATTTGATAACTTTGTTATACTTACTTCATGCTGCCACAGTGCTGGGTGCTAATAATACACAGAAGGGACCAGAAGGGCCATCTGCCCAATGTCCCTTAGATTCTACTCGCTCTGTTCTGTTTACGTGCGTAAAACAAATGTGTTTTGGTTGGTAATGCCTTTTGCATTCTGCATCTTATTTGAATTTGTATCTCCACTCTAATGACAGAGTGTTACCCATATGTAGAGAGGTGTTAACCAAAGCTCTCTTGTGCAGCTTGACTCAAGTCATAGAAATAACTAAGGTTGGAACTGAGGTCTGTGGGTTTCTCAGTCCCTTACTTGCACTGTCAAAACCTCTATGGGAGAGGACGGAAGACACTTATTAATGAACATCCAAGGTGAATTCTCATGGTGAGGGAAGAATAATCACTTTTGAGATGTTAAAAGTTTACTTAATAATTGGAATTTTTATTAATTAATCATTAAATTTAACATCTAGGAATTGCATAGGCCATTTTTCCTAAGTTAATGTACTTCTACATTTAGAATATCTTTTAAGTGGAAACAAGTTAATGAAAAAAATTTATGTATTGGCTTACATGTATCGACTAATGTGTAGCTTAAATACTGAGGGAGAATATCTAAAGATAATGTTATACTATCAATTATATTAAGTTTTTGTCTGAAAAACATCAACAGGAAAAGAACATTTGAGAACAAGTGGACTTGTAAAGTTTTGCCCAAATTGGTACTCAAGCTCTGTAAAAAATTAAAAGTAAAATATTTAAGAACAAACCAATGGAAAACATGCTTGAATGTTCACCATAAAGGTAGATTGTTTTGTGGTCCTTTTCCCATTCATCCAACATTATACTGCCATGGTTCCAAGGTGGCATGGCCACATAGGCTGTTTCGTTGTTGTCCAGTACAGGAGCTGTCAGGAATGCCTGTAGATCGCAGCTTAGATCTACCTTGCAGGGCATTTGTCAGTCTTCAGCAACCTTCTGACTAATTAAGGTCATATCTTTAGCTCTGTTAAAACCTAGAGGAGGTCCATTAGAATGAGATGGACAAGATCGCCAGGTCTGTAGTCTGCCCTTTGGCAGAGCAAAAGTCCCTTAGTTCCATCAATGAAGAGGAAGATGTGTGGCCGGCATGGTAAAGACTGGGAAAGGGCACTAAGGCACAGAAGGGTTGAAAGAAAGCTGAGGATTTCTAGGTGCTGGCAGTTAAAGGTAACTGAAACATCTGCCGTCGCCGTATAGCTAGCCTTTAAAGACTTGTGATTTCAGTAACGTGAATAGCACTTGTTTGTCTAAAGGAAATTTCTGTAGGAAGTCTATACATTTAAAGAAGGCATATACACATATTAAGTCTTGATAGAGGATTAAAGTCCATGAATACAGTAGATAAGCAAGGGAGAGAAACGTGAGGTTGGGCCAGTATTGCAGTCTCTGATGGTGAGCTAAATAGGAGCTCCTACTGAAGCTGCGTCCAATTAACTGCATGGCCTTGAGCTTACTTTCATTGGGCCTCAGTTTTTATATTGATCAGATAGGGATATTAATTTTTTAGTAGAGATACTGTAAATAAATGCATTTTGATGGATTCTTGGCATAAAGGTAGTACTCAGCAAGGGTTTCTAACTTCTCTGATATGGGTTCTCAAATGTAACTAAGTGATTAGAGCAGGGAAGGACATTAAAGAACTACGAAAGAGTGTTACTTATTTATACATTTAGACAAGGTCTCATTGTGTATCCCAGATGGTCCTGAATATGTAACTCTGTCTAGCTTTGAACTCATGGCAATCCCCCTGCCTCAGCCTCCTGAGTGCTGGGGTTACAGGCATGTGTACCCCATGAGCAGTTTATGTCGTGAATCAAACTCAAGGCCTCGCATTTACGGGCAGGTGCACTAACTGCTGTGCCATTTCTTCAGCCGCCCAAAGAGGGAATTTCAAAAAAAAAAAAAAAAAAAAAAGACTTTTACCCCTCGTGAGCACTCAGAAAATCATTTGTTGTATTGATGTGGTCAGTGAAGTTTTACTAATAGACTCCAATCCCCGTATAACCATGTGTATCTCACGGTTCGCTCTTTGCAGTCTCTTCCGCAGCTCTCTGGGAATTGAATCCATCATTTTGAGGCATACTCCCAATGACTCCTATGTTAACTGTACTTTCCATTTACTTATACTGGTGTTAATTAGTTTCTCTTGTTAGTCAAATAATTGTCCAGATAGATATTATATATTAAGAAGCATATGCACAGGTAGAGAAAATATAGAATACTGCTTTTAACAAATAAATTTTATTTTATGGGATCAAGCATATTTATTGGTTAAACCTTCTTGTACTTGATTCCTGAACCCATGGTAGCATGTTGTTCATCTTCTCTTACCAGAAACCATCTTTTCTCGGTTTGCTCTGATGGCCACTTGCCATGGCCGGTTGGTACTTCAGTCACACCCTGCACTCAATGAAATCGGCCCTCCTCTGTACCTGGCACAGAGAATTATCATGTTTCTATAATTGTCCGTCACCTAAAACCGAACAGAAAAACTGAGCCTGAAAGATTGACATCTTTCCTTAGACATTTCCATCACAGACGTCAGTGTTTTTTGTTTTGTTTGTTTATTTGTTTGTTTGATTTTAGTCTTCAGAGAAAGACAACAGAGCAAAATTATGAGGAGCAGAATTTATTCATTGTTTTATTTATTGAGCTCCAAAGCATTGAACTTTGGTGTGGCCAGGCACCTTGTTGGGTGTTTGAAGTAGATCACTGTGCTGAGTCCTGAGTACATGAGTATGATTGTGTCAGTTTCTTGGACTGGGACAGTTCTGTTAGTTTGAACAGCTTGCTCAAGGTCACACAGTCGCTGTAAAGTTGGAACTCAAACCCAGAGTAGTCTGATCCCCAGCAATGTGCTTGCCCTACCACGATCCCTGAAATTGACCTAGGTTGTCCCTGGGAGCACCGTTACACACAAGACTGTACTAAGCCCCATGAGATATGAATCCTTTGTGGACCATGAAATGCTGTGTTAAAGTTTCCCCTATAGAAAATCTCCAGTAGAATTATGTTGGTAACTTAGCTTAGAAAATAAGGAGGAGAGCTGGAGATGGGGGAAAGTTGGGCAGTAGGGAAGGGAAAAGGATGTCAAAATGATTAAGATGCACTATGTGTACACACCAATTCTTCAAGATGAATGCAATTAGGTGTGACAAACACTAATACAAATACTAATTGTGGGGAAACGAACAGTGCAGAATGATGCAGGGTGAGTAGCAGGATGGTTTTACTGCATGAAATGAATTGACTTAAAATCAAATTACTTTCACTTTCCAAAGTCACTGGAAGTGATCTTTGTTTTTCCCTTAATAAGAACAATGAATAAAAACTTTGAGAGGACTTAGCAAAAAAAAAAAAAAAATGAGAGTTCTTAAAATATGATTCTTCCAAATTAGATGTTTTGAGGCTTTGCCAGCAAAGCCTCATTTTGAAATCATAGGAGACGAGCTAGTGGAAGGATGGTCTCATTTATAATAAAATAATTGACAGGTGCCAACGGCTGTTGTTTCTGTTCATATAGGAATGAGCTCTCGGAGTACACTGGCTTTATGTATACTTTGCTGATGAACAAATTGAGTTTTAGAAATTGCGTTTCAGTTCCAGCAAAAAGAAGGAGCAGAACTTGAATCTGTGACATATTATTCATTAGTCATTTGTGATTCTTGCACTTGGAGGAAGCTTTTAATTTTGATTTTCATTACCTTTTTAATCAGTTTTTATGTCATTTCTATCCTGCTCATCTTCACCCATATTACTGTTCATTTATTTTGTACAGAAAAGATTAGCTAAAAAGTGCTTTTTAAACAGTAGCACATGGCTTGAGTTTTGTTTTTGTTCTTCAAATGCTATAAGCAAATGTTTAGTATTTTTGTAAAGCACAGGGAAATTTTTTAATCAGGTACAAAAAGATTGTGGTGTTGGTCAAATTTAGAGTCTGGGAATCAAAAGCAAAATCATGACTGAGTAATACGTTTTTTTTCTATTAGCGATTCCCCAAAAGTCTCCTAATTCCTGTGGAGCTCATCTGCTCTGTAGTTGGTTATGGGTGAAGAAGGCAGTTTGTGGGGGAAGGGGCACAACTCCTAAACTCATTGAATTTCCCTGCTGTCCTCCATATTCTGCCCTCTTCCTTACGATCTGCTGTTCTGCATGCTGAGGCCTCTGGACCCTGACTCAAAAACATGATGAGTGTATTTACTTAGTTCTGTCAACATTCAAAATACATTTGCCTGCCCTTAAGTAACAGGAAGATAACCAGGCTGATGTTTGAAAACGCCGAGTGTAATTAATTTCTTGCCTTTGAAGCATGGCCATTGTTAATGAGCCCGGCTTTACTGTGCCTTTTCAATTGGAATCATTCTTCGCTATCTAAAAATAAATGGTTTCATTATGCACATTTATTCCATCCACATTATTCCAAATAGAATTAATATATTAACACTGGGAATCCAGACATTTGAAATTCACACGTTCACTTATCTTCATTACAATAGAATTCATGATCCTGATAATCCCTCTCACTCCCCTCCCTGCCAGTGCCTCCCTGAATAGCATGTTGAAGGTGCCTCCTCTTATCTGAAATTGGATCTTTCAGAAGGACTGAGACCCATTTGAAATGTGCATTACCCCTGCCAGCTGTGTTAGGGCTGGCCCGCGTGAGCTCTGGCCCTGGTTACTCCATCGTGCTGTGTGGCTAAGGAATCACGGCTGCCTCCTGTCCTGATGTGTCTGAGTCCAAATCTTCGTCTTTCTCCAGCTGCCCTTGGAAAAGCCTTGTCTGCAGTGGCCAGTTGTAATTTGATCATACATCATGTGTTTGAGTGGGTTTTCCATGGAATAAGATTAAAATAATTATCTAGCCATCTTTTGGGCATCTGATAAGCATTACGGTTTTATTTGCTCTCTGGCCGATTGGTCAGGATTTTGTCGCAGGGGGGAAGAGAGCCCTCGACATTCACTTGCATTCTGGGCTTTGACCTGCTTTCCTGAAGCTTCATTTCAGCTTTAGCAGAACCTAAATTATTAATACGGTCTGTGCTGTGTCTGCTCACACAGCTTAATCTGGCCTGTTTTTTTCTTTTTTCTTTTGTGCTGCCAGTGATGTCTGAAATAAAGGAAAAAAAATAGTTTTGAACGTTGTGTGGGTGCAGGAAAGGGCCCAGGGAAGAGATGGGAGTGGGTCTGAATATTGACACTGTTAACTTCACAGTGGAGTCTAAAGCAAGTTACTAAACTGTCGTGCCTTCATTATAATCACATCTAGTAAAGAGATGTCGTGAAGACCAATTGAAACTGAGCTGGAGGTGACCAGCGCAAGGTAATGATTCAACGAATGCTGATCCCTCCTGCTTCCCCCCTCCTTTTCTTTTTCCCTGGTGCACATGGAAGAAATAAGAACTTATTTTATGCTGAGCATGTTTATCGAGACTTGTGAGAAAGCAAATTTGCTGAAATGAACTTTAAGCAGGGAGTGAATAATAACTAAATGATAACTTTGTGTATATGTTTATGTTGAAGAAGGGGAATATATATTCCAGCAGGGGTAGTTAAAATGAGAGCTCTGTTTCTGTTAGCAGGAAGTGTGATTTGTAGACATGGGCTCAGGTCCTGGAGAGGTAACAGGTCCCTCTCATGGCTCCAGTTTTGTTGTGCAGCTGTACCCAACCTCCCGTGTAGGTGTGTATTGACTTGGTGGGTTTTCTGAGCCACGTGGTAAGCCAGGTCTTTTTCTCTAGGCAGGTCTTCCTGCGTTTCCCTTTGTGTTTCCATGGAAGGGCACCCGTAGAAGCTGCTGCTGGACACCCAGAGCAAAAACCAGTGGGAGGAAATTCAGCAGGAGAAGTGGAGTTCTGTGACTCTCAGAAGAATACTTTGGATACAGCCTCTGACAGGTGGTTACCTAGGGACAATTAGAGAGAGGTAGAAAGTCTACAAACAGATGGAGCTTCTAACTAAATATTATCTGTCAGATGGCAGAAGACTTGTTTAAAAACTTGTGACGGTTATAAACACCTGTTGTGCCATTTTTATTCATTGAATACATGTAACTTTGTTGTAAATTTCTTCTTCTCAACATGCATATCATGTCCATTGTAGAGTATCATTAAGCACAGGGAGGCAAAGAGCCAGAGAAACAAACGCAGTTTGAAATGGTTTTTAGATGTTTTCTGTGCGTGCGTTTACTTAATTCTTCCTTTCCTTTACTCCACCTCCCTGTGGAGATGAGAGATAATAGTGGTACCTCTTGTTTTATAACCTCATTTTCTATTCTAGAAATGTATGAATATACATCTATTTCGTTAAATACATTTCTGTAACTTTTAAAGAAATTGGTGGTACTATTCTCCTTTATATATCTACCAAAATTTATCTGTTCATCTCTTATTTTTCTATATTTGTAGGCTTCAGGTTTTGCTATTATAAAAAATGCTACAAAGGACAGTCTACTACATCTTTTTTTTTTTTCCTGGTCCATAATATTCTCGTGTTCCGTCTTCCTGATTCTGATGGCATGTTAGCATGATGTCCAAGGTCCTCCATTGTCAAGCCAGAGCTCACACTTAAAATTTCACTTCCCACAAGTCCATAAACTGGCCTAAGTCTAGTCCAGGTGACTCACCTGTTTCACAGCACACTCTTCTTTCCTGCCGCTGGTCTTCGTCTTGCTCTGCCTACAGTCCCTCATGTGCAAGGGCTTCTTTCTAATCCCACCTTCCTCACTTACCTACTCAGTAGCAGTAATTTCTTTCACCATGACCATTATTTTGCAGCTATCTCT
This sequence comes from Ctenodactylus gundi, assembly GCA_004027205.1. Lineage (NCBI taxonomy): Eukaryota > Metazoa > Chordata > Mammalia > Rodentia > Ctenodactylidae > Ctenodactylus > Ctenodactylus gundi. The sequence goes on from PVKB01000120.1 coordinate 752,384, forward strand.
CAGGAAACTTGATAATATCACATGTGGAATCACAGCTATCTGTGAAGATACCTTGTTGATAAAAGTCACGTCTTGATTCTGAATTTCAGTGAGTTCTCTTGCCAAGCTGCGATTTGAACCGTTTTCTTTGTCCGTTTGATTGTGTTAGCATTGAAGACCCCAGGTGGACCCAAGGGTTTTTGTGAGCTCCAGCATTTTCTCTTGCTCCTCTTGTGCTACACGTCCCTTGGGCAGGACCACGCTGATCTATAGTTTGCCTTTTCCTGAGCCCCTGGCTTTGTCGTGTTGATTGAATAAGTAACAGTGGGTATGGAGCTGTCTGCCCAGGGCCCTGTGCTTCTCCTTCATCCTTCATTAGCTCATCTGAGATTCATTTAGGCCAGTGTGACTCTCCACTAATGAGGAAAGTGGCAGCATCATGTCCACCTGGGCTAGTGAGCACTTGGCCTTACATGCCCAGGACTGAGAAGTTCCCAAGATAAGGTATCTCGTGACAGAACTGAATGTCCATGCCCTTCTTCACAAGAGCATACTTTCCAAAATCCTCAGTGGATGCCTGAAACCACAGGCTGTACGCTCATGCATACTATTTTTTTTTCCAATAAGTGCATATAGAATCATATCAATGTGCTGTGATAAACTTTCCGGCATCATTTCTCTTGCACTGTAAAGCCATTATTAAAAAAAAAAATTAGGGTTGCTAATGCACAGCACTGCATAATCTGAGTTGATCTGGTAACCATGATGGCTCCTATGGCTGATAAGGAGCAGAGTGGGAGAGTATGAGATTTTATCCCATTATTGAAAACTGCATGCCATTTAAAACTGATTGTTGTTGATTTCTGGAATTTAATATTTAATATTTAAATATTTAATATTTTTGGACCTTGATAGGCAACAGATCACTGAATTCACGATGAGTGAAACTGTAGATAATGGAGGAACTGCCATATTAGAATTGATTGGGGGCTGGAGTCAGACCCTAGCGCAAGAGCACTTTTGTCTCTACCAGCTGCCCCTCTCTGTCTCTGTTTCTGTGTCAGATCATAATGTCATTTTTTCCTCCGAGTATTCTATTTCCCACCTTTGAAACTTCGAGTGTCGTCATAAGCATTATTTCTTACTAAAGTTTCTTCCATTTCTGGATAGATTGTGCACAGTGAATATACCTTGTCCATATCATGCCTTGCCATGCCATGACTGGTACAGGCAAATATATTCTGTTCACTTTGGTCAGCAGTCCTGCTTTCATGATCTGGGACCCAGTTTTCTGGTTTTGCCTCTATGTTTTGATTTTCACTTCCTAGGTCTTTGTGTCTTACTTTCCTGTCCTCTTGTTTTGATTAGCTCCAACTTTAACTTTCCGAAGTCGTCTCCTCTCGTACACTCCACATTAGGCTTGGGAAGGACAACCAAACCTTCCATATCATACCATTGGATCCCGCAGCCTGGCTGTCACCTTTCACCAAGCAATCAAGACTTAGAAATAAACATCAATGCTACCCAATTCCAGTGTCATTCTCCTTTCTCGTGTGTGATGTCCCAGCCAGAGGGAGCTCACCACTGTCTTATTAGGAAGTGTTCTGAGGGGCCACTACTGAGTTACATGATTAAAATGTTATTAGTGCAAGAGAAGCACATTTTGCTCACATTTACGATTGAGAACACAAATATGATTTTGTATTTTATTATGATTCTAGGTTTAAAAATCTACATATCATCCCTCTACTTTTATGCCAATCACTCAAGTAACACTCAATGTGTCATTAATGATTTTCATGAGCAGCAGATGAAAACATGGGGTTCAGTGATTTCCTCAGAGTGATTAAATGATTGTATTTCTTTTCAATGAAAAGAACTGCCATAAAAATCAGAGTTTGAACTTACAGTATTTGTATAAGGGACAAGTACATCTGTTCTGAAGGGCAGAGTTGCATGGAAAATTCCCAGTCTTCCAATCTCTAGAGTCAAGGAATCTTAGAAGTAGGAGGAGCTTTGAGGTCACTGAGCTGGGGCCCCTGCAAAGCCTGCCTCTCCTTGACAGTAGCTCCGTGAATTGTCCATCATTGTTTATGAATTGTTTGTGAATGGAAATGTCCTACCGCTAAGCATAGCCCTCATTCTTAGCACTTCTAATTGTTAGAACATGCTCTCTTATTTTAAGACTGAATCTAGCACCCTGTTATGTCCAGCCATATGCCTGCTATTTATATAGAAGGAAATACTGTTACGTAGGTTTTGCAGTCTCTCCAGGCTCAATGTTCCCTATTTTTTCATAAGTCTTGAGACCCCTTAATCTTAGTCATCGTGTGATACCTAGAATGGAAAAGAGTTCTTTGTGTGCAGATCGTGCTCCTCATAACAGCAATAGCATGCAGCCTGAGCTGTTGGCTGCCATTGGCAAAATGGGTCAAAGTTCTAATGTTCTGAGAAAGAAGGCAATTGAGTGCCGAGTTGGTCCACTTTTTGTGAGAACTTTATTTCTATTTTGCCTGTGAATTTCTTTTTTAACTTTCAGATTTATCTTGTGTTTGACATTGAAATACACATTTTGATTAGCTTGTGATTACACTGGAACATTTATAAACAGAAACTAAGCATATTTTTATCACAATGAGAAAGCCTGTTCCTTTAATACTTTAGTACTGTGGTGTCTCCTACTACTTTATTCCTCAGAAGTTATTTGCTACACAATTATTAAGAACTAGCCATATGTCCTGCATACATGCATTCTTTTATTTTTCTTAGATTCAGCCATTCCTTTTCTGGCTTCTTTTTTAAAACTTCTTTGTCATTAGAAGTATTTCTTGTAATTCATTAGAATAAATAAACACGTGTAAGTATCAATTGACTATCAGGAGCAAATTGTTGTTTGTTAAAATGTATGACAAGTTGATTTTCATATATTTAAAACCAATATAGGTAAACGGTTGATTTTTTTAGGTACCAACTTTTATAGACTGAATCCATAGAAAGTAACAAATATATGGAATTATGTGATGGAAAAAAGAGCCAATAATAAGGACATAAAAGGAAAAATCTGAAATATTTGTTAGAGTGCAGTGAATGTCAAACAGACTTAAATTTTATGTCACTTAAGTTAACAGATATTTATATGCACTTGAAATACAAAGAAAAACAAAATAAGCTTCCAGTCTCTTGGGAATTGGTGACCCAGTAGGGAGGTGGCCAAGGTTAATGTAAGTAAATGTTTGTAGTTGATGTAGAGAATGTAGAAAGAGCAATGAAGGACTTAAGGGACACGTCTACCCGGACAGAGGACAAGGAGAGGACAGAACTATGTGTGAAGATGGGAGCTGGTCCTGAAGACCCAGAAGTGTGGGCAGGTGCCATTGGAAGCAAGAGCAGAAACTTTCAAAAGTGGGATTAGTTGGCCTGTTGGCTCAATAGACATGAGGTGGAATTATAATGAAGGAGCCCAGAGGATGATTCAGTTGTCGGGAGTGAGGCTGGCTAGGCCTTGTGTTGAGAAAGGAAAGCAGAGGGTTGACTCCTTGCCCCATTTCCTAAAGTTTCCCCTTTTTCTTCTGTTTCCTCCTAGTCTGTCAACTACTAATATTTTTGCAAAGTTAAAAAAAAAAAGTATTTTATGTTGACTTTTAATTTAGAATTTGGGTATTACTGCTAACATCTCAGGGTTCTAGATTTGTCTTACCCAAGAGAACAGAACTCTGCTGAGCTGATAAATTTAAAAAGCCTAGAGAATAATTGCTCAGTTATTTTTAAAAGTGTTAAAACAACTGATATTGCCTAAGTTGTCATTCAGTGCACCTGATGAATGTTAGACGTATCTGTTAAAAGTCTTCTCAGATTTAGATGATGACAATGTTCAAAAGAATTGTGATGTTATGTTTATGTTCTCCACATAATTGTACTATAGGGATCCATTATGTGTATGATAAACTTTTAAAACCATTCCATTCTATGTTTTAATGTCTTTTTTTCTACTATGAAAGCATTATATCTGTAGGGTTTATGAAAAAGTAGAAAAAGTCAACACAACTTTGCATGATAAATAATTTTATTAAAATCTATTTTCCAGTAGTCTTACCAGTGTTAAATGTTGATGTTTAGAGAAATGAGAAAGGAAATATTTTGGAAAAAAATTAATGGACGAAGTCTTTTACAAATCTGTTAACAAAAATGGGCATGAACATACGTAAGATGTAAGAATGTTCTGAAAATTTGCTGAATTGTTTCTGAATCAAATGCACTAGAGTTTTTACTGAAATGTATTACTAAAAAGACTTCCAAATTTTAATCTGCATTTTAAAAATTTCAACAAAAAATATTAACATGTACTCAGTTGACATTTTTATAAAACTCAGAGGAGCACATATAATAGTTGGACAAAAAAGTTACCTTTTTATGGGAAAGCATGCCATTGCCCCCAAATTGACATTACTGTCTAATTTTTCTTCTTGTTTTTTTGGGTCCATGTGTTTGTCTGTCATTTTAATTATTCTGACAGTTTTAGTAGTTTTAGTGTTTAGTTCTAGCAAAAATAGGCAGATATCTAATCTGGCAAAAATGTTTATATTGGAGAGTCAGAGTACACAAAAATGAGACAAACCGTAGCTATTCATTGTTTTTTAAAGATAAAATGTATCTTCTACTTAATGCAAAATATAATTATGTTAAACAGGATGTTCCCTGAATGGAATGATCATAAATACATGAAAGCACTTAATTTAAAGAAATTATTTTAATTAAAATAACTTTGTCCTGATCTGTCTATGTTTCAGGTCAGATATTTAGTTAGCAGAAAACGAGGCATACACATGTCCTGTGGGAGGTGGCCTTTCCAGACTCAAATCTTTTTAACTATAGACCAAGGGTCTTCAACCCCAGGGCTGTGTATACCCGTCCGTGACCCCTGAAGGACCTGTCCTGTGGAAAGAATGAACTGAGAGCAGGAGCTGAGAAGAGCGAAGCCCCGCCTCCTGTCAGTGTGCTCCTATTAGGTTTTAAAGCTGCTGCTGATTGACAGGTGGTGAGGCATCACTCCTCTCTGTTGTCGCTTTCCATTTCACAGCCATCCTCCAACAAATTACTTTCCCCTGTCCTGGGGAGAATGGTCCTCAATGAAGCCAGTCCCTGGTGTCAGAAAGGTTGGGGACCACTGCTTAGAACATAGCTAGGACTTGTGCTTCAGATAGGAACAGAGACAGGTTCTTTATGTTACCATGGGGAATGTGGCAGGAATGCCTACACCAGAAATTTTATCTTCAACTTACAATTTCATGTAGAGTTTTTTTTTTTTTTTGCATTCTCAACAATATTTACTTTTATCTCATAACAATCGACAGTTTATGGTAATGTCCCAGAAAAATATGGCACTGGGAATCTCTCAGCATTTATGGAGATGTTCAGTCAAAGGTGTCCCATTCATTTGTTTATCTTAAGTTATTTGTCCAGAATATTTAGAAAAGTACTTTGTGCCTAGAATCATGTATTTTTAATGTTTATGGGGAGATTTTTTTTCAATTGAACCATAGTTTAGAGTTCAAAAGCTCTGGTTATGCCTGCTTACTTAACCCGTCCCTTCAACCAGACTTGGAACAGCTCATCACCATTAATTTGTCGTGTTCCCCCCCACCCCCCATTAGGATCCCTTCTCCACTGGAAGCAGCCAGGGTGAAGTTTTCTACCATTCTTGTTTTATCATAATGTTAATTCCTCCCCCCTCCATTTTATTGATATGTATAAGCACAAAGTTTAAGGTTTACAATGAAGTTGAGCATTTTGTGCACATAGTATCTTGTCAAGGTGACAAGGACTGTCCCACTCTCCTTTTGTCCCTCCCCCTACTCACTCCTCCCTCCCTCCCCACCCTACCCCCCTGGTTCACTTTGTATGTCAGATTGTCATGTCAAAGAAGAATCTTTAAAACTGTGTTTTCTTTTGAGGAGTTTCCCCGACCCCACTTAAGAAGTCTTTCAGTAGCTTGTGTACAGACTCAGAATGAGGTTGTAAAACTGGGTCATGTAGGGTTTAGTGTATTGCTTCTTATACACAGAACATCTTTGGTTTCTAATAATTAAGGAAGAGCAGATCATTTCCAGCCTGTGAAAACTGTTTCTTGCTGTATTTTAGTTTCTACTTCTGGTAAAACTTGCCAATAATCCTTTATGATTACACCTTAACTTTGTGTGATGTGTAACTCTTTTGTGTAGGGTGGAACAAAGATCAAGTAATGTAATTTTAGTAAAAATGATCAATAAGGGACATGAAGGAAGCCAGATAGCCGAGTACAGTGCCTTGATTTTGGAGAAGCAGTGTTTGCCTTAGTCTCCCATCAGCCTTTGTGGACTGATAAGAGACCAAGTCTGACCTTCCCCACATCTGTGCCTTTTCTTTGGCCACTGACTGCTGTGTGAAATGTGAAGTTCAATCGTTTGGATCTCATGATAACCAGACAAAGATGACTTATGTCCTCTTAAAGAGACAGAGACAGAGAGAGAGACTATGTATGTAGCATCTGCATTTCCCTTAGAGGATTTTTTTCTTCTCTTAGAGTTACTGTGCTCTTCTTAATACATTTTCGGGTGGAACTAAGCCACACAATGTTGGGAAAGATAAAATTTCAGGAGAGCAGACTCCTTTTATTTTTGCTGCACATGAAGTATAGAGCAAAGTCACACTGCTGTCGTAATTTATTCTCTCTATTAAAATAGACGAGCGTTACACAAGCCATAAAATTTCCAGTTGCATTAGCAGCAGGCTCCCACCATCTGAAATACAGATTTCGCCCCTTCCTTCTTTTGAAAATACCAAGGACTAAAACATTTTAATACTAGAGATCATCAAAATGGTTAACTTCTAAACGTGATGGATATCCTCATCTGATCCTTGGATTACTGCATGCATTTTAAAGGAAAAGCTCCTTTCTGTGCGTAAATGTCACTGAGGACACAGGAGTTGGGTCTGAAAGATCTGCAGTGCAGTAGAGGGGACAAAAGGCCTCCCTGCTCGGCTCACACAGGCTAGTGATTCAGCAACACCCCGCCTCCATCACCTCCAGGCAGGGCCTATCACCTTGGGGGAAGAACAAAAGTCATTTGCAGTGTGGGAATGGTGATCAGTCCCAATGGGTCCCAAGCGGGGCTCCCATTGTCAGCTTAGCCTGTATTTCTCCACTGCCTGAAAGACAAAGACTTTTAATCTTGAGAAATTGTGCCCCCGAGGCGTGAAAATGTCAAAGCCTCCTTTATGGACTAGAGAAAGAATTCATAGGTTTTTCCCTAAATTTAAAGCCAAAGGCTTGTTTGGCATTTTAGGCATCAAGTCCCCTGCAGATGGTTTAAAAGGTGGTTGTAAATTGTCCTGTCTTTTTTGACAAACTATAACCCCACTTGGAGAATATTCTGCTTCAATTTTTAATAAAGGCACTCTGATGAAAAATTTAAGCAAACTCTTTTAGGAGCAGGCCTTTGTCAGATGACACTGTCAGGCTGCCATGTGGTAGGAACGGTTATATAAGGCACTCTGCACCATCCATCCAATAGGCCGGCCGCTACCTCGAAGCCAGGATCCCAGAAGCTCAGATGGCTGTCTGTCCCTGAGGACTTCCTGTTGGTGGTATTTCCGCCTCAGTTCACTTAAGTATGATGGGAAATTTTAATAATGTTCATCTTTTGGAGCAACATTGGGAGAGGAGGCGGGGGAGTGGTTACGCTCATCCTGGAGGGTAAAATAAAATGTTCACACTGTGGTATAATGAGGGTACATTTAGTAAGAGCAAACATAACATTAGAATGGGCTCGTCCACTGGATGAAGGGTAGGATGCTGCAGTGCGTGGTGAGGGCCATCTGAGGACATTGGAGAGGGAATGTGAGAAATAAGGAAACTTTTGAGAGCGTGAATGTGTATGCATTTGTTATTTCCTAAGGACTTGGTCATATATTCACCACATGACCCTTGAAACTTACAAGAAAATTTCTCATTTTCTCAAAAGTTATATTTCTTGCTCAAGGTCAGTTAACTACCATGTCGTGCTGGATCGTGAACATTCCTCTGCCCCTTATTCAATGTGTTAGCCATGAAACTTCCACCAGAGTATAATTTCTGGCCTGTCCCTGTGGTAGTAGCTGCAAACAAAGAGTGCAGCCTGTTACATGGTATCCCAGAGGCCCAGGGGACATGCGCACAGTGTTTCCTTCCTGGTGGAATCATTAGCCCTAAAGTAGGAAGCGAGGGTGCCAGCTGGTTTCTGACAAAGAATTTCCTAGTGTAGTGACTTAAATCTTTTCACCTAAAATGCATGTGTATTGCTGTTGACAGGAAGGGACAGCTGAAGTTTGGTAGGACTTACCAAAGATTAATATGGGTGAAACTATATTCAGAAGTACCTGTGCACGGATATATATTATTTTGTTCTATAATCAGGTATTATTGTTGCTGTCACTACTGCTGCCACAATGACCTTGTTTGTCTTGATGGTTAGGATTCAGCTCTGGAATCAGATTGCTGCATCTCCTTTGCTTACACACTACATAGTATGTGGGTTTGTTGATTGGCTACTGGATAGTGTGTATGTAATGTAGAAAGCAGTTAACTGTTGAGAAAATGACCTCAAGTGAGTGACTATAAAATATTTTTGGAAATGCTAAATGAATCTCTCGTGCTTTCCTATTAACCCACTGAAGAACATTCTTCAAGTTAAATCCTGGTTGGAAATTTCATAGATGAATTTCTCAATGTTAGTAATGGAAGGCATTTTTGAAACAGAAGGAGCCCAGGTAGACACTTTTTAAACAAGTGGTCAAAGCTTGTAACGTCACTAATAGAATAGAATGCAGTCTTCTCACCTAGGAGCAAACTTTCCCTTATGGTTGAAGAGCTTATTCTTTAACAATTTGGAAACTGCTCTGTGGAAATGGTAATAAAGACTATCAAGCTCTGATTAACAGAATTCGGGGTGGGATTGGAGAGTGCTCTGCAAGACATGCAGCTCCACAGCTTGACAAGGGCGGAGCTCACGTCTTTCGTGTGTCTTGCATCTTACTGAGAAGCATTCCACCCTCCTCTTCTCTCACCTTCCTTGTGCATGTCCTTATTTCCAACAGATATTTTAGTATTTGTTTTTCATGCATTGTGCAAGATGCTAGAAAACTGTGGTAGTTAAATGCATGCTTTGCCCTTTGGGATATTTATTTATTCATTTTTTATTATTTTTTGAGACAGAGTCTCACTCTGCGTTCCAGGCTGGTCCTGAGCTCACTATGTCGTCCAGGCTGGCCTTGAACTCACAGCAGTCCTCTTACCTCAGCATCCCAAGGGCTGAGATTGCAGATGTGTGCTGCCATGTCCAGTTTATGTGGTGCTGAGGAGTCGAACTGAGGACCTTGAGCATACTAGGCCATTGCTGTAATCTGTGTGCTGTTTCTCCAGCCTCTGCCCCTTGGATTTTAAAGTTTGTTTTATGTGTTTTGTACTTGGCATGCAAAGGTGTGATGACTTTTGGGTATTTTTTCTCTTGGAGCAATAGAGTCATAAAATAGCACTGATTGATTTTTTTTAAAACTCTCTGGAAGTAGGAACTGTGTCCTTGTATTAACTTCCTTCATTATTTTCCTCAATACTTGGTGACTCCTTATTATTTGTGACTTTCTAATTTTTCCATGTTAAAAAATGACCTCCTCATTTTCTCATTACTTTGGGATACGGTGGACTTGTCAGCTCTATGGTTAGTTACCACGGCACAGTCAAAGACCACCACAGAGACAAAGGACAGACAGACTCCCGGGCCTTTCACCTGATACTTATTTAAAACCTGGTTTTTCTTTTGAAGCAATCGAAGACTTCAGAATGGTGTTAGCCATTCTCGAGCCTACAGATGGGTTATAAGTAAGTAAAAGTAGAAAAAACTTAACTTTCATTGTGTGTCCTATATTATTAACACCTTAAAACTTTGGATATAGGTATATAAATCATTTTTTTAAAGTAACTGCAACCAAGTTTCTTATTTCTAAATTTATCCAGCCTGTCTCGCTCACCTTGGAGATGGAGGACACCAAGATAGATATACCTAAAGGGATTTTCACTCCTCTTGGGAGCGTCTGATTATCTGCCTCTGTTATGTTCAGCTCCACACCACTGTCCCACCCTACCTTTGGGAGCAATGCCTAGAATCTTCAGCCATTGCCCTCGGCCTGTAATCACCTAAGGAAAGGAGAAGCAAAGCCTCGTGAGACCGAAGCCACTATAAACAGAGGTAGCCATTGCATGGGGACAGAACTGCTCCTAGCAGTTTCCCCAGAGGTTTCAGACCAGGTCTGGGATGGTGACTGCCCACTTGCCAGCCCATCTCAGCTAATCCCTACAGGATGGCTGCCTACTTTTCTGAACAGACCAGTCAGATCTACCTCTTCAGACCTGTGCTGCCTTAAGTTTTCCCAACGGCAACCATTCTTTTTCCATCTTTTCGTACTTTCCCCTTTGTTCAAAGACCGGCTTTATCTTTGTCAGAGTTGTGCTCCTCTTCATTTTTTTCCTTACTTTCCAGTTACTGCTTGGACATATAAAGTCACATTGTCACTTCAGTTTTAAGTTTCATTCCCACTAAAGCTAGAACCCACACTGGCCAGTGTGACGATCATCGCTTTATTTTTCTAACAAATTATAGGCTTTCTTATCATTTGATGTCCTCATGAGGCCCTTCTTTACAGCATTTGGAGCATGTGAGCAGCCTGGAGTAGCCATACTTTCAGGTATGCACTTGGCCAACACACATGGAGATCTAGAACCTAGATGCCATAACCTTCTCATTTTTAAAAACAATCTCACTTGTATGCCGGTAATAATGCCAGATAATAACTTTATTAGCTTAAGAAAATTGGCCTGATCTGTTCACCAGAGCTTTGAATCCTTTCATGAGGAACAAAACCACCACAAGAAGAAGGATGTGGGCGGCACCTCATTGTAGATACTGGTTGCCTGGTTGTAAGGCCTTTTTCATCCTTGTTTTTGATAAATATGCTCTTCTGTGATTTGCGTTAGTTCTTGTGGGTTGGTGCCTTTGAAGATGGAATCTATACTTTTTTCTCTTTCATTATTGGGCAGTGTCAACATATTTCTGCCTACTAGAAACATACTAATAAGACCCTTGAGACTTTCCCACTCAGGAGGAGTGTCTCCTGGTACGCTTAACCATTCTTTTCCACCTTGAAGAGGCCCTGCAGTGGAAGCCCCAACTCTAGGTGTGTAAGCTGGCATTTTGAGCCCTGCAGCAACCCACCCTGGTTTCCCTTACTTGATCTCCGACGCCCCCCCCCCCCATTTTCTCGCCTCTGTCGTCACGATCTATGTTGGAGGAATGTCATGTGCTGCCACACTTGTAACAGTACATCTTGATAACAGGTAAACACAGGAGTTAATTTTCCCCAGGGAATGATCACTTTAAAGGTAGGAACGTGCTGGCACCAGGTCATAGGTTTAGGGACATTGGTCTTTACACCAGGGTTGCCTGCATCCACCCCTCAAAGCTGCATTCAAGACAGAAAAATAAAAGCTGATTAATTCAATGCCATTATCAAAAAATGAGAATTTCTTTTTATTGTCTGTTCCTCCTCACTGGCCAGAATTGCATCCATTGGCCCCCTTCAGCTACAGAGGAGACTAGAAAAATGAATAGTAGGCCATTCTGGTTGGTATACAGGTATCAAAAGAAAGGGTCCTAGGACTACTGAATGTGTGACCAAAAAAGAGGTATCCTCTGTCCAAAGTGTCCCCCTCCATTCCACCTTCCCAGGACCAGCTCAAATGTCCTTCATAGCAAGTCTCTTCTGAGTAGCTCAGGCACTGATTTCTCCATTACGATCTATGCAGTCCCATGTTCACTTTCACATATATAGAGAGTGCTCTCCACACAAGGACCCTATGTGCAAATAGAACACCACAATTACCTGAAAGGCAGGGCTCAGTAGAGAGGTCTGTGGCAAGAAGGAAGGATGGGGCCAGGGGGAGGTTGGATCCGCCCAATGTTGTCCGATGCCAGCTGCGGGAGATAAATGGAAAGTGCTGAAAGAGGAAATCTCCTTCCCACCTGACGTCCCCCTCTTGCCTGTGGACATTCCCCTGACGAAATAGAAAACCACAGCCCTGACCGCTTGGATTCATTAAGACCCAGTGGGGAGCATTGTGCCAAAGCCCTGCTGGCTCATGTGTGATAGAAATTCTCTACCTGGGGCCAGTACTCATTCTGTCTTTCTAAGGTTTTCGTACACAAGTGAAATAGTCACAGTCATTTGGTCATTGATATAAACCTGAGCTCAGCAGAACAAACAGTGCAGTTTCCTAAAATGAGCAAATGCTCAAAATATTTAAGAATTATTCTTGGTTGTGTCTGAATGAACTTATAATTTAAGATACAATTGATACATCCTAGATTTCACTAAGATAATTAAACAACTGTGTAAAGACCTGGGTGCAAAGATTTTTTTTTAAGTTAATAAAATTTGGAAATACTCTTCCCTCGAGGTTGGGTTAAGTAGATACGGGAACATTTGAAGGCATTGAAAGTCCTGATAGCACAGAAATGTTTCTGAGTAGATCCGATAGGCTCTGCATATATGAGACATAATTGCTAGGTTAGTTTACAAAGCTGAAATTATAAAGTGTTAGACAGTGGTTGTCTCTTGGTGATTTGTTAAAAAAATTAGTCTGCATTGTTTAATTTTTAAGTATTGTATGCATATTTGTTTCACAGTGGGGAAATTTTAATTTTCACAAAAAATATTCTCTAGGCTTAATGGAAAAGTAGTGTGGGACACCAAGCGTGTACTCTCAGGTGACTAAAATCAAAGGAACAACCTGAATTAGCAGTCTTTTTCTCCTTACTTTATGTTCACAAGAGTGGGAAAATCAGGACAAAACAAGCTGTAACCTGGAGTATGTTGTAAATAATAATTTTCAGAACATGCCTTGAAATACATCTTCTCCATTACCCCCTACCTGAAATAATCCACTGCACTTCCTGATAGACATGGCCAGGATTTTTGCCACTTCCTTTCTTACCAGGTAACATGACTGTACTATATAAAATGCAGGGAGTCTAGTGCCTTTACAAAATATTTCTAGCATCGGGATAAACAGAGAGTATTTTTCTAATTCTTCAGTTGAACCAAAAATTGAATTCAGTTTCAGTCCCTGATTGTCTTGATTTGTAAAGCATTTGCCATAAAATTCTGGAAAAAAAATTGTGATTTAAAAATTCTTCTTTAAAATACCAAGATATCAAATTATTATTACTACAGACCTCGACAGATAGGCGGTGCCCCAAGAGCAGCTCAATTATAGTGTCGTATTGTCATGCCTTTTTTGTTATTAGTATAATTGTTAGTAGTAAATGTCTGATTTCCACCTGGAGAATGTATTAAAAAACAAGGCAAAAATCAGACCTGTGGAATAATGAACAGTTTCCTAAGGAGTTGAGGAAGGAAAGAAGGCTCCAGAAGCGAGATTTCTAAACACAGAATTGACCTAATGTTTTGATTATAGACTATGTCCAGTTTTACTTTTCTTCTTGATCTAAAACTATGTGTGAATGTAGAGTTTTTTTAGGCCACAGAATGAAGAGTTAAATTTTCATTACTTGGAAAGATCTGTCTACCATGTTCTTCCCAATAGCTTAAGGATAAGTGGTGTTTTTTCCTCATTTTCTTTGATCTTTACTAAAAACTACAGATAACCTTTCTCCACAAATCTCAACTTTTTCTTATATGAATTGATTATGGGTAGAAATGAAAAAAATTTTTTTTGACTTTCTTTTTTGAGGTAATGGTTTTATAGTATTAGATTTAAACATTAAGTTTAGTTTTCATCTAAAAGATTTTTTTTAGCCTGAATAAATCTAGTTCTTCCTTAGTTCTATCACTAAAAGGGAAGAGTACTTTAGGTAGAAATCATTTTTTCTTTACATAAAAAGACATATTTCATAACTACTTTAATAAAACAATGAAATAAATACTAACCTAATCTTTAGTGGAGTAGTCTTTTATATTCAGGCCCCTGAAATAAAATAATTTTTTCTGATTCCACTTAATTGCTTAAGATTTTGGTCAAAACAGATGAACGCAGTAAGCCAAAAAGTGCATTTTCTCTCCCACTGACAAACTCGTGTATGGGTACACAGTGACAAGAAATGTTGAGGTTTGAAACAGTAGTTTAAAAGCTTTATAACTACCAGTGTTATTTCTTGGATTTGAAGAAAAAGAAAACAATATATTTTGTGCTTCTTCCTGAGGTAGTGTACTATTACATTGTAGTACTTTAGAGAACAAGAGAACTTTTGGCATCCAGAAAAACTAGAAATGAATAGGAGAATTGTGCCTAATCCTGTAAATTCGGTCAGATTATATCTCTTGGCATTGTCAGAATTTTTTTAAATTTCTGGTAGACACATGTATGAATTAGAGCGCTTGGAAAAACAGAATTCATTTTTAGAAGTATGTATATATGAATGAAGAGATTTATTAGGTTGCCTTGCAGGACCCGGACAAAGAGGACAAACTGGCTGCTGGCCGGCACATGCCAAGGCCGGAACTCTAGTAGTTGCTCAGATGTGAGGATGAAGAACACCAGCGTGGCCGGAAGGCCTGGACGCTCACTGTCAAGTGCCTGGTGGGAGTCTGTGCTGTAGTTCCATGTTCAAAGGCGATGGCGGGGTCCTGAAGACTGGACTGAATCTGCACTTGAGATCAGTGTCTGGAAGCGATGTGAAGGCAAGAGAAAGTCTGGGCTGAAATAGCCTACACTCAAAGAAGGGCAGGTGTTCTAGGAATAAAGGAAAAAGGAAAGTGGTAGGCAGTCAAGTTAAATTTAACTCTGATGTGCCTATTCCACAGCCAATTGCAGCAGCACCACCAGGACAGGTAGATCTGCAAGAAAGCTTGGGCAATCAGGGCTCCAAACAGAAGGCCGGAGACAATCAGTTGTGAGCATATTGAGTGATTTTAAATCAGTGGAACTTGCACAGAGAGCAACTGGAGAAGTAGAGGGTGGAAGGATACGGAGCTCTGGAGCATCCCTATATTTAGAGGTACAGAAGAGAGAAGGAACCAGAGAAGTGACTGAGAGGTACAACGCATGGGGTTGAAAGGTGACCAGATGTAGGGTAAAGAGTGATTTAAGAAGAAAGGAGTGGTTGGCCATGCTGAGTACCTGATGGTATCAAATAGAAAATGGGCAACTGCCTTTGCAGCAAATAGGTTACTGATAATCTTGCGAAGGGGATTTAAAAAAAAGTGATAAAACAGTGAAACATGATATTGGGATATTGTATAGTGAAGAGAAGCAGATAGAAATTAGGTGGAGAAGTGGAATCCAGGCAGTTTTGTTTGGGGGCTTGGTATTATTTGATTTAAAGTGTAGGAAGAATAAATGATACACCTCTTGGATGGGAAGAGAATTGTAGAGATGGGTAAGCCAGCAATGCAGACAGAGAGAGGGTAATGGAAGAAGATCAGAGCAGTGTGAGGATGTGGGCACTTGTGTGGAAGTATTGGCCTTCAAGAAGAGCAAGGACATGACTTCTGCTGCAAGAAGAGAAAGTGTGTTTAGGAGGTTGGTGAGTGATGGTCAGAAGATGAAGCAGAACTCGCCTTGTCACGTTTCACTTAGGGATAAAGGAGCTTTGGGGGAATTTACAAAGGATTTGTTGTGAAATCACTGCCCTGTATGGGGAGGAAAACTAACTGAGTATGTAATCTTTATGTCATATCTGACACTGTTGAGTACCAGTTTGAAGTGTGTCCAGAAGATGAAATCAGATATTTTTCTCTGAGATCTGTTCAACTGGGCAGATCCAGGTGCGCCTGGATTTGCTTCAACATGTTCAGGGGGTTTTTCAGGAAGGTATGGCTGGAATGCGGAGGGCAGAGTATGTAAAGTTAGCAGTTACAGTATAGATCATAGCATAAAAGCTGAAAAGGAAGATACCGAGGAGAGGCTGATAGGTACTGAAAATGTACAGCGGAGTACCAGAGCAAGTGCACCAAGAAATAACCAACTGGTAGGTAGTGTTTGCAATGTTCATATTGTCTATATCAGAGGTGATGCAGCTATTGGTGATGAGATACAGTGTGTGGCCTTGTGGTTGTGTGGCTGGCAACAGTGGGTCCAGAAAGGAGCATTGGAAGGAAGGAAATCAATGACATAAGAGGCCTGAGCCTTGGAAACATGAGCTCCAGAATGTTGCAACAGCTTAGGATGCTGCAGGCTGAGTTATGGAGAGAAGAAGGCTGGGCTGTGGGAGGTAGCGCCATTTGCCAAGGGCAGTAATGGCAATATCTGGGGATAAACACAGTCAGAAACATTAATAGGTGATGGTCTGGTGCATTAGAGCATTGGTCCCTGACGTTTTTTTCACCAGAGATGGGTGTATTTGATGATTGTTTTCTCCAGGACAGGCAGCCGTGGAAGGGGATTTTTATGCAGTTTGTTGCTGGAGGATAGCTTTGAGATGGCCAGCGGCATTTGAAATGGCAGGTTGGCGGCATTAGAACCTGGGGGTGTGCTGGCAGGTGAGGCGTTGCTCCCAGCTTACTGCGTACTCATAGCTTACGTTCCCGGGAGGCCAGGTCCTTCGAAGGAAAAGGACAAGTGCTGGGCCATGGCCCAGAAATGAGAATTAAAGGGAGTTGGAGGAGAATTGGTTTGAGAACTGCAAAAGGGACCAAGAAAGATATGTAACTCCCGCTACCAGGTCCTATGTTATGTAAATGTAAAAGAAAGGCATTCTCTACCTGAAAGGATCACGGGAGCATTTTAAGAAAAAGTCCATTTCTGCTAGAATAACAAAGTAATCAGAGAATGCAGCCTCGTACGTTGCATTCTTTCTCACCAATTGTGTGTACATCTTGCTGGCACTAGACTATACAATCTTGGAAGGTGGGTCTGTGCCCAGGACTTGCCGTGATGTCCACATTCAATTACCCTGAACAGCACTTTGAATTGTCTTAATTCCATTTCTTCCTTGTCCTGTCCAAAGGACATGAAAGGACCCCCAAGGAGACAAGAAAAAGAAAGAACGTTTTTCCTGGCCTCATTTTCCCACTTCCCACAGAATGTAGAACTTTCTTTAAAGTTATCAGAATTGTAGAAGTTATGAAAATGACTAAATTTAGGCATGGTGAGATAAGGAGCCTGAGGGGAGGTGAGGTGTCAGGAAAGATCTCAGAGTATGTCTAAAAGCCGGGAAAAAGAAATCTCACAGTGGCAGTCTGAAGGTGAGTGATTTGGGGCTTTTATAAGCACACCAGAAGATGGAGCCTTTGGTTGTTCAGTGAGCACATACTTTTTTTCTCAATTTGACCAGCATTTTCTGAACTATTACTTGTTTCATGCTCCTCACAATGATTAAAACCAAAGCTAAAGTCCCTAGGCTCCATTGGACCAAGTCTTATTGAATGAAACTCAGGCAATGCCAATCTTCATAAGGACAAGTTATGCTGCTACAGATCCTGAAGATCCCACAAAAACCAAACTTTCATTGATTATAAAATCACTGAATTCTTGACAAGATACTTTTGTGTTAATTATACTTTTCGGGGGAAGATAGTTTTTCACTTGTTAGTAAACTTGTTAAAATTCTTGAGGAAGTAGGAAAAATATGAATTAAAAAAGAATTACCAATCACAAATAGTCTCAACAACTGGGATGAATTATGACAATGTAACATATTTCCATCTAGTCTTTTTTTCCCATATGCTGTTTTTAAGTGGCTAAAGGATGTTCTGTAAGCAGTCTTGAAACAAATTTGTAGTCTCTTCTTAGATTAAGCCAGAAAAGACACGTTTTATAGTTCTAAAATTAAATTTAAAGATTTTCACGTGTGGGGCTATTTCTTCAGCAGAAAAATCAAATGTGAAAATATATGGGCGGATACCAAAAAAATTAATGATTTTCAACCTAAAAATTCATAAGCATAATATTTGCTTGCATCCCAGTAAGTTTCCTCTCTTTATATCATCTTATATTGGTGGGAAAGGGGGAGGGGTCTCTTTGAAATACAACTTGCAGTATAGTTCTTTCTCTTAATCAGTATGTAAGCAAGAGCCAAGAAGAACTGGGGCAAGAGCTATTTTTATGTTACATGTTCTTTATTTCTGGGATTTGCAAGGGAAATGGTGCAATGAGTTTCCTGACTGCTGTTTTTCACTGGTTTATTTGGAAAGTGTTACTTAGAAAAAGCATTGGTTCTAGTTATTTTTAAGGATTTATCAAACAACAGCAATCGGTCTTTAGTTGAATTTAAAGGTCGTATTTGTCTTTGTGGTGACTAAAGGCTTTCCTTATGGGGAACAGTGTTTTGATCAACAGAAGATGTGATCTACCTTCTCTCACATTTCATCTTGTGGCTGTGTCATCTGTCTTGGCTAAGGGGGACAATATTAAGCCCTTATCACTATGTCACAATCATGGAACAATGCACAATTGACAAGCCTAGCTGAGTGTATTGTACAAGGATGGATGGAACTAAAAAAGGAGCCGTTGATGAGATCTGTGTAGACCGTGAGCAATGATCTGCAGGAGATGACCAGCGCTGCCTCTGTGACATCATGGACTGCACGTGGGGATGGAGACACACCAGCCAAGCACAGCCAGCTCTGTGGTGCCTGGTCACGGCCGAGCTAGTGACAACAGTGAATGTGGCTCTCCTAGCCTGGCCTGATGACCTCTACCGGGGAAAACCAACCGTCTGGGGTCTCCTGGGGGAATCCTAAGAGACAATGAGGGCAAGGCTTGTGGATTTAAGTAGTAGGTTTCTGAGGTCATGTTTGTTTTCATACTGGTCTTCTTTCTAACAATTGCCCTGAGATTTTTGGAGGTGGTTGTCTATTCCCGATCACTCCCCACCCCACGCCCCAGGGCAAGCAGCCTCACATACAGGGATGAGAAGGAGAAGTGTGTCCTGTCCTAGCCCTTTGGGCTGCTCAGCTGGGGCAGAAGTCACAGGTCCTGGTCCCAAGTAACATCTCTAACAGACAATTCTGAGTACTCTCTGGATAATCATTTAACAAAAATTCTCATAAGATCTGTGGCAGGAAATCCTAATGGCAGTAAATAGTCTGAGAATCCAAGGAGATTTTGAGGGAGGATAATCAAGGAAATTTATAGAAAGGAGAGTTAAAATAAATACATATTTAAGTCTTAGCTTATATTTTTAAGGGGTATAGGAATCAAGCTCTTGAAAAAAATAGCTATAAGATTCACAGATCCCATTTTTCATTCATTTGTTCATATTATTTCTGTGTTCATCTCTGTCCCTTCCTTTACCAGGAGTATCCAGTTGCAAAGGCTTTGAGGGGTGGGTGAGGGGTCCTTCTGTAGGAACAGCATGGAAAGAGAGTCACCACTGTGCTCTTAGAAGCTGCCCTATCGCTTTGTTATTTGTCATGCAAATTGGGACCTAAACCAGCTCCTCAGTCTGGAGCTTCTGAGAAATTAGACTATGAGCATTTGTCTATGTATGAACTCTCTTTACTCTGTCTTATAGTCTGTTCAAGTCTAGGAGCGTGTGCATGTGTGTGTACGTGTGCTCATGCAAAGCCCAAGGGCAAAGATTCATGGTGGACTGTATTTTCATTTGTAGACTCAGGCTCTGTTTTCCATTTTGCTATTGATGTTGATTTATAATTTAATATGAGAAAAAAGTGCCATTGTTTATCTATATACTTGACTCAAGTGTTTTTTTCTACTTTAAATGATTTGCTTAGTGCCTTTAATGCGATGCTAGTTGAGCTTCTGTTTTATAATCCTTGTTAGCATTTTTGAAAACCATAGAGCTGTACCTTTCTGTAGCAGGTGCTTGCCAGACTGGTTTTCAGACACTCTGAACAGGCCTCCTCTTCCCATTGTGGGTGTCCAGTCCACCCTAACTTCTCTCTGACTTACCTTGATTCTGATGGACCTTTAATTGCAGGTAGCTGCTTTCTGCCTTATTTTGCCATATAGTTTCCTCCTAACATCTGAAGGCCATCAAGTTCAAAGTAGAGCTTAGCACTTCACAATGTGTCGTCTGCTATTTTAATAAGAGAACCTCGACTTAAAAAATATGTAAATAAGTGATCTTTTATTTCCTTTCTTCCTATCACAGCTTCCCCAGCGTCCCTTCCCTTAACGGTGCAGGCTGCAACGGCCCTGAAGTGCATGGGACTATATTTGGCAGGTCTGCATCAAAGCGAGTCTCGTAAAGACAGCAGATGTACGTTCTGGGTGCGTGCCACCAGCGTGCATCTGGGGAGTTATTTACTGGTTATCAGCAGATTTAGGGGCGGGGATTGGTGAAAGAAGGACTTTCCTCCTCATTGTTTCCTTTTCTGAGTGATTATCCCAAAAGAAAACTCTTCTTGGTCTGAGTCCTTAAAAGAATCTTTTATCCGTGGTGTTGGTCATGTGGTAGCTGCTGGAAGCACAGCCTTGGAGGCTTTTTGCTGAGCCAAAGTAGGCCCTGCCTCTGGCATTGTTTAAATTCCAATTGTTGCTAAAAGAAAAGCATTTGAGGAAATGCGTTTGTGCCCTGTGCATGCCGTTGTCTGGTTTTATAAAAGTTGACTTAGGGGGGTTTTCTCATGAAACCCGTGAAGCAGCTTAAGTAATTGGAGTTGAATTGTTTTGCCTGGAATGCAGCCAGGTCAGTGGCCCTGGTTAAGTGGAGGACACGTGGAACTCAAAGGTGGGACAGGAGCATCGTGGTTAAGTCATGATTCACCATCCTTGGCCAGCTGGTGATCAGGGGCTGAGGTCCCAGGAAGGACAAGAAAAGACCTCCTTGGCTTGTCTCACACATCTTGTCAATGACCTCAGTTTGCCCACACTTGGTAGTTCTATCCCTCATCTTCTGTTGATTTTGTGTATCTGCAGCTTTCCACAGCTTCTTCCTTTCTATTAGAGACCACAGCCGAGTGTAAAGACACACTCTTGGCTGGATCTCTTAAGTCTTTTTCCTGGAGAAACAGAATCTGGAGGATTGGCTCGAGCAACCAAAAGGATCTGCTTCATTTACTCCGAGACAGACTAGGAGTTGATTGTTTCCACTAATGAGTATCTTTTCTCCTCCTCTCATTTGTAGCTCACCAAAAGCTAGAAGACGCTATATCACAAGTACAGGGGGTATTGAAGTATTGGTCTAAAGGTTTCTGAGCATACTTCACTGAAGCCATAGCTTTTTGTTTTCATCTGTTCTTTCAAGCTCCTGTCCCTGCATCCCCCAATTCATTGCTTCCCAATCTTATACCAGTCAGTCTCTCAAAGTCAGAACCTTTATCACCTAAGTTGGCAATTAGTCTGTACTTATTACATTTACTATGTACCCTGCTGTGCATATTATAGATACAGATATACATTGTCTCCTCTCCCTCTTACTGTATTATAAACTCCTTAAAATCAATGACAAAGCATTATTCATCTTTGATTCTCCTTTGTAGTGTGCCTGGAACACAGTAATCGCTGAGTAAGTGAGGCCAGCAGTATGGTGCCTGTCAGTTTTAGATATGTTTTCTGTTAGGAGTGTAGTCTCAGCACCATTGTGTCTATTTCCAGGAAAATATTAACTCTGTGAGACCTTTGCTGGTTTTTCCCTTCACCTGCTATTTTCTTGCTGTCCCCTTTCCACCTACAGCTTCATCTTTGTCTGGGAGATGTGATTTGTCTAAAGACCCATGTTGCTCAGCCATTTCTTTTCCACTATGAGTATTTGTGGAAGGGAGAAGGGAGAACATAGACAGAATTTCTACTTCTACCCTCAGCCCAACTCCTATTCCAGTATTTGTTGCTGTTTTTATATATTTTTTTCCTCTTATTTCTTTGTATGTAGAAAGAATTAGGATTTGCATGGGGTTTTAGCAGATAGTTATTTGTAGCCAAAGGACCTAAGTTCCTTTGAGTCTGTCTTTATGGGAAGCATTGATTACAAGAGAAGAAATTAGAATTTTTTATGCTGTGGGGTTTTTTGAGTTTAAGGAAGTGATTTTTAGATATACTGATGGTTCCATGACTTTGTTAATGAGGGGTAATCTTCCAAGCATCAAACTTTTAACCCTCCCTACTCTTTGCTCACTGTTTTCATGAGAGTTGAAATTTCTGAATATTTCCTTTGGTTCTGAATTGCCTGCCAGGGTGGCAACACTTGAAGTCTTTGTATCCAGTCTCTAGAGTTTGATGAAATCCAGCATTCAGGCCTTCTGCATAGACATCTTGCAATTTCTCTGGTTGAATTCATGAGATCACAAGTTAAACGAAAGGCTGAAGTTCAAGTAGCAAATAAAAAGCCAACAGCAAACAGTTTGCGCCAAAAATGTTCTGCGTGTCTCTCCTTAGCACAACTGCTGTGCAGCTAGGTTGTGTTTGTGTGTTGGTGTTCTCCCCTCTCCTGTGTGTTTCCCTTCTTGTTAGCACTTGCTCAGTCCTGAGGAAAGGCTCCTCCAAGTACTAATTCTTGCTGGAGGGGCTGAAATGACAGTAGCGAGCTGTGAATATGTTGGGGAAGTATGCACGTGGCTTGAACATCTTTTCTGTCTTTTAAAGCCATGGTTTCATAGCTCAATGATAAGACTGCTTGCTTAGCATATGCAGGGTTCTGGGTTCCATCCCTAGTACCACCCCCCAAAAAATACCCTGTAGTCGATTATGTTTTAGCAGATAACACAGTTAATGCTGCACATTTAGCATTTTTTTTTCACTTAATATTCAAGTTTGGAGAGCCTGTCCTGTGTATGCCACTCAAGGCAGGTTGAACCTTAAGACTCCTGTATATAGAGTTCTTCTGGGGTTTAGAAATCACTATGTTTTGTTGTAGATGCTCCCCATATATAAAATAAAATAGTGTCTCATGAGTGTAGAAACTACTGCTGCTACTACTAGCACCTACCAGAAACAAGATCTTTATACCAGGCACTATAATAAACCAAGCTTGATATCCTGTTTAAATCTTTCAGCCCTCTGAAGTAATTAACAGCATGTTACCTTCCACGCAACATTCCAAAGAAGATATTTTAAAAAGAACAAACAGGAAGAAATACCTGGAATTGTTAACAGAGAAATTCAATTACTAGTTCTTATAGTTTATGTGCTTCAGAGCTGAGGTTCAAACACAAGTCTGTCTGATCCGCAGCCTGTGTCCTTAGCTACTACCTTCCACTTCTGGAAGTTTCCAGATGCTGGTACTTCCCAGAGCAGCCAGTTAATGACTGTCTGGCCAGTTCTGGAGTTTTCCTTTCACAGGACATGTAGGATAGGCGTGTGAATAATTGAAACCCAAGGACCCAGGTTCTTGTCACATCTGTTGTACACTCATCTCCCCCAGTCAGCTCAAGAAATAGCACCTAGCAAGGTGGCGAGTCCTCTTTGACCCCCAAAGAATTTGTAATCTACCTGTGAGACTGGAGAGAACATAGAAACTTAGATCAGGATAGAAAACAAAAGCCTGTCTCTTAGTTAACACTTCCAGGGCAGAACAAACAAAGAAAACTGTGCTTGAGGTGGTGGAGGGGTGCAGAGGCACCAGGTTCAAGGTTGCACCCAAAATCTCAGGCCCCGTTTGACACTCTGACTTGGACTGATAAGAAGAGATAGTTGAGAGCAGTCTTGTGTCATTAGGGCATTGGTTCTCAAAACCTGGTTCCCTGGGCCAGCAGGATCGGCATCATTGGGATACTGACGGAAATACAGAGATTCTCAGGTTAAGTCTTAACGATCAGTGTTTTTAACAAGAAAATCTCAATGCTCAGCGAAAGGTGGTAACCACTAACTTAGGTATACTTTTCTTTTTATTTTATCATTGCAAATATATCTAGGGAAGCAAGTAGAACAACAACTGAATTCCAGTTGGATCAGCTCAGTTACCTGGAGTTTTTCTCTTTATTCACTGTCAGTTGAGCATCCAGGAGGTTGACAGGTGATTTATTTGGCTCTCACATACTAATCCTGGGGGATAATCTTTTTCTCCACTGTATCGATATGCATATATTGCAACGCATAATGTTTAGTCTTATTTGCACCTTACAGATGAAGGAACAGAGATTCCAAGATACTAGGTGACTTTTTAAATATACACAGCTAATTTCTGGCTTGGGATTTGGCTCAGTCATCTTATCATGTGCTCAGAGAATTAAACAAAATGTCTAATTCCAAAGAACTCCTCTCATTTGAGGAGATGGAAAGATACTCAAGTAAATATTGGAAAAACTTGACATCTATATGTTTCCATGGTGATAAACTCAACCTTGCCAGCATGAAAACAGCTAACAAAACTGACATTGCACTGGAAAACTAAAATCTGCAAACGCACATATATTTTGTTATATTAGAGATAAAATACAGAAATTAAATCTATAGATTTTCTGTGTATGGTTAATTTTGGAACACTATTTGAATTGTTATATATTATGCCCATGAAGTTTTTGAATGCATTATTCTTGCAGTAAACAAATTGAAAATAAGAATAGGTGGTCTCAAGTTGTGTAAAAACCAACAATAGGTGAAATAACCAGATAATGATTAAAAATATGTCATGTCTGATGACATGCTATAATAATGCTTTAGTAGGGATGAAATTAGTAAGGGTCAGAATGTCCTCTCTTAAGTAATTCGGCCCACCATTGTTTAGAAGAAGAAGTCTGTATAACCAGCAAATTGAATTTGTTACTCTGATCTCAGGCAAAAGACTTGAGGCGAGCTTACTCGGTACACACACTTGTATGCATGTGCATTTGTGAACGTGTTTCCAAATTGTGACAGTGATTTGTACAGGTAGACTTTGAACAGTGACTGCTAACCACCTTCCCACAGATAGGTCTGTTCTCTGACAATATGTGACCCATTTTTTCTCCTGGTATTCCTCCACACTTGGTGATGATTATCAATATTCCTGCCTCTCTTAAGGTAGTGAGAAAAATCACAGTTTTTGAATTTGCTGAGAGATTTGTAAGTTTGAAGGATTTTTAATATGTTTGTTTCTTGCTTACATCCTTTACATACTGTTTTTCTTTGAACTTTTTTTTTCTCTAAACATGTGTTGGACCGTATAGCTTTGTATTGTGCATTGCATATATTTCTTCTAGTTTTCTCTTTCTTTGGCCCCTCTTAGGACACAGAGACATTAATTGTTTAGGTGCATAAGAGTATATATTCTCTGTAACTTTTGAACTTTGCTCCTACTTAGAATTTCCTGTGTCAAAGCTGCTAACATACATTTTTTCTAGGTTATGTGCTCTCATATGCTTTAGGAATTCTAGATTTTATTTGGTGTAAAGAATGGGGAAGCAACTTGGCTTCATTTTTTTTCCTACTGAAAAATAACCACATGTCCTAGACCCAATCATAATGAATTACCTACCTTTTCTCTATTGATTTGAAATGCCACCTCTGTTTTCAGCTAAACTCTTAAAGTTGCTTCAGTGTTTTACATATTTTTAAATTGATGTCTGGACTTTCTGCCATCTTGCCCAGAGTAGTCTGTATTCCTAGAGGGAATGGCTACTTGAGAAGGGAACACGCTTGTCAACATCCCCCTGTAAGAACTACCTCCAATTGTCCTTAAAGAGATACTCATTTTACAGGATGTTTTTGCCAAAAATTTTGCCTGCTATTTTTAGTGATACATCCTCTGAGAATACAGAATTCACATAGCCCCAGACAACAGATTATTAATAAGTATATGCTAAATGAATAGATTGATGCTCCAGCATTGTCATATTGGAAGACTTTTTCATCCACTCTCTAAAGGTTTACTTAAATAAAGCAGTAACGCACCCAAATGGATTTAATTCAGCTGCTTTGAATTAGTATTTTGCATCAGAAGCCATTAAACCATCTAAGAATCTATCCCAAGGAAATGAATCAAAAAGAGGAGAAATTGCACATATAAAAATTCTCATTGTCGTACTGTTTCTATTAGTAAAATGTTGGTAGCAAGTGACATAAATGGCCAATAAAGTGAATTACTGGAAAAATAATTTAAAATGAATACTCAGAAATTAGTGGTATGGTATGCTGGCTCTTAAATGCATACACACATGCTCCTCCCCCTGAAAGAAAGAACATCAAAAGCATAAGTTGTGCTGGGTGATACTTTGAATTCTCCTTCTTTATTTCCAGAATGTTCATAATGGGTAGCGTTCTGCTTCCATAGTAATAAAACAAATAGCACCACGAATCTAATTTAATGCTTGATTGAGGAATAGGCACATACACAGCATCCTTAATTAGGTATTGTTTCATGGTCGGAGCTGCTGATTCAGTATTTTGAGTTTTATGCAACAAGCAAACACTAAACCAAGTGACATCTTCTAACAGGCTACTTTGAGGAAGGCCTACCTATTAAACGGTCGAAAGTTTGTCTAGCCTTTGAGAATAGACGAACTAGGTAGAAGTAGGTAGTCATATATAAAATGAAGTTGATACTTCTTTTGTTCTTCCCTCCCCATTTCTTCCTCCCATTTCTATCTCAGATAAACAACTAATTATTTCATAATTTGTTTATATGTTGCTCCTGAAAATTGGAAGCAGTGCTGGAGGTAGGGTGGTGCTGTTAGTGTCCCCTGCTGAGGGGAGGGGTGTGATTGATCTTTGGCTCAGTGCCTCATCTTTGATCATTTACTGGGCTTGGTCTTCAGTGTCACATGGTGCCATGATATTTTCCCAAAGGTTTTGGGGTTTGTTTTGTCTTGTTTTTCTGTAGATGTTAATAGAAAATATTGGAGTGTACATAAACATATATTGTAGGGCTCTTCACAGACTTTAGTTTTTTATGAGAATTGTTTTTGAGAGAGGAATAGTTGTGTTCTCAAACATTTTGGGAAGTGGAACCTCTTTTTCACAAGGTATCTCTTGAAAAATGCTGTCTTATAGGGTTGATAAATTTCTGGATCAACATAACTTCATTTTCACTTGAATTTTATATTCATTGAATATACCCAACTTGTCTGTCACTCTTTTCCAAGGCTGGTAAATTTCTCAGGCTGGGCTCAAATTTGTGATCCTCTTGCCTCGACCCCATAATTCTGGGATTGCAGTCTGTGTTCTCAATTCTTAAAATTCATGATTCAGTATCTGAATTCTTGTCCATCCAAATAAAAAGGTGGATCATTTATTAACAGAAGTATTTTGGAATACTGTAATACAGCATTTCCGTCTAGTTGATACTTCTCAAGAATAAAGTATGCCTGTTTTTTGGTTTGTGTATTAGGGATGCTAGGAGCCACATCCTGAGCCTTAGTGTACCATTCTTGAGAACAAATATCATGTCATATTGCTGTATATTGCAAAATATAGGCAAACAAATTAAATGGACCCATTGTAGATGACTAATATTAATTTTTCAAAAATATGTATTGATCAATTCTGACTGAAGGTTTCCTTCCTTTTATTGAACAAATTTGGTTCTCCTCTCACCCTCTCCCCTACCCCTTATCATGAGTGTGTAACGTGTCAAACAGAAGGAAACAGATTTATACTTAACTTTCAGGATGATATCCCCAACTGAACCACCTCTGAGACACTGTTTGGTAAAAATAACTGTCCTATCCTCAATCCTGAGTTCCAACATGGAACGTAGGCATCCTTTAGGGTCACCCAGTCACCAGACACTTAAAACCAATCTGGAGAATTTCACCTAAAATTAACATTTTTTTTCCTTTGACTGCACTATGTTCTGTGTAATCATTCATTCATAACCTTCTCGGCCCCAGTCGCTCAGCGCCTGCCCTGATTACAGCACTCACTGAATAGAGCTCAAGCAGGAGCAAGGCACGATCTTTCCCATTAAGTACCTGCTCCTTAGTTGGAAAAATTGGACATGCACGTGCATCTGTAGGGCTGAAAGCAGAGGGGTGCCCTGTGAGGACCTGGGAACGTAACGCTTTTAGCATTCTCTGAATACACTAACGATGCTTAGATCACTTTGGTGAAAAGTCTATTCAGTCCTTCAACTACTGATGAATCCTAACTGATAGATCCTGGGAGGATACAAAGACACATGTAACCTGGCTTGTGCCCTTGGAAACTTGATCAGGAGGCAAGTCATGATGAAAGAAACTTGGTGATGATAAAAGAAGCAATTAACATACAACAAAAGATATATGAGCTGGTATAAATCAGAACACAAATAGACTTGCATTTCAAAAACCCTTCCCACCAGTTTCCATAGCTCTTTTCTGGAGAAAACAGAATGTTCACAACACATGATAAAAATAGCAAGCTCAGCAACCCATGTTAAGGTGCCAGAAATAAGACCAAAAGCCTGAGAAGCAACATTAGGGACAACATTGGTGATACTAGTGTTTTTAAGGACAGTGCAAAATAATGGCTCAGAGTTTCTACTCAGTCTTAGGCTAGAGTCCCAAGCCTACTACTTGGCTCACTTTGAAAACTTGAATGTGTTTCTTAATCTCTTTAAGCCTCAGTTTTCTTACCAGTAAAACAGGAATGATAACATAATTTGTAGGCTCTTGAAGGCAAAATTCTACACATGGTTTCGAGGAGTTTATGTAGATGAAGTGTTGGTCTATGCCAGGTAGACCACTTCCTTTTTACTACTATTTCTACTTCATCTTTGCTGATTTTTAAGTGGGAAATAGTTTCTCTATATAGACTTTTCAGGAAAGAATTACATGAGACAAAGCAAGAATAATACTTGCCCTGGGCTGTGACTTATTGTTACCTGACTTGTGGATTTCCAGATGGGTGTCAGTCCCTATCCCCCCATTGTCATCACAGAGTTGGGCAGTTATTGGTATGTTTTCCTGAAGAAGGGGCAATTCTATCCATGCTGCATGAATCCTTATCTGTTAGCAGTAGGCTGGCAAACAGGAAGTGCGTCATAAGTAGCTAGTACTGTTTCTTCTGCTACTTCCTCTGTAGAATTCTTGTTTTTACTTTTCTTGATACTCGTGTCCCCTTTTCTCAAAAAGCCCTAGTCTTTTGGGGAGAGTTGGGAGTTGGGGGGAGTTTCTGGACAGATCGGAAGAGTTACTCTGGCTTTATCGTTTCATTTTATATTTTTGAGCACTGAGTAACATGCATATTGTGTTTTGCATCCTGTGGGAGAAAGTGGTCTGCTCTGTGCTGAAAGGCCAGTGGCCGTCAGGTTGTGGAGGTGGAAAGTAAGCTGGGTCTGCCTGACTTTTACCAGTTAACGTGTACAGCCTGATCCAAAGACATGTCCATTTTTGTTTTAAGTAAGAGGACTGACTCAAAGAGCATCATAAGAGGATTTGGTCTACTAAGTATGCGTAGGAGATGTGCTTATAACCAAAGAGTGTTGGTGAAGAATTCTGATTTTACATGTACAGGTCAGGTTCACAAGGTAGAACAGGCCTAGGAGTCTAAGAGGGGTCATGATGTTTTATCTCCTTACTAATATTTTCATTTTATTCCACAACCCAGAAATATTCTTGGCCTCTGACTAGACTGCATTTTCATAGCAGTGCGGAGGATTTAGACTCCTACAGATGTTAATGGAAGCCATATAGCTGTGCAGCACTTTTCACAATGTACCACTTAATGTCTGAACCTTTTAATCATGCAAGAAATTTTTTCCCTAGCAAATAAACAGAAATCTATTTTGGTACTAACCAAAGAAACAAGCACCCATTGCGTTGTGCTGTACTCTTTGAGTGTACCAATTCTATCTTTGGAAATTCATCACATACCTTTAATGTTTTCCCCCCAGACTTGGTGGCTTCCTGATTCAAATTCATTTGTTGGGAGACAATCAAACCCAGCCTTCTGATTAAGTGATTTTTTTTTCTGCATTAAGCTCATATGAAGAAAAATATTACAGAGTTCAGAGAGCAAACCTATAATGACAATTTTTTAAAAGAGCACAAAGATATTATCAAAGGATGGGGAAATCCCAGCCCTGTCCTCTACCTTATAATATTACCACGCAGATAATGAGAATTAGAGTAGCAGATGACCCCATGAAGGCTGGGAACACGCAACATCACGCACAGCTTGGTGTTGACGTTTCTCAGCTTTCACTGACATGACATGGGTGTGTCCTGGTATCATAGACATTATGAAACAATAGTCACCAAAATAGCTATACCATATCCAGTTTGAGAAGTGAGTTTATTGCATGCATTTCTTTCAATACCAATTCTCTAATTATGGTATCTAGAGAAGCAACACTAAGGTCTGAAAACTTGTTTAAAATAAATTCTTTTGGTAGACCACCTGCCTTGTATGTATGAGGCCTTGGCTTCAATCTCTAGCACAAATAAATAAAATAACAAATAAAACATGTTCCTAGGCCCCAGCTCAGACTTATTTTATTAGAATCGCTAGGTCAGCCCTGCGAACTGTTTTTTATTGTTGTAGTTTTTGTTGTTGTTTTTTTTTGTGTGTGTGTGTGTGTGTGTTGTGTTATGTTGTTTGAGACAGCATCTCACTCTATAGTCTGGGATGGCCCTGAACTCACGATGTAGCCCAGCCTGGCCTTGGAAATCACATCACTCCTTCTACCTCATTCTCCCGAGTGTGGAGGTTACAGCTCCACACCATGGGGCTGGCGAATCTGAGGGATTGGGAAATGCCTTAACTGCTGAGCTATTCTTTGAGCCCCCAAACTGTATTTTAAACACACACTCCTGATGGTACTAACAGGTCCTTGGGAACTGCGTGTTTAAGTATCAGTTGAAGTATTGAATTAATTTGAATCTAGCTCGTTAGGCCTCCTGCATGAACAGAGGTTTATTTGATCCCATTTCCTGTCTTCTGTGCTGACTACCTGTTGACAGTGCCAGAAGTCAGCCTGCACTTTGTTTCATGTTGTACAGAGGAGACTCAGGAAGGGATCAGAGTGAAACCAGAGGCAGGTACCTGGAGCTCAGCACATGGGGCAGAAGGCAGGCCTCGGGCTGAGTCCTGACAATTCACAGCAGCAGTGTTTCAGTCAGTTATCAGCTGTGGGGCTGAGGTGAAAACGATGTGGACGTCCACTGTGTAATCAAGAAGTGGGATAAATTCAGTAATACTTTTTGGACTAGTTGTGGACAATATGCTTTTAGCACATTTATCACTCCAAGAACATTTCTGCAATAATGCTTGTCAGGAAGTGTCAGAGAAACTGCTAGCCTGCGCCACACCTGTGTGGAGGCAGGACGCACTCCGCCATATTCCTTTACAGCGTACCTGAGTACACTCCTGACACTTACGGGACTTGGCTGTAGCTGTTCCGTACAGAGTGAGGTTTGGGGAGCTGTTCTGCTGCCGGTCATGAGATCACAGAGATGTGACTGAGAGTGAAGTGAAGGAGCGAGGGGGAAGAGAGGCAGGGACAAGCCAATGGGATCCTGAGGCCTGCGGGGAAGCCTGGGGTTTGATACGGAAAACACCCAGGGGGCCTGAGATGAAGCAGATGCTGTGTTGAGATGGAGGAATCTGCAACCAGGAAAAAAAAAAAAAAAGGAACAGTGGGAAAATGGGATGTCTGGAGGAAAACAAGAAGAGTTGTGTACCAAGAAGAGAATTTAGCTTGTGGGATTTGACACGAGTAGAGTGTTCAGAAAACAGACTGGCGCAAGCTGTGGGAGCCAGGAGAGTGAATGGGGGAGAGTACCATGGGCGGTGGGAGAGCTGGGGGCGGGTGGTGAACACTGGATGTTCTATGTGATCAGAAAGACTTCAGGGCTTTAAAGTTCACTGTGGTCTTATTGTTTCATTGTCAAAGGCAAGTCCAGCTCATAGAAATAAACCATCTGTCAGTGTCTCCAAAACTGCCCACAATTCTTCCTGTAGTCGCAGATGCAGATTTTAAATATTGGTGAACACATTTTCTGTATTGGGCTCTGAGGCTTCTGGTGACAGAGTGCTAGCAGCAGGCCCTTTCTGCAGCAGGAAATGGAGGGGACCTACTATCCTATCTCACGCTCCTCCCCCCTCCCCAGCAGCTCGAGTGGTCCAGGCCAGACTTACTTCATTTGCAGGGGACACAACTTTGTGGATCTGTAGAAAAGAACAATTTCAGGTTAGGTGCTGCATTAATTAGTTAATTTAAAATTTCCTACAGTATGCAGAAGTTGTTTGTATAGTTTTGAAATATATCTGCAATGCTCCAAAGTAGGCTTATCCCTCTCGGAAACCCCTTTTCTCTCTGCAGGGAGGATGAATGCAGGACTTGTCTTTAAACCTCCTTGGAGACATTGCACTGCTTCCCTGGTGACACTCATACCTCACATTCCTGGCCACCCAGAGAGACATCCTGTGCCTGAATTGTACTGTTTTTTCTTAACAACTCCCAGACGCAGACGCCCTGTTCGAGTCCCTTTTGGTCAAGATAGCATTAAGTTTAATTAACGGTTGACCAATTCCTGTGTCCTTATCTTTTGGGAAACAAACCAAAAATGATTTTCTTGTAACTGGCAATAATGGGCACATAATGCTATACAAAGCCAGTATTTCAAGTCCCTGACTTCTGATGAGAAGCATAGATTCCTACCCTTACCCCACATGGACCATAACACCTAAGAGACACATAATTTTTGGGGTGGTTCATAAATGTCCTGCATTTGGTCCATAGAGCCCAGGTTAATAAATTAAAAGCTCAAGTTTACATAATTATTTCTGAACTCATAAAATCTATATCGCTTTATTACTAGAAGGAGATTGTCCTTGCCTTCCAGTCTCCATTTTAGGATAAAGCACTGCCCATTTTCCTTGGTGACATTATATAAAGGTTCTACTCCATGATCAAAGATACCTGATATCTATTATTTTACATTCAAAATTGTTAACAAAATTATAATGGTTTATTGCTTTCCTTTACACTTCCCTGTGAATTTGGACAAATTAGAATTTTTGTCACGGGTATACATATGGCAGTTTCCAGTTCTGCCGCCCTGTGTTTGAATTAGTTTTGCAAATTATATTCTGAACTTCACTACCTTGCACACACCTAATAAAGCAGGAGAAGATGGGAAAGAATAAATGCAAAGAGTGGAAGTTTTAACTATGATAACAAATATTTTATGAAGTACAGGAGAAAGATTGTAATAGATTTTGGATGTCGTAACTGTAAACTTTTTTTTATAAGGAACATGCTTTTCATGACAATATACTTTTAAATTCAGTTGTAAAGATTCCCAGGCCTGTAATTCCTGTACTCCAGGAGATGGAGTCAAGGGAATTGCAAGTTCCCAACTCCACCTGAGCAACGTAAACAATTTAGCAAAGATTCTGTTTCAAAATAAAAGAGGAAAAATGGGATGGGAGTGAAATGCAATGCAAAGACTCTGGGTTCGATCCCTAAAACTAAAAATAAGGTCTGGAGTCTTAGGTCAGCTAAGTGCACTTGCCAGGCAAGTATGGGGCTCTGGGTTCCATCCCCCAGCACCACATAGGCTGGCACGGTGGCATAACTATAAAAAATGAATAAATAGAAAATAAAGGCCTGTACCATGGGGCTTGACTCAATTTAAAAATAAAACTAAATATGTAAAAATTACTTAAAGTTTGCGAATAATATATATATATATATATATATATATATATATATATATATATATGAAGCCCCTATTGTGTTCAGTGTTGGTAAGCATCTACATTAGGATAATTAGTGCCCATGATATTCAGGAATACAAATGTTGTGTAAGAGATATGACTGTCACTTGGATTTTTTAACTTTTATTGAATGTTAATTCCTCATTGTTGAAAGTCTTGGGAGTACTTAGCTAAGAAATAAAACACAATCAAGTGATAAATATGTATCTTTTGTATTTCGATTCCTAGAAAGAAGCTATATCCTTTTAAATGAACCCTGTCAAATTCACTTAAAATCTGTTCAGTGTTTTAACATTGGGATGGTGTGATTACTCTGATTTCTGTTAATCTTCCCCACAGATCCGTTGTCTCTGGGTTGTAATTACTTTTCACAGTTCAGTGGTCTGATACTGTCTCAAAGCCCTGATTCTCAGAATGGTCCCAATTAAACCGTATCACAGAAACCCCAGAGGCTGCCCAGGGTCTCTGCCGCAGACTTGTTTTAAAGGAGGCAACTATCAAAATATATTGGTGGTTTTGTGTAAGATGGCTTCGAGTTGGGTGCTTTCATTTGTATTTTTGTTTTTGGCCTTTCCTGCACGTCTGTCTGTGTTCCCTGTCTTCTGGCAGCTACTACCAAGCAAATGGGGCAGTGCTGACAGTTGCCACTTTAAAGCCGGTTTGCTGTTCCCTGCTGTTAGCCCTCCATGTGTCCCTCTAGCCTGGCCAACTCTGAGGTGACTACAAAGGGTGACAACTGTCAGAAATTCATAGCTAATCTAAAAATTAAAAGAATATGCAGTTGGTCCTAACCTGAACCCAAAGAGACAACACCCCTACTCTCAGCCGTTGCACAACTCACACTTGCAGAAGGCCATGTGAACTTGACCTAAGGTGAGCACCTAAAGGAAAACGTGTCCTGTTTTCTCTCTGTGTTGTATTCAAATATTTGGTATATAATTAAGCCGCATATGTTTTCAACAGAAAATGTTCTGAATAAAGGCTGGAATTACTCTTTTAAGCTCTTCTCTCCTTAGAAACAGAACATCAAGGAAACATGCCCATCCTGTGCGTTTATAATGGCAGAGAAAGAAAGGAGTCTTATTTAGTTGAAAATATGAGGACTGTGTTAACTTGCGGATGTCCATTTATGCTGAGCCTAACACTATAGAAAAGGGGCTTAGTAAACCACATCAATATATTTCCCGAGGTTATGAGTGGCTCAAATCAGTCACTCAGAGACTAGATCTGTAGTGGGGGGAAAAGTAGTAAATGAAGCAAAAGAAAAGATAATGTGAGGTTTCCAAGACTAATTAATTGTTACTTGTAATAAATTAGCGTGTGTTAGTTTAAAATATAAGCTCTTTAAGTTCCTGGAAAAATTAATTTGGCTTATTAGTAAATTTTAACTAAGAGAGGTGTTTACTGAGAGGACTGACATGTTTGGGTTCTCAGTGGAAGAGAGATGAGCAGATAGTGGATTCTGAGCCATCAGCAACAGATGAGCACCCTGCCTTTATTGCCCTGGTGGTGACTAACGCCTCCTCCCCCTCTTTTCTTTCTCTTTTTTCTTTCCTTCAGTGAATCCTTCAGTTCCTTCAGTTAACTACATGGTATGATTTAACCTTCTCGTTATTGGTATCTTAATTTTTAAACTAAAAGTTCACATTGTGCAATTTTTAAAATAATCTATTAGCTCACCAACCAGCTAGAATCATTTTTGTGTGTGTATTTCCTACTCTTTTGTTTGGTTTCTGTGTGCAATATATATATATATATATATATATATAATAATTGTCAAACTTTTCCTCTTACAATTATAAGCATTTTTATTGGATTATTTAGCATTATCATACATGTTGGTTTTATGTTTGCAGTGTTGCTGCCTCTATGAGGGGTATACTCTATTTAGATGCTTCCATGTTATTAGGCATTGCTTCTCATTACTCTTTATTATAAATAAGGGTGCAGTGAACATTTACTGGTAAACTTTTGTCCATATTTAATAATTAGGTGATAAAACTTCATGTTTGACTCATTTAAAGTTAACATGCCCTTATAAATGACTTCATAAACCATCCATATACTTCTCTAGTATCAGTGTATGTTGTTGAGTGTCGCCGGGTTTTTTTTTTTTTTTACTGGTTTAATTATTTCAATTATTCTCTCCCAAATGTCACAATGTAGAAACTTCCATTTCTTGACTTAATTAAGCCTACGTTTGAATAGATAAGGCAAACTTGAAGATGATCACAGAACTTTCAGAACAAATTATTTTAACAGAAAAGGTTCATTGGTTTAATTGGTAACTCAGTTACATTTAAAATTAAACAAACTTCAGTTGGCAACACCTTTTTGAAAATAAATTAGACACTAAAGCGGTCATTTGTAAACCTGACTGGAACTCCAGGTTTACCTAAACAATGTTCTAGGTGACAGTTTCCTAGACCCAGTAGGTCAAAACAATCGAGGGGTGCTCCTAAAAATTGGAATTTTCAAGTCTGGTCAGTTATTGCTAATGATCAGCCAGGCCAGGGAGCTGTGGAAACAAGGGTATCGTTTAGCCTTTGTTTTCTGATGCTAAGAAAAAAGCAGATGGAAAATGGCATGAGGACCCAGAAAAGGGCATTAGTTAATGTGACACAAACTTTGAGCCTTTCTTTCAATCCCAAGAATTTCCATAGCCCTCTCTGATGTCCACAGTCTTATACAGAGGTCAGAGAATAACTTTGGATCTAGAAGATTATCCAACTCTTAAAGCCTTTTTTTTTTTTTGCTTCAGTATAAGAAAAGATAAATAGAATATATAAAAGGGGTGTTAATTGTTTTATAAAAGTTTTTTTTTTAATAAGGCAGTTGTGTTTATCAGCCTTCTCACTGTTCACCACTGTGTATGGTATCTAACTTGTTAGAAAAAGCAAAAGCCAGAATGGCCTATAGACTCACCAAAAAGTAAAACCCAGAATGGGCTATAGCCTAACTAAAGCTTTGCTTAGGCTGTAGCCCATTTTTCATTGTCCCCTCCCCATATCAAGAGAGAAGACAATGCCTCTAACCTCATATGACCTGATACCAGCATCCTCTGAACCCCCTAGAGGGACATAGAAGTGACAGAGACCATGGTTGCCATCTCGTGCACCATTGATGGCGCATCTGAATCGATTGCCTTACCTCTTTCTTACCCCATATCTTGAATATTTGCAGGAAAGCTACCTTTTCAGGTAAAAATAACTCCCTGGCCGGCTCCATCCAGGCTAGTCCCTGACAGATGAGGTTTGCTTCTAAAGAAGACAGTTAACCATACCAATCCATTCACATGAACAACTGAGCATCTTTGTAGACAAGGCATGTCCAAACTACACCCCGCCTTGATAGCGAGGAGCCTTACAATGTTACCTTTTAACTATCACATGGTACTTGGTGATATGTTTTATGACTTGATTTGCCTGATACTTGAGGAGGAACTTTGTAGGTGACAGCAACACAATGTGTAGGGAAGGGAGCAATGCAGAGCTACATGCACCTCCTGTGCCATACACAGTCCCATCAAAACCCACTTGTGTCACACCAAAAGATTGGATACCTATAATTAGTCAATTCTCTGGCCTCACCTTACGTGGCCTGGCAGGAGTATCTGATAAAGCTGGCTACTTCTTTTATTTAAAATGCTTCCTCGTTTCAATACTAGGATGTTATTTTCCCAGCATTTTCTTCCTACCTCGCTGACTGTTTTTCTGTCTGTTGGCTGATTGTTGGTTGGTGTGTTCTTGAGCTCAATCATTACATAACATCCCTTGTCCACTTACCTTCTGCTCTGGTTATCTCATCCAGCCTCATGCTTTGAAACTTGTCAACGTATGAGTAGCTTTTACAGTCCTATCTCCACGCCAGACATCTCCCCTAAACTGCAGGCCTGAATGTGTACCTAATACCTAACTCAAAATCTCTGTTTACATGTTGGAATATACAACGTTGTCACACTACCTGTGCTGTTTCAGAGTGCCTAATTGCTGGGCATTTTGGCCTGGCTTCCAATTACAAATGCTTCTGATTTTGCCAGAGGCTTTCTGGATAAAACACATGAGCCTATGTGGCCCATGTTCAGTGAGTTAGCTCCCACTGTGAACCATTTCACCCAGAACCTAACGGGAGTTCATGGATAAGAGTTCCCACTTATTTACCCCTGAAGGACTTTTACACTCGTGCATGAAAAGAAGTTCTGAGTTAGGTTTCATTTGCCCCAGTCACCCAAAGAGACTGAGCTCAGTTTCCCATGAGACCACCTGGCTTGGTGCAGTGCTAGGCACTCCTTCCCTGTGTCACGCTCTCCGGTTTTCTATAGTGTTTTCCAAGATCACCCCCTGAGTAACTACTGGCACTCAAGTGCTGTTGGGGAGTCAGCTTTGTCATGAAATCTAAACTGAAATAAAGAAGTGGGCATCTCAGTTCCCATATGAGCCATACGGAGCTTGTCACCTTTAGGCTCCCGCCCTGGTCTAGCTTCTCAGTAAGAAACTCCTTCCCATTACCGGTTAAAAAAAAAAATTCTCAATGTTTGTCTTGCTTGCCCACCTCATGTCGGGAGACCCACCTTCAAAACTGACTTCAATTTCAACCACCCGTGTTTCTCTGTTGGATTTTTTCCTGTGGCAGAGTATGATATTCAACAATTGACAGGTGCTTATCTCCAGACAACTTAATATTATAGCATAAGGAAATAAATGTTTGTTTCTTTTGCTGTTGTATCCTCAATTCCTAGACTATAGTCTGGCATATTGTGCACGTGCAAAAAAAATAATAATTGCTGTAAGAGTCACATGAATGATTTTTTTTTAAATCTGGGTAGTAAAAAAAAAGTTTTAGAAATGAAAGGAGACTGCATAGAGTGCTTAAAGATGAATTTACTTTTTTTTTTCAGACCAAAGATCTTTGTTACCAAAGTATTTGTACAAAGTTGGGGAGAAACACCTCCACATTACTTGAGATACCCACCGTTCATAGTCATGGAGTCATTTTAAATAATGAGTCTTTCCTCCTTCCCCTTCCTCAACACCATCCAGACAATTTCGTGTCTTCATCTTTACAGGAAGACAGTTATTCATGTGCACATTTTGAGAACATATTTGTAATTGTGGGTTAGCTTTAAATAAATGAGTTACCCGCAGAATCCATAAACATACTTTCTCGAGGACTCTGATGGTCAATAGGAGAGCCATGGAGAAGGGGCGTACCAAGGTTATGTCAGGGGGCTGTGACTTCAGCCTGCTGAAGCCAGCTCTAGCTTGGTCTCTCACATGTCCTGTCCCCGTGGGCAGTGCTGCCTGGACTCCTTAAGGTCGGGTTCTGTGCTTCCATGATGGGATGATAGCAGTGCTCATCATGTGAGGTGGTGATGATTCAGTGGGCTGATGTGTGCAGAGCAGAGGCCCTAGCACAGAGTAAGCCCTGGCGAGTGGGAGATCCATTCTTTGTTGGTTTATGCCTGCTCTTGTAGGCTTCTGTGTGAGTTCTAAGACAAGTAAGGTGTGTTTACTCCTCACATCATTATTGCGCCTATATAATACTTTTTCCTTTTATTTTTTATTCCAATTTTACTAAGAAACATAGAAAATTTACCTGTAATAAGGATTTTCAACGGGGGACGGGGAGGCGGGGGTGGTTTATCACTGCATATGCTGTAGAGATTCTGAACCACTGCAGCCCAAAGCTGCTGTTAGGAGTAGTAGGGTGGGGCATCCTACAAGAGTAGGAGTGGCTAAAGTGCTTGTCAAGCAAGCCTGAGACCTTGGGTTTGGTTGCCCAGCACTACATAAGCTGGATGTGGTGGCTCTTGCCTGTAATCCTAGCACTCAGGATGCTGAGGCAGGAAGATTGTCATGAGTTCAAGGCCAGGCTGAGCTACATAGTCAGCTCAGGAATGGCCTGGACTAGAGTTAGACACTGCCTCAAAAAGAAAGGAAAAGAAAAGAATGAGGAAAAGAAATGGGGTAGGAGAGAAGGGAGCGACCATCTCCCATAGGTGGAAACAGACCCTGTCTTGTGTCACACCAAACGGACTTTATCTCTGGATGCGCCCTGGCCCATCAAGGACAGAAGGCCACCCACCTCTGCCTGTTCTGTTATGCTGTACTTTGTCCTGTAGAACTTTGTAAGGAGTCAGGCTGTCTGAGTCCTCCTCACGGTGGGCTCCAGATGTGTTAGTGCTTTGAATACCAGGCCAGGGAGAGCTGCAGGGATGAGCTCCTAGTCTTTACTCAGCCTTGTTGTCCTGGGATTGAAGGTACCCGAAAGGGGTAACCCAGGAGGGAGAGTTGGGGCAAACTCACACGAGTGGTTTCTAGATAATTCAAGAAGGAAATTGTTCATAAAGTTTCTTCCTCTTGCGTGAGTTGGCCAGGGTACCAGCTCCATCCCTGATCTAGGAAAGGAAGTGGTTAGAAGGGTGGAAACAGTGGTTTCAATGTATTTAAGGAAGGAAAACTTCCTAGGAACACATGATCTGTATCAAGATGGGTCTATATGAGGGAAGCTGATGTTTGTTTTCTCTAGGAATTCTTCTGGAGCACTAATTTGAGAAACAATGGTTTAGAGTGTTGGGAAGGCAGGCCTGGGGGTCAGTAGTGGAGGTGAATATGAGACCGCTTAGGTCACAGGTGATCACAATCAGTCATAACTACACAGACACATGAGCAGGGGCTAGAAGTATAGGTCAGAGGTGAAAGAGCTTGCACAAGGCCATGGGTTCAATTCTTTAGCATCAAATAAGCTAAGTGCAATGAAACACACCTGAATTCTTAGCACTTAGGGCTGGGCCAGAAGACTGCTTTGTGTTTTGAGGCCAGCTTGAGCTACATAGAGTTCTGATGAGCCTAGACTACAGAGAGAGACCCTGTCCCCTCCAACCCACCCCCAAAATAATAAATACACAGGAATTTTGGAAAAGATAGAAGTAGTTCTTTGAAATATGCCAGTGTATGGTAACTTTTTTTAAATTGGGTTTATTAGATCTTTGTAGCCAAGTAGGCACCGATTTCATCATGTAACTGTATTTATAAGAGCTTTAACTGTGGAAGAAATAGAATATCCTCCAAGATTTCACTGTGTGTCCCCAGGAGTAAGTTGTAGTGCCTGACATCCAACAAGTGAGTATCTTATACAACATGTTGGAGGCTTATGGGAGAATTTTATATTATATTATATTATATATATATATATATATATACACACACACACACACACACACACATATCATATATATACATACAAATGTTAAGTACAGACTGGGTCTTGTGTTACATTGTAACAAATTCTACATTGTTATGCAACTGTTTCTCTCCAATCACGCATTCATTATGTTGGGAAACTATGTTAATAAGCAAGAGTTTCAAAACTTAAAAATTTAGTTCTACTCCATCTACTGATTTGGGGAAAGGTTATTAATCACTTTGAATATTGATTTCCTCATTTACTAAAGATAACCCTGGCACAAAATAAGTACATTTTGGTACTAGGGATGATAAAATTCATGATGATCAAATAAAACAGTAAGTGTACTAAGCCTCAGAAACTGTAGCTGCTCTCTTGCAAATGTCTATATTGTTTTATCACATCAGTCTGTGGAGTATTTTTTCAAAGGTAGGAATTTACTGCATAGTCCATTAGTATTTTACTGCAATCAGTAGTCACTTATGTTAGGAAGGCCAGCTAACCCATGTTGCATAATAAGCAAATGAGAAAGAGTATGCACCTTAATAACCAAAAGCAAGAGGGTCTGTGGAGTGAGGCTGTTGGTTAGTGAAGTGTTCTTTAGAATACAGTGGCCTTAGATGGCTTTGTACTTAGAATCACACTGATCTTACTACAAGCACTTGGGGTAATTATGAATTTTTCTAAATAAATTATCCTAGCATTTTCTTTATTCTCTAAATCATATATTTAAATACCAGATCACAATAAGCACTAAAAGATAGTATTTGGAAAAAAGATGTGACGGGAAGGTAAACTTGTTGATGTTTTAGGGTGCTAGTTGTTAATTTGT
Organism: Ctenodactylus gundi; assembly: GCA_004027205.1. NCBI lineage: Eukaryota > Metazoa > Chordata > Mammalia > Rodentia > Ctenodactylidae > Ctenodactylus > Ctenodactylus gundi. The sequence continues at coordinate 793,924 of PVKB01000120.1, forward strand.
TGAAGGGATGAGCCCCTCCAAAACTAGTCTCCAAAAGTCTCTTGTGTTCCAATGTGAGGCTTTAGAAAGGCAATTGAATTCTGAGGGTATCATGGACGGGTCACTCTATTCATGCGTTGGTATCTGATTGGCCTATGAGAATATGGGGCCCCACTGGAGGACGTATGCCCCTGGGCCTTGTGCTTGGAGTATCTATGCCCCATTTTGGCACTCTTTCTGCTGGTTCTGCATCTGGCCACCATGAAGCAAACAGCCTCTTCTACCATGGCCCTTCATCTACTATGGCCTTGGTGCCTACCTGCCATGGGCAGAAACCTCTCCAACTGTGAGCACCGGAATTCCTTCCTCTTGTCAGTTGTGTGTGTCAGATACTTTGTCCCAATGATGAAAAGCTACCTAATGTGCCTTCACAGTACTCCTGTGCATAAAGACAAAACAGTTCTCATTGTGTTTTGAGAGTTTAGAAACTGAAGTCTATGATTGTAAGTTTTCCTGGTCTGAATTATGACAGTAGTTTTTGTTTGAGTCAGTTTCTGTATTGTCACAAATGTGTGTATGGAAGATAGAATTTTCCTTCGTCAGATGCAAATCAAGTCCAATAATATGGAGAACCTAGGTAAATTACTTCTGTGATATTAATGTATGTAAAGTTTTAACTGGTTTTAATGGGCTAACTAAAAACATTTCCCTTATAAAATAATTACAGCTACTAATTGTTGAATGTCTACATACATTAATTAACTTTATTAAGAATGTTATATTACCTTATACTAATGTACTTACCTCTTGTAAAAATTCTGTAAAGTAAAACCTTAACTATTGTCATAATTGAGGAAGAAGAGGGTGAGTGATTTGCCCAAAGTTAAGAACTAGGGAGGGCTCGCACAAACTGTAAATGCACCAGTGAGGTCCAAACCTGACCTCCAGCACATTGAACCAGGCTGCTCTCTGCCTCTGTGGTTTTTGCCAGGCCATCTAGTTCACTGAGATCCTAAATTTGTCTACATCTTTTTTTTTTTTTTTTTCCTGCTCTGCCTACTCACAAAGAACACACTTTTCACAGAGTTCCATGACACCCAAGAATCTGCCTGAGGCTTGGAAGACACCAAGAGCCAGAAGTGTGTCTTCTGGCTCACCAGACTGTGTGGCATTCTCAGGTCATCCTTGTCTCTCTGCCATAGTTGGGGTACTAAGGAACGTTGGGTTTAAAGGGTTTTGATACTCAAAGCACCCAAGAGCTCTGGGTATCCTATCTTGACTCTAGGTAATCAAAAAAAAAAAAGTATTTCTTAACTATTCCCTTTGGAATTGTCCTCCTTGACTTGTAGAGTGACAACCTGGGAGATTTCAAAGACTCTTATACATAGAACCATTGGAATCTACTGAATTATATCACCTTGTTGGTCCTGATACCCTCTGGGGAAATGTCAGAGGAGCACTTAAGTCTGTATTGGCTGAGAAGAGGCGGCAAAAGGTCCAGCTCATTCCTCACAGAGGAAACTGCCCAGATTGCTGAGATTTAGGAAGGATGTGGGGGAGAGCAATAATATGGTGTTTTTAGTTTTGAATTTTCCCAAATCCTGTGGAAAAAAATTTAAACAAGTGCAACTAAATCTCTGAGTTAGATTATACAAACATTTTCTCCACAGTGACAGGTGATAGATTAAACCACTTCCTAGGTCATTTCCATTTGAATTATTAGTATTTTTGCAAGTGACTCATTTCTAACAGCAATTTGGGCAGAATTATAGTGATTCTGGAACCTGATTTTACTTTTTAATTAATGAGTATTTAAATCATTGCAATCTTAGCTCTAATGGGATTGATGCCAGAATCTTGGAGCTCTTAGAAGGGTTCTTGAGTTCACTGGGTAAACTCATAATTTATATTTCACAATGAAATATAGATTTGAAAACATCATAATATAAAAGCACCTTTTTTTTAGCAAGAAGGGGTTTATTGACAAAGTGAAACTCTTGAGGAGTGGTCAAGAGGGGATCTTGAATGAGGGTCCCTATAAAAGTACTTTCAAGGAGAACTTAGATAAAAACACATTCTAGGAAATACTGTAAAATTGTCAAGTTGGGAGCCTTTTCTCTTAATCAAAGAATGCTTGGTGGTACTTAACTTTTCTGTGTTCCTATGTCTTATCTCCCGCTTCCTCTGTTCCCAGAGGTTTTGAATACTTTAAACTCTTTTATATCCCATCCTGCCCGCAGCTTTTACCATCCAGTATGTCCAAGGCCATGCTAGAAAATAAGAATAAGCTAAATAATGGCCTGTGTAGACTAGAAAACTTAGAATAGCCGTATATACAGTCCCCTAGAGCAAATCCTGCCATCATTCTTTTAGGTTTCTCTAATTGTATGGATGGGAAATCAAAACCAAGAGAAGAGTTGTACTCTTAGACTTCAGCCCATGAAGATTTTGACATGACCCATGGATGCACCACACACACACACCACATGTTTTTATTTTTTTGCTCAGATCTGCCCTTCTTAGTACATTCCCAATTTTCTACTTGTGGCCACATATAAATATGAAGGGCGGAATTATAAAATATCCAAGTGCACTGTCCTTTCTAAGCTATGGGAACCACCATCTTCTCTCTTCCACCTTCGAGGTCGGTGTGCACTATCCTACAGTTGGGCCTTCAGTTGGTGTGCCCTATTTGCATAAAATGTTATCCATCCCTCGAAAGTGAGGTTCAAGTTTTCAGTCCAAAATATGTTTTTATAGTTTTCTCGTGGAATAGTTCCACTGAAATAATAGTCATTTCTTTTCTGGTGAGTCATGAATTACTCATGTAATACATATTCCCAGAGTGTGTTATAATTTGCATTTCCTTCCTGAACCAGGCCTGGCTTTATTTACATAATACGACTGAAAATTTGCTGCTCTAAGGGTTATTGTGGTTAAAACTTGTTTGGATTGATGTTCATGATGTTCTTTGCAAGGTTAAGACATTTCTATAATGAAGAGACCTTGACCAATTCACTTGCAAAATGAATAACAGCAAATTCGTAGATTGTTATAAAAATTAACTAGGAAAATGAATGCAATGTGCTCAGTTCAGTGACAAGAAAAAATTCTCAGTGTTCAGTTAATATCAGCATTATACCAATATGTTTTTATCTCTATTGAACATTATAAGTGAGTATCATTTCACAAAAGCTGTATCATTGGAAAATTTTGACACTTTAGCTTGGTTTTCTCAAAATATCCTTTTCACCAAAATTTGTACCGTAGTAAATGTTACTTGTTCACGCAAAAATAATTGCTAAATATCATGTCAGATACTGCTTTGGATAGGAGAGATACTTTAATAAGCAGCAGAGAATTTCTTCTCTGGAAGGAATTTATACCTTTTCTGAGAGAAGATAGTAAACTAATAGACATATTAGGATCTAGAGTACTATGATTATATTAGAGACTGGACAGAGGTACTATTTTTATTTTTTTTTAGTTAAGATATTCAGAATAGATCTCCAACAAGCTAATATCTGTGATGCTGCACTTAAGGGAGATTTATAAATTTAGCTTAGTGTCATCGGTTGGAATATTTACTCTTGGATTTCATCTGAGACTTTCTGAAAAACATTTCTACAAATACGAAATACATTGAGATAATTGAGTTTCATGAGATTGTTTTGAGGCAGGAGAAAGAGTATTTTATCAGGAGGTGCTGGCCGGGGGCCAGGGAGGAGCCAAGGTCAGCAGAAGACTGAGCATGGCAGGGGAATGAATGGCCCCGGAGGACAGGAAAGGGATGAGCCCTGAGCGGCAGAATCCTTGTATTCCAGCTCACCCTTTCCTTACTGAAGGCAAACTCATGATAAAGTGGAGTCAGCACTTCTTACTCTGCACAAAATGTTATCCACCTGAGAACGGCAAGGCTCATTTTTTCCAGTCCTGATTATGGTTTACAGTATTGTATGCATGTGCTTCTTTCTCTTCCTCTGACTCATATATTACTCAGAAGTTACTGGCTTCCTGTAACCTTAACTGAAACTCCACGATCTCCTGAGGTGTCTCTTCCAAAGTAGTAGTGACTCTAAAAAAGTTGCAAGTGATGTAATTCCCAAGGCCCTGGGAAGTAGGCTTGCTTCAGTTTTGACTACTTACACAGATATCTCTCAGGAATCATGTTGAATAAAAGATGCAGAAGTGATTAGGACACCTGTCTGGAGAGGGGCCAGTCTACCCTGATTGGCTTTCTAGCAGGAGTCCAAACTTCCCTCTGTCTTGTGCCCTAGAAAGGACACAGGTGTGTTCACTTGGACCTCTTTGTGGGTCTTGATCATGAAGCTGCCAACTCCACTGTCTCCAAGACCAGGCTACAGAGGATGTGCGCTGTTTAAGGTCACAGCTTTGGTTCAGGTGCAGTGAATGTTTTCTCCAAGGGAAATGAGGAGCTGTTTTTGTTTGAAATGTCTGATTATTTTTAAGGAGGCAGAAATCTTAATTTTATGTAACTTTTATTTATGACTATTAGGAATGAGTTCAAGTTTTATTTTGTTGCTTGGTTGAGGTTATCTCATTTTAGGTCCCAGTGAAGGTTTCCTTGAAGGGAGATACGCAATCTATTGGATTAGTTATTTTTCTCCTTTGGATAAGGTATGTTCCTTGTGTGGGTTATCAAGAAAATTGGGTCCCACTGACAGAGACCCTTTCTAGGCCTGTGATTTTTGACTAGACTGATCTGCTATGATACAACAAGGTCAGTAGACGGTGAGACTGTGTCTATTCTGCCAAAGCCCTTTGATGTGGGAGCACAGTGTCCATCCTACCTACCTCTCTAGATTACCAGTAAATATATTACTAAGGATCAGACATTCATGTATTCATGTCACTTGGCAAATATTTATTAAGGGCTGTCTCAGTCTGTTTGAGCACTGTGCCAGACACCATTCTTGAAAAATCCTCCTTTAAGTAAAGGGAATTATTTTTTCTGGCTCTGGAATGTGCAGCACACCCAGCCCAGTGGTGAGCTCAAAAAAGGACTCAGTAATTCTTCTCCTTCCCCGAGGCTGTTCCCAGGGAGGATATTTCCAGAACTAATTTGCTTGACATCTTTCAGCCTCTGTTCACCTCCCTTTGGCCATTTTCAGTATTCCCAAAAATCAGCTCTAGCCTACCTTTACATTCTTTCCTATGTACTATGAGCTCTGACTCCTCATATGCATGTAAAAATGTTAGTTGGGCATCTGCTTTGTGCCTGTTGCTGTTCTACCCGTGAACAAGATGGACGAGAGCTCTGTTTTCAAGAACTAAGATTCCCTGGAGCCGAAAGGAAAGAGGAAACAAAGTAGAAACTAATCAAAGAGAAATTGGTCCAGCAGTGCTGTATGAAAAGCAGGAGTGACGCGGTCACTGTGTCAGGCCAACTTTAAAGTAAGGAAAGGCCCATCTCAGGAGTTCCTATATCATCTGTGACCCACTGAAAAGATGGAACCAGCTTGAGAAGTCTACACTTGAGGCGAACATTCCAGGGAGAAGGAAGCAGGTATTGAGGCTCTGAGAGAAGAATAAGACTGCCCTTTGGAGAACAGATGAGGACCACATTAGAACAGAGAGAGGCCCTAGTTGGTAAGACTAGGGAAACTGGTTACATGTAGATTTTTTTTCCAACCTAGTCGGTACAAGTAAGTTTTCTTTTCTCCAATTATTTTTTTTGTTGAAGGAAGTAGACCTACTTTCCTTTTTTCTAATATGTATACCCAATTTCTTAGTTATTTTCTGGTTGGCTAAATATAAAGAGCTGACTTGTTTGGTAGAGCAAAGTCAGGTCTTGAGAAGGGAATGCTCAGGCCAGGCTGCTTCTGACAGCCCTAGGAGGCCAGCGGGACTCATCCTCGTCACTTGCTGCTTTACTTGAATCTCTTGCCGAGTGTCGTTCCTTTCACGAGCTGCTTTGGTTACACATTGCTTCAGCTGGTAGCCAGCAGACCTGCATCTAATTTATAGATACAGAATCAGGCAGAAGGACATTTCCACAAGTCTTTGACGTTGAACAACCACCCCTACAGGGTAGCCTTTCTTCATGTGCTTGCTGCTGGGAACCACACTTTCTTTCCCGCTCTTCTAAGCAACAGCCGCTTCCCTAGTCCTCCATTCGGTGTGTGAGGGAGAATAAAGATAGGTGGTAGGCAGGCTAATGTCTTTCAGTGTCTTCTGCCTTAAAGTAAAACCCATCACATGTGCCAGTGGTTTTCATAGGGTGGTGGCCATCATGTGGCTTACTCCACTTAACCTTTAGATTTCTAGAGTTGGAGAAGGGCATTTTGCAGATAGGAGTAACTGTTGGAGGATACTGCATTTTACCCCTTTTTGAATTTCTAAGAGAACATTTTCAGTAGGACAGAGATAGCATCTATAATTTGGTCATTTCTGCACATTTTAGACATCAGGAGATACTTTTTCAAATTCAAGATACAAGTCTGTCTGAGATAGACATCAGGACTCCTAAGTCGAGAGTTGCTTCTTTAAAGTTACTGTCAAGTTGATTTATTAATTTGTTCCCTTCTTGTCTCCTGAACTTCTGGTAATAAATGCTTTTTTTAGTCCCTCACATTAAATGATTATTTACTCATGGCCGATGTATCTGCATCATGCGTAATTCCTTCCAAGGAATAATTTTCTGAATTGATAATTAGCACTTTCCATTTGTAAAAGATAAGGAGGGTTTTTTTCAAGAATTACCCATACTTAATAGTCTTAAATAATATATGAGAATGTGTGTATATGATTTGCTGTCTGACACAGACTTTAAAAAAATTAGTGTGCTGATTTCTGAAAGATAGAATGCCTGTTTATAAAAACTGCTTAAATGCTTGATTCTGAGTGATCATTTTGCATACCCAGCTCTCCTTCCTTTATTCTTAATTTTGGTTTCATCCTTTCTAAGGGTTTAATTGCGGAGAGAATTTTAACAGGAGTTGATGTATTTCTACAATTGTTTTTCCTTATTCCCACGTGTTCAGCACAATATATTAGTTTTCAGAATGTAGGCAAAAATACCTCTTAGAAGGTTTTCCAGCCTCCTTAATCTTCTCCCAATAAATGTGCAGGTGCCGTATTTTTAGGATGTTCCCCTGGAGTAATATTTCAGGTTGGAACACACAACTGGAACCCTGGCATCTTTACTAGTCGTGTCCTTAGCCTAATCAAACCCCAAAGAGTTCATTCCATTTGCAGATCCTCGAGCCCTGATGGGGCACAGCAGAAACATAGTCACTTTTTTTTCTTACTAAGAATATTATGCTTTGGAGCCTCTCAAAGAAGGGGGAAAAGTAATAATGTCCAAATCTATTCTGAGTTATGTAGGCCTTACTGTTGGGTATTCAAGAGCATCTGAAATAATGAAGAAAAATCTCACTGTTCTGTTTCTTCAGGCCACACTGCACAGAGCTCCAGCAGTCCAGAAATAACTAGGTTCTTCTCGTGCGATTTAGGCTGATAAAAACGCTTCATCATGAAAGGGTAGCACCTTTTCCATTTTATTAGCAGTGAAGTGTGCAGCTGTCAAAACTGCATGCGTGTGAAGTGCCGAGGACTGCATTGCACATCGTTTGTTCTTTTGTATTTTTTAATCTTGCCAGCTCATTTGCATATAGATGATTTGCAAAAGTAAGGAAGAGGAGGGTGGTCTGTTGCGTCCATCTATTATAGCTCGTCTAAATGCAAGATTCTGAGGGAATGGCTGTTGAAGCAGTGCTTGCAGAGTACAGCTGTTGTGGAGAGGAGGAAGCTACGAAGTCAATGTGAGGTGGAGCCTCCCCACCAAGGCTTTGGGTACCCAAGGCCAAGTGCTTTACCTCTGAGCCACACTCCAGCCCATGGCTGCTTTTGATGTGGATAAACCAGGCCTCCTAAGGGTTCAATGATTTGGTCATTTTCACTTTAGAATTCTGTTAAAAGAAAAAAAAAATGGTGGCTGTCATAAGCCCTCACCTAGACGGAATATTACCATTCTTGGGGGGTGGAAACTGAAGAACTTGAGAGAGAAAGACAGCTGGAATGAGCTTCCCTGACCAGGGTGCTTCCAATCCACTCTCGTCTTGGCAAGTCCTTGACCTCATCGCCCCCACTGAAAACATCCAAAACCCCAAACCAGTTTGCCTCTGAAGTCAAGTGTCCTCCCATCAAAGCTCCGTGGTCTCTGAACTTTTCTTCTTTGCTTTATCATGTATGTAATCTTTCCTAACAAAGGAGAGTAGCTTGGGCCCTAAGCAAGCTTGGGGACATGTGAATGCAACCAATCAAGATTACTTGGCTGCTTGAAAGCTCCCTTGTAGATGGAAACATTTGCCCTCTCCGGCAGCTCAGTGAGCTGCTTTTTCCCTCGAGCTGCTGTGGGTAATGCCTGTGTCATGGCCTCGGTCTGAGACAAGCAAGGAAAAAGAGCACATTTTGTTACTATGAGTTTTCAGGAGTCCTACCAGTGATGTAAATGCTATTATTTTTTTTTCCTTTTTAGAAATTGCTTCATGTTTTTGCTGGAACAAAGAAAATTCTGTTAAATCCATGTGCCAGTGCTCAGTGCTTTGTGTGTGACACACAACGAGAGGATAGCGTGCATTGACACTTTAATGTACTACCTGGAAGCAGACCGACGTTTTGGGGGTCCTGGGTCATGTTAAGCTGTCCAATGGATGGACTCTGCTGGGGTGATGTGAGGTCTCTGCCATTTTTTTAAAAGCTCACACAGCAGGAATCCACCGCCTTTCACTTAAAAGTGCATTTAAAGGACACAGCTGCCAAACTCTTGGCTTTAAACCAGGCGTCAATAAACCTTCTCTGCAAAGGGCCAAATACTAAGTTGTAGTTGATGTTCTGTTAGCCGTATAGTTGCTTCCAACTACCAACTGTCATTGTAGCACGAAAGCAGTGTGGGTCATCCAAAATACATACGTGAGGCTGTTTTCCATTACAGTTTAATCATGAGTACTACAGATTGTATGGTGTATACTTTTCACATGTCATAAGGTTCTTTTAAACATTTAACCATTTAAAGATGTATAAACCAGTTTTAGTTTTCAGGCTGCCAGAGGCTGATTATATTGAGCCCCTTGGTGGGAGTTTACAAACCACTGTTGTAGAAGTAGCAGATATTTTCATGAACTGGCTTCACAACTTAGGAGTTTGGTCAGCGGGATGCTCATTCTCAGGGTGCACAAGTGTGGGAAGCAATGTATCTGTCTCTTGGGGCTTGAAAGGATTTGTGAAGAAGGAGAATTTTAAGGACTGTCGCAACACAGGCATAACAACTCTCTTCCTGTTGCCCGTGGCAGCCACTGAATAGTCAGGCCTCACTGCTTCCTCCCTCCCTAAAACACGTATCAAGCACATACATGGAGATTCCTTGCTTAAATGTTAGTGACAAGAATTCACAGACAGCACGTGAGTACTTAAAGGGTGCGGACACGAACAGAGGACCATAGATAGAACTAGAAGGCATTTAAAGGGGAGACAGAGCTTGCATCATCGCTAGCACCAGGCCGACATGTCACCTCCCTCTTACCGTGTTCTTACACAGGTGACTTCTGGACCACTTCCAGCTGGAATGATGGATGTATAATTCTAGATGGCCTGACATACTAGCTCATGTGAGTGAGTGCTGTTTTCTAAACTAGAATTGCCAGGAAGGGTGTGACTTCAAATCAATCTCACATCTTGAAGATCCATCGGAGATAAATTACCTACATTGGCTTTGGCCTGGTTGGTGGTTTTTTCTTGAAAAGATTTATGGTTTTGATAGAAAGTGTCCACCAAAGACTCAGGGACTGGAGACATTAACCTCGTTATCTGATTCATCTATTCAACAATTCACAGCTGAATATGCTGTTGGGCAGTGAAACCTGCTTGGAAGAACTGTGCCGGTGGGAAATGCTTCTGGGGTGGCGCTCTTTCTCTTTCTCTTTCTCCTGGAGCTGAGAGGCTCTTCCCCACCATGCCTTTTGGCTGTGACCTGGAGTCAGCTGAGCATGGATGATAATCTGTGCAACTGTGGTCAGGCATTTTGTTTCATCGGTGAAAAACTGCTACAGAAAGCCTGATGTAAATTTTCCTCCCTTGTCTAAGTCCCCAGACAGCAAATGCTTCTGCCTTCGTTCTTCAAGAGTATTTTTCTTTATTGAACACTACCGGTGTGCTATGATAAGTTTAAGCTTGTGTTATTTTGACAGTTAAATCACTGTATAAATACCCTAAATCTTTACACTTGTTAAAGGAATTTCATTATGAATTCTTGGCCTATTCCTATCTTTAATTTGCAATGTACTATCAGGGAACCAATCATGCCTTCCATTTCTTCATTTTCAAAATTATGGCATTAAATATCACAGTGTCTTTAATATGAGAAACCCAAAGTCTAAGTAAATAATAGACTCAAACGGCTGAGATGTTGAGAGTCGAGGGACGTGGGGGAGGCAGTGGGAGGGCGTGAAATGAAGAGGGGAGGGGAATGTAAAGTTGTTGCTATGTATATGTGCACAAAATTCTCTCAAGTGCATTGTGACCATTGTGTGTTGCGTATACATATTTAAAAATGAAAGAAAAATAGTAAACTCTTAAAATAAGGGTGTCTAGAAATATAAAAAGAATGATGGAGTTCAGTGAAAGAATTTATGAGATTATGTGCCTTGCTATGATATTTCTCTTCTGTCAAAAATGTATTTTAAAACACTGACTTTCATTAAGATAACCCCTACCCATTCTCATAAAATAAGGTGGAATCCGTCCCCATTGCATCCCCCTTTGGAATGCTGGCCAAGGCCAGTGAGTCCTCCAGTCGCCCACAGTGGCCTGAGCCTCCAGTGTGAGGCCGTCGGCTCTCTGCTTCGGCTCCTCCTTCACAGCTGCAAGATCTGTGAAAGGAGCAACGAGTCTGGGAAACAGAATGTCCTGGCCAGGGGGTGGGTTGAAAGACAAAATTATGGGAATTATTACTCTTCTTATTTAGTGTAATTATAGAGTGCTCTTTCTCTGAAGAGCTCCAAAGAAAGGTTGCGTCAGTTGGGATTATTTATCCTGGGGAGAAGGCTGGAACGGAGAAGGCTATACTGTATAATAACCAAGTGTGTGAAACCTAAAATAATATGAACTCAGACATGAAGTGGTCTCCAAGGGCCACAGGTACTTGATGAGAAGACATGGATGGGGAGGTATGGATTCCTAATGCAATATAACTGAGTTCTTGAGACCTAAATAGCGCAAATTGTAGTTAACACTACTTTATTGTATACTTGAAATTTGCAGGGAGAGTTGGTCTTGATAATTCTCAACACATACACAAAAAGTGGAACTATGAAAGGTAGTTAACACATTACTTGACTATAATTACTTCACATTGTACATGCATATTAAAACATTAAATCATACATTATATACAGTTTTAATTCTGTAAACATTTGAGTTATTAACATTTGAAAATTGGGCGATTTCCTATCAAAATTGGGAGATTTCAAAATTTGGAATTCTGCTTCCTAAGTGTGTATTCTGTTTTTTGCCTTTTCCCTTCTCCAGTCATATAACCATTATGCCCTGGGTAAACTACCTGGCGTCTGCTGGGTGCTATGACCTCTTGGGAAAACCACGGAAAGTCATTACCTTTCATGGTGCCTGGTTTGGAACTGATACCTAGTGAGGTGGCGCCAAAGACATCCATCAGCTGCTGGAAACCTGACCCGCAGTCTGCAGAAGTGAGGGGAATGGGAAGAGCCCGGAAGTGGGAGAAGTGTCACTGGTTGATGGTCTAAGGAACGTGAGGCTGGCATAGAAAATGCTCGCTATCCCCAGGCAGGGTCCACCTGACGGATGGCAAACTCTTCTACTGCCAATGTGTGACTTGTGTGACTTCTTAATATTCAAGGAGCTTCTTTATTCATTTTTGTAGTAGTCCTGTCAGTTTACATTCCCACTAACTTTGGGACTGCACACAATTAATATATGTCAGCTTTAGTCTCATGAGAAAAGCTGGTCTAATAGATGTAAGACGTTATCTCATGTTTTTTTTTTTTTGATGCTCCTAATGATTAAGGATGTCTAGCACCTTTTGTTATACTTAGTGATATTTATTTTTTAATAGTGCATCATATGAATTTTTGTATTTTTTGAATTTTAACTTCTTAGCAGATACACAATTTGCAAATATTCCAACTCCTTAGACCACCATTTTCTTTTGTTAATAGCTTCTTTTTTCCCATTTTATTGATATGTATTAGTGCAAAATTTAAGCTTTACAATGAAGTTGAGCATTTTGTGCGCATACGTATCTTGTCAAGGTGACAAAGACATTCCCATTCTCCTTTGGTCCCTCCCCCAACTCACCACTCACTCCCTCCCCTCCCTATCCACGTTTCACTTTGTTTTTCATTTTAAGTTCCATAAGAGTTGTGATCTGGGTCTCTCATATCAGAGAGACCATTCAATGTTTCACCTTCTGCTTCTGACTCACTTCCCTACGCATGCCATTCTCAAGTTTCTTCCATTTGCCCACAAAGGCCTCCACGCTGTTGGACTTTATAGATGCATACTATTCCATTGTGTATAAATACCACAGTTTGTGTATTCATTGGTCTGTTGATGGGTATTTTGGTGACTTCCATATTTTAGCTATTGTTAGTTGTGCTGCTATGAACATGGGTATACCTGTGTCTCTGTTATGTGTTGTTTTGGCCTCTTTTGGATATATTCCCAGGAGAGGTGTCACTGGATCTAAGGGGGATATTTATTTCCATTCTTTTGAGAGCTCTCCATACTGCTTTCTAGAGTGGTTGTATGAATATACACTCCCACCAGCAGTGCATGAGGGTTCCTTTCTCCCCACAGCCTCTCCAGCACTGATTATTACTGTGCTGTGCAGCAGCTGTTTAGTTTTGTGTAGTTTCGCTTATTTATTTTGTATTTGTGGCTTTAGCTTTTGATGTTATATCCAGAAATAGCCAGATCAAGAATATGTTTCTCTGTTTTCTTCTAATAGTTTTATATTTAATTCTTTAATTCATTTGAATTAATTTTCATATATGTGAGATTTTCTCTTTTTTTCCAGCATGTGCATGCACAGTTATCTCAACATTATTTGTTAGAGACCATTCTTTCTGCATTCTGCGTTCTGGGCACCCTTTTCAAAAATGAGTTAACTAAAGAAGCGTAGATTTGTTTCTCAACTCTCTGATTTGTTCTGTTGACCTCAATGTCTGTTTTTATGCCCATGCCTATTATTTTAAGTATGGTAGCTTTGTGATGTTTTGGAGTCAAGTAGCATGATGATGCTTACAGCTTTGCTCACATTGCTCAAGATGGTTCTTCTGATGTAGAAATTTTTAAAGCAGTGCAGGAATGCAGATTCATATCTTTTTGTTGCCAGTGTGTGACTTGATCTTTAGAATCCTAAAATGATATTCATGTTCTTTTTGACTCTCTGGCTTCTGAGCTTTGTGAGTTGCATAGTATCTTATTCACCTTCTTGTTGCCAGGACACAATACCCAACACTCACAACATGGGGGAGGATAGTTTTGTCTTAACTCACAGTCCAGAGTTCTCAGTTGGCTCAGCCATGGTCAGCTGGCAGAAGTGGAAGGGTATGGTCCAGCAGCCTGGCAGAGGACCTGCTGCTCATCCCACCTTGTCTGGAAGTAGAGAAGTGGAGAAGGAATGCGGGCAGGGATACATCCCCCCGGGATACACCCTTAGTGATTCACCCTCCTCACCAGGCCCCGCTTCTTAGAAGAAGTGAAATCCATGGATCAGTTCACGTGTTGTTCTAATTAATGTCTGCTATTCAGACACCTTCCACATACGTGAGGCTTGTGTTGGATGTTCCAGATCCAGACCGTAACTCTTAGTCTCTCTGAACTCCAGTTTCTCCCTCACAAATGTGGAAAAAAATTGCTTCATGACGTAGCTGGGAGAGCTAGAAGAAGATACGTCTGTAAATATATATATAGCATCTTGTATCATTAATAAATGTTAGTAATGAAGCATCTATGATTAGATGATTGTGTTGAACCACATGAGATTGCTAGTGTACACGTGATTTGACCCCATAAAGTGTGTTTTCACCAGATGCGCTGTTATGTATCTGTGGTTCCAACTACTTGGGAGGCTGAAGCAGTAGGATTGTGATTTTGAGGCCACCCCACATGATTTAGCAAGACCCTATTTCAATTGAAAAAGAAAAATGGCAATTTCTATGGTCCAGCGTGTTATTGGTATAAAATCCTGTTTTCTGTATTATTAATAATTATGAATAAAATTTAATAATGAGCAATATTGATAATATTAAGTATAATATTAATCATTTAACATTAAGTCTCATCCATCTGTCCCCTGACCACAATCACATCGTCATGGTAGTGTTTATACTTTTTGAATACACTCAGCAACTGATCAATTCCCTTTACTATCTGCACACACCACTTGGTATCCAGGCTTCATCAAAGTAGGGGTTTTCTCTGTTTTGTTTATAGTTTTTCTATCTTCTCCTCATTCCAGGGTCCTGAGGCTAGTAGACTCTGGTAAATATACATTGAATGAACACACTCTCATACATTATTTCCAAAGCTTAATGAGTCTACCACAAATATTTCCATCCAATATTGAATATTTGGGGGAAACTTACTAAAAATAAAATGAAAGTACAAATTATTCTTAGAAGAATGCAGTTTTTAAGAATCTTTTTCTCTTGAACTCAGGTTCAAGAAGAATAAAAATTTGCCTGAGTATTTTGTGTCTTAAATGTGAAAAACTAAATTCAGTTCATTTTGTTTTCAAAAATGTAAACAAATTCATTCATTTTATTTAGTTTGTTTTGCATTAGTAGGGAGTGAACACAGGGTCTTTGCAATGAGCTACATCTCTTGTCCATTATTATTATTATTTTTTTTTGAGACAAGGGCTCACTAAGTTTTTAAAATTGCCCTGGCTGGGCTCAAAACTTGAAATTCTCCCGTCTCAACCGCCCAGAGTGCGAGGATTACAGGCCTGTGCCTCGAAGTCTGGAGAAAAATGTAAATTTAAAAACAAAAATATAAGCAGTGAATAAATTTTTAGATTGTTTTCTTGTAGTTTATGTAATGATTCTTATAGACATGAGTTTGAATAATAGAATAGGCTTATTTTATTTATTTGTTTATTCATTAGTGTTGCTGGGCCTTGGACCCAGGACCTCTCACACATGCTAGGTTCTGCCACATTCCCAGTCACACTGTATTTTTAAAAACATGACCAGCTACACTTACCCTTGGGTAGAAGGAAATTGAATGTATAATGTTAACTCTGCTTTGGCAATAAAATATGTTTTTATAGTGTCCCTGTGTCTGTGTGTGTGTCTGTGTACACCCACATCTGTAAGTATATATAATGTATCCATATTGATCAGTAAAGCTAGCTGCAGTGAAGGAAGTTAAACATTTAAAAGCCCCGCAGTGAAATGCGGGCCTGACTGGATTCCAGAGAGACCAAGGACAAAATGGTGGCATTGTCTTTAGAAGGAATGTCAGAGCAGGCTGTGTGCAGGGGAAAGTGCTGATAAGCAGAATGACAAAAGCTGGTTTCATGAGTGATTCCAAACACCAGGGTACACGTCCCAGCTGAAGGAGTGCTATTTTTGGTATTCCACATATCATGACTAACTACACAGAGCTTGACTGGAGGCCACAAATATGGTAAGTGCGCGGGGAATGCTGGGAGGTACTACGCTGTTTGTAAGGTTCCCGTGCTTGTCTGTCCCCACCTCTCCCCTTAGAGTGATCATGTGTGACCACCTTCGGCTTCCTTACAGGGGGTGGGGGAAAACCTTTACATTTCCCCAGGCAGATATTTTTCGATGTGATGGTCTGTCCAAAGTGTTAACTAATCGAGTTATCAGGTTTCATACTTGGTCACAGAGAATGACAGTGGAAGAGGGAGAGGTGTTCCCAGAACAAGTAAGCATTTGCCACTTTCAGATGAATGTCTTTTCTTTAGAGAGGTTCTGCTTTGCCTGGAATTTAAACAAACAAAAAAGTATGTTGCTGGATGGGAGAAAGCTACCTTGTGCCTAAAAATGACGAATCGCTGAGTTTAGTATGCGTAGGGCTCTGGTTGTTATTTCTGTCGTGCTGTCATCTGGATTCTAGGTATGTTTTGCCTCAAATGTACTTTGCAGCTTGTCCAGCTGAGGCCTGCCTTCGGAGGATGCTCAATAAAACATGAAGAAAATAAAAGTCTGAGTAATTGGGCATGTAAAGAGGGTCTGGTGAATTCAGGAATATGAGGAGATTTAAGTGACCACACTGTACTCTAGAGAAATCTGAAAACTTTAATATGCTGCTTTTTCTGATGCGTCACTAAGAAGGGGGTGGCAGGTTATGAAAATTTGCATTTGGGGGGAAAAGCGTAGTAGAGAAAAATTAGGTTTTTGAAACTGAGAAATGGTAGGTGGAGGATGTAATTAGAAGTTGGAAAATGTCATTTGACTTGTTTCTACAAAATTGAACATAGATGTACGTAAGTCACATTTAATAATGGTAAAATATTGACATAGTAAGTGATTTAAGGGATGCTATCTTGAATTTAAAATGTTTCTAAATTTTTGAATTACGTGATTCTGAAGACTTCAGAGAATACTGTTCAGATTGTGTTTTAATAGAAGATTTCATGTAATCTCCTGTTTCTACCTGTGTCCTTGGAGCACATGCCAGTTTGGGCATTATGAATAGAAATAGCATTCCGTACTGCTAATAAATCCTGACCACAAGATGAATGTTTTGTTATGACGTTGCAGTGAATAGTTGCAGTGGCCAGATGAAGACGTTAGGAAATGAGGATATTGGTACTTGTTCAGGTAACTAGATGTTCTAATGGTTTCAAGAAAAAAGCTGTCTGCTCATAGGTCAGGGAGAAAGCAATTTGGAGAACTCTCACAGTTTTTTTTTTTTTTGTCTTTATTTTACATTTTAAATTAACCTTTGTTCTCTTAAAGGCGAGTACATGTGTTAAACTGTTAACCTTTGTTAACACTTTCATGACCTTTCTGGATTGGAGCTATATTACTTGTAATTTATGAAATTTTAATCTCAAAGCGACTTTGCGAACATTTCATGTGCTTCAGAGAAAGGTCTTTTCAGATTAAACCTGGAGATTCATACTGAAGCTGTGAACTTTGTTCATGAATTCTAGGCATTGATGCTAATTGTAACTTAGGAGGAATTTAAGCACACTGGCATGGGGATCCTAAAAATTGTGTCACTCTAAAAATAATCAGCTCCCCTACCAGAAATTGATGAGCTGTACTGTTGAATCGAAATGTGCATTTTGTTCCTTAGTTGGGGAAGCTATCAACTTTCCCATCTTAAATGACTTGTTGAGATTTAACTTCGAGAAATCCTGATTGCTGTGGAATGGTTAAGCCACGTGCAGACGCAGCATGTTAAAGACGGTACCTGAAGTGCTCTGGCCTGTTACAGATTCGGAAGCTTAAAAAAAAAAAAAAAGGATGCCAGATCAAAAGGAAAGCCCAATGAAAGTGGACTGTCTTGTTTCTGCCTCATGTCAGAATATATCAGCTACGTGGTGAAAGCGTTTGATTTCAGCCCATATGTGCAGCGTTTTCTGTTTTGGTGGGCATGCTGTTTCAGAAAACAAGTAATAAAATGACAGGCTGAATTTGAAATTATCATGCCCTAAGCAGTATCTCTGGAAGGGTACTGACCCGACACAGATCGTAGAGTAGTCCCGTCACAGTAGAGCGCATGTACTATTGCAGCACTGGGTTTAGTTGGACAGTGAATAAGAATTCTTCCTCTTCTGGCTTCATCTCTGATCTGTGTGGAAAACAGGGACAGTTTATCTGCATGAGCTGAACTATGGATAAAATCCTTGTTAAGAGGGTATAGTAGTTAACTTTTTACATATGGTTGTTAAGACTTCCTGCTACTATTGTTTAATTTGTGGTTTCTGTGGTGGTTAGAGATGTTTCCAGTAAGACTGTGTGTATAGTCTGTGTTGGGAGAAAGACTTTGAGTGATTTTACAACGTGTTATTGTGAATATTTGAAGGTAGCTGTGTAATGTACCTTTGCTAATTTTAGAAACAGCCTCTAATGGCTTCCTTTTAATCAAGTCTGGAAAGTTAACTGTTAAACTCAAGCTCTTAAATAATGCTCTTGAAAGAAAAACTAGACTTTAACACTGAACAAAACCCAAATGTAATTCCATTTTGATGTGTATTTCAAATGCAGCTAATGATAAATCCTTCAGAATCTCTTATGTGAATTATCTTTAAATCCTGTAATGGATCTTTATAATATCAAATAGGAATTCTTGGTATTATTTCTTTTTATGCTTTCCAACTACAGTTTCTTCTGTGTGTGGGTCTCAATAATTGATTCAGTATTAAGTACACATTTAACAGTTTGAATAATTTTTTATTGTTAATGATTTTTTACTGTAGGAAATCAGGGACAAGTAGAATATTGCACATAGTCAAAACAGGAACTCAGTTTGTCTTTTTGTTGCTGAGACTGTAGAATTTTTTTTTAATTCTAAAATGGAAAGTATTAGTTATCTAGTAAGCCTAGTATTACCAAATAAATTTGTTCTCTTCTGTGTGACAGTGCTGCTTGAGGTCATTTATAGATTCGAGTAATAGTGAAGTTTAGAGCAATATTTGTAAGCCAACCAAAGTTTCAACTGTAATGCCATATCTTTCTGAGTAGTCACTCTGTTTTTAATGAGACATTTTTAGTCACAGTAAAAACATATTTTCCAACTCTTTACACTCCTACAAATGTATATATTCATATTTTGTTCTTATTATGGTTCTCAGACCATACTGCAAGAACTGGTAGTAAAAATTCAACTGTGTCTTCCGTTGGGATTATAGATAAATACATCAGTAAGTTATAAAACATTAGTTTCAGAATGTAGCAGGTATTAATAGTAATTTATGAAAAATAGGAATTTTAAAAATCAATTCATATAGAAGCCTCTTTTATTCTTGAATGAAATAAAGATCTGTGGAGATATTTATGATTGAAAACATTTCCAGAGAATAATACGTTGATTGTAAGTGCCATTTCTTTAGTCATTTGATAAGTGGGGGAGTGGCAACTGATTTGAAAAGCAGAAATCAATTACGCTAAAATTTCTGTTCAGATTCTAGATGTGCTTAACTTTTATTCAGTTTCAAATTTTATATTAAGTCATTCTGATACGTTATTGATTTACATGTTTTCATAAGTCATGACTATTCTATCATATTTTGGAAATATGTGAGGTAGTAATATTATGTTGCATTTGGAATACTTCAGATTTTTAAACACAAGTTGGTCTTTATTCACATTTTGATGTCCAGATCCTGGCACATATTAAACATGAAATCACTATTTGTTAGAACATTAAACAACTTGTCATGTCTTAAAGGTACCGCATTTTATCAATTTGGTCTTTTGGAACTATTATATACACAAAAGCAGAGATGTAAAAATATTTCAATGTTTTAAAATAATTCAGGGGAAAATGTACTGATTAATTTTCCATT
Source organism: Ctenodactylus gundi (assembly GCA_004027205.1). Classification (NCBI taxonomy): domain Eukaryota; kingdom Metazoa; phylum Chordata; class Mammalia; order Rodentia; family Ctenodactylidae; genus Ctenodactylus; species Ctenodactylus gundi. The sequence continues at coordinate 813,449 of PVKB01000120.1, forward strand.
TCAGTGACCACAATCAATCTGTTAGTTCCAGTCTAGACATTTCCCAGAGTGGAGGATTTGTATCTCTCGCTGTGTTTACACCGCAATGGCAAGTGGTTCGTGAAGAATTTTCGTGCTGTCTTCCTGATAGAGCAGCACTGTGTGTAGTGAGATTTGCTGCTTTTTCCTCCTGTGTCCTTTCCTCGCCCTCTGAGTAGACAGTCTGAGGCCTGTGCTATTCACTGGAAATGTGTGGCATCTAGGTATTTAAGTATATGAACGGGGAAACATGGAAAGACTCTAGGATTAAACCTTGATAACAAAAAACCAATGACTAGGTAATGGTAGTGATCTCTGTGAAGGGAGTGGCAATACCTTTATTAGGCTGTTTCTTCAGTCATGGCTTTCACTTTAGTTATTAGGAGGCATTATTCTTTAGTATCATGAGATTAATCTTAATCTTAAGAAAACTTCCCTGAATATCAACCTCTTTCAAAATGTGGTTCAAGAACCCCTGAGTTCCTTGAGACCTGTCTGGAGTATTAATGAGTTTCTGCCTTTCTTAACTATATGATCTACTTGAAGACTAGTTTCCCTCCTGTATTTTAGCCAAAATCATACATGACAGAAGATTGACTATAGAGCCAGAGAGGAGAATCCAGCAGTCTTCACTTGAGAGCTGGAAACCCAAAGGAATACCAGTCTTTGACCTTTTTTTATTTTAGAAAATGACCATTTTTATAAAACATGCATCTTATGTTACTATGTAATGAATTTGCTATTATTTGAAAATAATTTTAAATTCTCAGTTTTATTTTCTAATATAGTATAGACAAATATTCGTAATACTCATAACCAAAAGCTCTTTGGGATTCTCAATATATTTAAGAACATAAAGGGATTATGAAAGGAGGAAATACAGGAACCGTGTCAGCAGGTACATTTCACTGTCGGAGCTCTCTGGCCTGTTAGTGTGCTTAGCTTAGTTACTAAAAACATTAGCCACACAAAGTCAGGTTCATGATTGTGGTCCTTGTGTGACCACTTATGTTCTCTTGATTCTCATGGTCAACATACTAGCCTTATGAGTTGGAACACTAACTTATTTTGAATGAATAATAAATGGTAATACAACTAGGGATACATAGTTGACGAATTGCAGATCCAGGCTGTGAATGCAGGCACTTGGAACCCAGCATCTGATCTCTGAATCACTAAACTGTACTGAGTTATGCATAAAAACTGATGGATTAGTTAGAGCTGTCTCCAAATATCTGGAGGCCGTGTTACACTGTAGTTCTGTCCCCCCTCCCAATATTTATTAGTATAGAGAAGCAATATACAATGGTCACATTGATCTTGTGGATTTTCGCACATATGTGTCACAACTACATTACAATCCTCCCCCTCCTATTGTCCATTCTGCTACCTCTCATACCTGTCCCTCCCAGCCACCCCATCATACTCATTTGATTCTATAATATACCTCTGATCTGAGTATCTCATTTTACAGAAGCCATGCAATATTTCTTCACTAAGCATATTGGTCTCGAGTTGCAAATTTGCATCCGTTTACTTACAAGAGCCTTGAATTTATCAGTCTTTCTAGAAGGGTAGTGCTCTGTTGTGTACATATATCACAGTTTTTGTATCCACTGGTCTGTTGGGGTATTTCAGTATCTTCCACAGTCATTGTTATTTATGCTGCTATAAACATGGGTAAACATGTATCTATTATATGTTGCTTTTACTTCTTTTGGAAAGATACCCAAGAGAGGTATTGCTTGATCAAATATTTTCACGCTTTCAAGGAATCTCTGTACTGCTTTATGTAGCGTTTGGACTGGTTTATAGTCCCACAAGTAATGTAAGATGGTTTCTTTTCCTTTACAACCTCATCAGCATTGATAGCTAATTGACTTCTTGCTATGTGTGCTTGTCGCTGGGGTAAGATAATGTCTTAGAGATGCTTTGACTTGTTCTTCTCTAATGACTAATGCTAATGAACATGTTTTCATGTGTTTTCAGGCTATTTAAACTTCTTTATTTGAGAACTGCTTATTCATTTCACTGCTTGCCCATTTTGTAACTGGGTCTTCGATTTTGAGAGTCTATTGTATTTCAGTTCCTTGTGTATTATTAGCTGCCTGTCTGAGGCATAGATGGCAAGAATCTTGTCCCATTTCATCAGTTCTCTCTTCACTTTAATGATAGTTTTCTTTGCTGTGCAGAAACTTTTTACCTTGTGTCAGATATGCTGTTTAGATAGTCTTTGCCGATTCCTACATCTTCTAGAGTTTTGCCTATTTTATCCAGGAGGCTCAGTATTTCCGTCATAATATCTATGTCTTTGATCTGCTTTGATTTGACTTTGGTGTATGGTGATATGTCTGTTTAGAGTCATTCGTTTGCATATTTGATAATTGATTTTCCCTAAACCATTTGTTGAAGGGGCTATCCTTTCTCTAGCACATGTTTTTGGCCCCTTTGTCAAAACTCAGATAGGTGAAGGTACTTGGAATTGTCTGTGCATCCTCAATACTATTCTGTTGGTCAGCCTGTTTTTTTTTTTTTTTTGGCCAGGACCATATAGTTTTTATTATTGTTGCTTTGTAATATAACTTTGTGTCTGGAATCATGATACCACCTGCTTTTGTCTTACTAAGTTTTGGGGGGATATTTTAGGGTTTTTTGATTCCATTTAAATTTAAGAATTGTTTTTTTCAAGTCCTGTGAAGAAAGTTGTTGTTATTTTGGTAGGAATTGCATTGACTCTATATATGAGCTTTGGCAGCATAGAAATTTTGATGACGTTAATTCTGCCTATCCAAAAAAAGAAGATGTCTTTCCATTTTCTAATGTCCTTTTCAATTTCTTTTTTTCAGCATAGTACAGTTTTCTTTGAAGAGGTCCTTCACTTCCTCAGTTAGGATTATACCTAGGTATTTAATTTTTTCAGAGGCAGTTGAGAATGGATTATTCTTCTCAGCTCTTTCTCATTGGGTTCATTGTTACTCTAGAAGAATGCCACTGTTTTTTTTTTTTTTTTTTTTTTTTTTTTTTTTGTATTTTGAAACCTGTGATTTGACTCAGCTTGTAAATTCCTTCTAAATTTTTTGGTGGAGTGTTTTTGGGTCTTCTGTATATAGAATCATGTCATATGCAAATAAAGTTAGTCTGATTCCTTCCTTTCCAATATATATATATTTCTTTTATTTTACTCTATTTCCTAATGACTCTGGCTAAGATTTCAAGAACTATGTAGAATAGGAGTGGTGAGAGTGGTAGCTTTGTCGTCTTCCTGATTTGGAGGGAAATGCTTTCAACTTCTCCCTATTTATTATGATATTTGCTGTAGGTTTTGCATATACAGCTTCTATCAGTTTGAGGTAAGGTCCTTCAATACCTATTTTTTCAGGTTTTTTGTCACAAATGGATGTTGGATTTTGTTAAAAGCATTTATCTGTGTAAATTGAGATGACCATATGATTTTTATGCTTGCTTCTATTAACATGGAATATTACATTAATTGATTTAATATGTTAACCTTGCACCCCAGGAATAAAACCCACTTGATCAGGATGATCTTTGTAATAACTTGATGACTTGTTTGCCATTATCTTATTGATAATTTTTGCATCCATATTCATTGAAGAGTTTGATCTATAGTTTTCTCTCCCGGTTAAGTTTTTGTCTGGTTTCGGTATCAATGTGATATTAGCTTCCAAAAACAAGTTTGGCAATGTTCCTTCTCATTAGACTTTGTGGAACAGTTTAAGAAGTACAGATGTTAGCGCCTCTCTGAAGTACTGGTAAAATTCTGCTCTGAAGCAGTCTGGTGCTAGAATTTTCTTTGTGGTTAGGGGTTTATTACTGCCTCAATTTCCATGATTGTTACGTGTCTCTTCAGGGTTTTTATGTGCTCTTTTCTTTTTTTGGTATTTCGTATGTGTCTAGAAATTTATCGATTTTCCTCCAAGTTCTCCAGTTTGTTGGTGTATGAGTTTTCAAAATAGTTCCTTATGATTCTCTGAATTTCAGCAATGTCTGTTGTGATTTCACCCTTTTCATTTCTAGTTGAGTTGATATTTTTTTCCTTCCTTTGGCTTGTTTAGCTAGAGGTTTATCAATCTTGTTTATTCTTTCATCAAAGAACCAGCCCTCTGATTTGTTGACTTTAATTTTTAAGTTTCATTTTCATTCATTTCTGCTCCAATTTGTAATTTCTTCTAAAACTTTTTGATTTAGCTTGTTCTTGATTCTCTAGAATGTTAAATTGCATCATTGAATTGTTTGTTTGCCATGGCTCAGGTTTTTGATGTGAGCTATGATCACGATGAATTTCTTTCCTAGGACTGCTCTCATTGTGTCTCATATGTTCTGTTCCGATGTGGTTCCTTCATCACTTAGCTCTAGGAAGTTTTTTATTTCTTCCCTGACTTCTTCGGTGACCCATTGGCTGTTCAGTAGTAAGTTATTTAGTCTCGATGTGTTTGAGTGGTTTCTGTAGCTTCTTTTGATGTTGGTTTTCAGTTTTATTTTCCTATGATCTGAAGGTCTACTTGAAATTATTTAAACTCCTTTGTATGTGTTTCAACGTGTGTTATGGCCTATCATATGGTCGGTTTTGGAAAATGTCCCAGTGCTGCTGAGAAAAAGAGAAGCATATTCTATTGATGTTGGGTGGAACACTCTATAGATATGTTAAGTCCAGTTTTTCCAGGAAGTGGTTTAACTGTAATATTTGTTGATTTTCTGTCTAGTTGATGTGAGTATCTGTGATGGTGAATACACAGTAACTCCGAATTGGGATTTCTATGTTAGTGCAGGAAGAGCAGCTCCTTCATCATGAATATTTACTCTCAGTACCTTATTTGGTTATATTTTGGCAGCTCAGACTATAATATATGAGAACTCTCAATCAGTATAAATTTCAGTAGTTATCTCTGGAATATAGTCCAGTCTTAAGTGTTTCATATTGCCTAATAAGTAAGATCCTTCCTTAGTATCTTTATTAAGTTTTTCTTGTATTTTAGAAAGATTACACATCCGTATACGAGCTCATTCTCTGCTTCTTTTATTACATTCATTGTTAAGGTAGGGTTGTCGTTTGGTTCTGTGTTCCCCGACCCCCACACCTTATGTACCTATCAATGTCGTGTACTTTTGGGAGGTGGCGCCTGGTGAGGTCAGGCTCTTGGGTCTTGATCGGGAGGAGTGTGTGCTCGCTCTCCCCTTCCTTTCTAACATGGCTTCTGTTCTGCTACGTCATTAAGGAGGTTTTTTTGTTTTTGTTTTTTAATCTCTTCCCCTGCCATGTGATTCCACCATTTCCAGCAGCCAGCTCATGAATGAACTCTGACCTCTGAAACTGTGAGCTAAAATAAATCTTTGCTCCCTATAGTTGTGGATGTTGTATACTCTGTACCAGCGATAAGAAAATAACTGAGACAAGTAGTAAGTTTTCCATTCCCAAACCTGTTCTGAAAAAAAAAAGTATTACTTTGAAGATTACTTAAGATTCCCCATTCAATCATTCTGTCTGGCTTTGCTAGTGACCTAATATTATTTTAAAATACATTTATAGTCATAGTTTTTATTCACTACATTCTTATTCACTAAAAACATAATTAGGACACAAGGTGTAGCTCAATGGTAGAGCACTTACCTAGCATGTGAGAGGTGATGGGTTCAATCCCCATCACTGAAAAAAAAGGAAAAATGAAACCTGTATTTTTGGTAAGAGTCTCTAAAATCCCTTTGTTGATCATGGACTGAGATAAAAATGAAAGTTTTTAAATACAGTGGTTTGAATATCACATATTCAATTTATTTGGGAGGTTATGAATACATGTATTGTCACACTGCAGCACATAGATAGATTTAATTATTATATTTCAAAATTACAATTTCACTTCTCTATTTCAGAAATGTATAATTGTTCTGTTTTTAAAAGAAAAGAATTTTGTTATATTTGTTTTAAAAACTCTTTGTGAAAACATTCTCCCTCTCAGGCCACCGGAATGGCAGATAGTTTCATTTGCCAACTGCTCCAGCAAGGCTCCAGCTGCACCAGCTGGCACACGTATTTTAGGATAATAAATTCAAGAACCCTTCCTCTCACTAGCTGAAGCCTCTTCTCCCTCTGGTGCCACGAGCCCCACCCATCAATTCCTCTGGGCTTGTAAGCTCCAACCCTTTAATTATTTGACCAGGAAGCTGAGGTTCAGTGTGTTAGTTTCCTAGCTGAGTCTCACCTGAGTATACATATGCGAGCGAGAAAATATTTAGGTTCACAGTATTGTGTCTATCTGCATTAAAAATCAAGCTATTTATTTTCTTATCTAAAATTTAGAAATAAAAACTGCTGATGAAATGTTCATGTATTCAGTGAAATACTTTTTTTTCTCCTTCTACCTAGACCAATTTTAGCTTGTCACTGTTTTCAGTTGCTATATTTAAAATGAGAATAGTTCCCTGGATTAAATATTTTAGGACTCATGCAGATACCTCCTACGTAATAAGGATCTTTAATCATGAATGTCTGACATGCTTGTTCTGATTCATAACCTCCCAAATAAATGGAAAAATCCCAAACAATTGAGAGATACTTTATATAATTTATGGTGCATAATGCCAGAAGTTGCTGTTGTAGATTTCCCAAGTGTCAAATAGCAATATCTTAGTGTTCTAAGATGTATTTTGAAGGGACTCTGAGTTGGTTTACTGTTGATTAGCCAAGCTTTCCAACAATATGGATCTTGGTTTGTAAACAAAGGTCCTTAAAGACTGCCATGTTTTGACAGCAAAATATTCTTTTCCATTTTATGTTTAAAGAGAAAAAGTGGTCTGGCATTTTTTAGTCATCTTTATGTAGTAGCAGTAGGTCATGGTTAGATACAATGTTGTGTTCTGCCGGGACACAAAGGATGACATACATGATAGATTGGGAAAGAAAGATGTGATCAGCTAATCTTGGAGACTCCATTCAGCCTGGAAGGATGGGAGAAAAATACTCAGTCATTTTATTAGTTAAGCTATCACCTTGTGCATTAATCCGTTCTTGGGCTTGTGTCACGAGGCATGAGGGAAAACATTCAATCTGTGGAATCCAAGTTCTGTTTTTAGCAGTTTCTCTAAGTAATTAAGCAAATCAAACTTCTCTTGGCTTCCTTTTCCTCTCTACACCACAGAGATGATATAGTGACATCTAAACGCTCCCTTAAAAATGTGTTTAAAAATAAAACTCTGTGTTTTTATTACTGATTTTTTGCTTACCAGTTATGAGCCCTGAGATTATTGGATGAATACTGTTGAAGTGAGTCAGTGGCACGATGAACACGATACACACCGTGCAATGCTGTGGTGCCATACCCAGATTCCAAGTGAAGGCAGGTGAGATTCATTACTGTACGTGATGCTGTAACCACTTCGTAATGAAGGCGTGATGAGCTGCTTGCCCAAGGGGTGGGCTGGCCTAATTGTTTAAGCCAGACGCTTTCTCGAGTGAACAAGGAGACATGGGTTATGCGCCAACTATTTCCCAGGCTTCCTCACTCAGACGAGCTGAAGAGAATTTCTTAAAAGACGTATCCATCTGGGAATTAAATGAGACAGATGAACTAGATGAAGTGTAGCAAGAAGAGAGAAGGGAATGGCTAATAATGAGTGGGTTCAAGATTCCGGTGTCGCTGTCATTTTCTTTGTGTTCAGCATTTGCCTTTTGCTTAACAAAAAGGAAAGGCAGTCAGCTCTGTGTTTGGGGGGTACCCTGTAGTTGTGACTATAAACCAGCACTATCTTATGATTCACTCAACTCCCTATTGTAGTCTTACTTTAACTCCATAGGGAAAATAATTCCATGAAACAAACATAATTCACATTTCCAAAACGACAGCATTCTTATATTCTCTTTTTGTTCTTGGTAAAGAAAGAAAGGAAAGATCTCCAGAGCTCGTACACGGTCTGATTGCTGAGCGTTGAGAATATTGCAGGTGGACTTGGTTTCCTCAGTGTGTTACCATTTCTCTTGTGTTCCTTTGAAACATGCCCACACCCGGCAGAGGTGTCAAACATCCGGTAATGAATACACCTGCGGAGAATATTTTTCAGAAGCCATTTATCCCATCAGCGGTTATTTTCCTTTTTCTTTTTAACTTTTACAGTTAATGTGTTTCTGTGGTACAGCTTCACTCTTATGTGAGTGTAGACAAACATGCACTGTCCTGAAAGTCCCTTGAACAGAATGAAGTGGATTGTAAAATTTGTTTTAATTTTGAAAATCAAAAATATCCTAGATAAGCTGGCCCTAGTGTTGCAGGCCTATAATCTGAGTGCTCTGGAAGGCTGAGGCAAGTGTTTAAGCCATTCCACCTAATACATGATAGTGACACTGTGCCTGGAACATACATGATGAATGATGGCTTACAACTTCTACTGTGTGAGAAAAATAAAAGTATCAAAATATTTAGTAATTATTCCACAGATTGATACAAATTAAGACAAAAAATGTTACTATTAACACGAATTTTCTTCTCCTGCTACCTGTAGGTTTATATTCCTTGAGAAGCAAGTGAAAGTGGCTCTTCAAAGTCTTATTTATTTATATCCTCATCAAATTTCAGACTAACCGAAATCCTGTTTTGCAGCTCAACTGTATCTACTTTATTTTGGAAAATATTGGAAATATTTGGAAATATCTGTCCACCCGTCACCAGTACTCTTTCCCCTCACCCTCATGGGAAAAAGGAAGTCTTCCTTTTCTATATTTATTTTTATTTCTAATCAGTCTCCAGGAGACTGTTTGAGTGTCTGATCTCTGAGTGAGAAAAGACATCCCCAGGGCTTGGATTCTGGGTCTTCCTCATGATATAAACCAGGTCTCCATAGACAGGCCCGGTGAGAATGAGTTTTATCAATCTACAGCACATTAAATCTCTTAACAACATGGCCTTTACAAAAACAAAAGCCTGCCAGCGCTGCGTGTTTCTTAACTGGTTCCCACTCCCTTCTACTTTGAGATAAAGATGGGAATTGTTGCTTTGCCTTTTGGTTCGAGAAAGGCCCCTGTGCACAGATGCCCCGGCAGGTTTGAAATGTGCAACAGCAGGGGCCTTCCTGGCGCAGGTCCCAGAGCAAAGATGCTAACCATGCCTAACATGTGTTAGGGGATGGTGACCTCATTTTCAGGGATGAACTGAGGTTACTTGTAAGCAGAATCCTTTCAGACAAAGGCAGCCTGTAACAATCGGAGCAAATCTGGGGAGGCAGCCCCTTATTTTAGTTTGTTTTGATAATGATAATCGCAAATACAGATAGGCTATTTTTTTCAACTGATGAAATCTCCACGCCTTTGTCATCCACTTCTTACTGATGTGTGGGTAGAAGACGTACAATATTTTTGATTATTAGATAGCCCTTTAAGAAAAGAATGATCAATCAAAAATCACAAAAAATAGTTTAAATTTTTTCAAGCACCTCCCATGCAAAAGACTCAGAGTTTCCTTTTATGTAAAATCTCTTTATTTGATTTTGCCCCTTCCCCGACACATATTTTTTTTTTAAATTGCTAGCACACACTTTGCTGTCTCTTTGCAGGGAGATAAAGAGGAATACTGATGTATTTTAAAGGTCCCTGTTTTTTATGGATTGGCAACAGATTGTAGAATGAATGTCACATGTGTTTTAGGTTCTTCCATTAGTTACATTCTTTTGAAATCAGTTGGAAATTAGATCACTGTGCAAGTTATGTATAAAGTGTCAGAACACAGTAGCTTTAAAATAACTGGAAACTGTTAGTGGGCAGTGGGTGGATAGATGTGTGCTGGTGGGTAAACCCTTGATTCAGCTCAGGGGTGGGGTGTGGGGATTCAGCTCTTTGTCACTATTTGTCACTAGGTTCCTGTATTGCTTGAACTCTTCCACTGACTTCAAAGCCCTAAATGCAGAAGAATATTATTCCCAAGTCCCTTGAGTTATGCTTCTTGAAGGTTATCTTGTGAGGAGTACATGCTTGGTTTGGATTCTGAAAAGTTCTCCAGAGTAGCTCCATTTATACTGGAAAAAATATAATTGGCATCGGAAGTCACTAATTGGAGGATTTGGAGATTTTGATTAGCAGCCTCCTACACTGTAAGTCCCTTCCTGGTAGAGAATAATTAATCATGTTAGTTTCTTCACTACATGTTACTGCTCAGTGCTATCAGGAAAAACTTTACATCTTTAGTATTTGAAAGTTTACTTCAGAGGAGGTGGAGCTAGATTACATAGGTTGGTCATCACAGAGCCCTGGGGGGCTGAGGGAGAAGGATCGCTAGTTCCATCCTGAGCCACTTAGTGAGAGACCCTTCTTCAAAATCAAAAATAGAAAACGCACTCAGGCTGTACCTCAAAAAAAAGTGGTTGGCCAGATCTCCAGTACAACAACAATCAAAAAAAAAAAAAAAAAATGGGGGGGGGGTATGTATAAAAGAGCAAGACAAATCTACAGCAAAAATTTGAGAGTTTTTTTAAAAACCAGATTTCAAAATCTGGGTTTGAGAGCTTAATAGTCTTTTATGTGAAATTAAACATCCATCAGCATACCTTCAAAGTGCCTTCCATTCCCCATCCAAATATCCATATCACATTATCCTACACAGCCATGATTTCTTTCAGTTTTCCTTTCGGTTGACACATCATTTTAAGTATCTGTGAAGTACATTATGGTATTTCAATATATGTACACATTGTACATTGTGTAATGATCAAGTCAGGGGTGCTTGGATATCTGTCTCCTGAAATGTCACTGAAAATTCTCTGTCCTTTTTTTTTTTTTAATATACACACAATTACATTATGGTTAGCTGTAGTCACCATTCTGAGCAGTAGTGCAACAAAACTTAATCCTTCTAACTGTAGCATCATCTCACTAACCATTCTCTTCTCTCCCTGATCCCACTTACCAGCCACCGATGACTGCTATAATATTAGTGTTTTATATTTCATATGTGAGTGAGGTTGTAGTATTTCTTTCTGTGCCTGATTTATTTCATTAACCTAATATTCTCCAGTGTATCTGTGTTGTTGTAAATGACAATATTTTATCTTTTCTATGGCTGAAGAGTTCCGTTATGTAGCTATACTACTTTTTTAACCCAATTCTCCAGTAATAGGCACTTATTCTGATATTTATTATTTACTTTGCCATGCTAGAGATTGAACCCAACCTTGCACATAAAAACCAATGGGTGGCATTCATAGAAATATTCCTTCTCTATCCAACTGGAACTCAGTCTGTGGGGCTGAGGCTTAGGTAGGTGCCTGTCTATTTCAGTGCTTCTCAGGAGACCCTTGAGGCCTGGGTGGTTGGTGACAAGCATCAGCACGATTTCCCATACGCTAATCTTATGTCAGTTAATTGAGAAGATGAGAAGTTTTTGCAGTGTCTCTGCACTTCTCAAATTCCCTTATTACCTTCTGATACATTTATTTTTACGTTAAATCAGTTGATTTAATAGTAAGAAGAAACAGGTTTGGAAATAGTTTGTCATCAGATGCCAACACATAAAACAGATAAAAGAAAATCAACTTGGGACAGTGAGGCACATGGAACTCTATTTACAGAGATATCCTCACCTCCCAAACTCTAAGACACTTGAGGATACAATCTACTGATAGCAGGGGAAAGACTCTGGACTAGTTGTCCTGGGTTTCCATATGAGTTGTTTATGTATTAACTGTGTGACCTTGGATAAGCCACTTGACTTTCTTGACTTAGTTTTCTGCCATTGTAATGAAGGTATCTATTTTGATGGAATATTTAAGAAATAAATGGTAATATATGTACAACGATACAAAGCTCATTACAGTAATACATGTAAAATGCTCATTGAGGACCCTGACATGCAGTAAGCACTCACTCAACTGCAACTGCTGTCCTTAGGACCTTCTCAGAGCATCACTGATTCTTCATAATCACCTGAACATTGCTCTGTGCTTCTGGAAGAGTCTTCCAGTGCCAACTTCAACCTCCTGGAGGTTTAAAAAAAAAAAAAAAAAACAACATCATAGTCATCACAGATCAAAGCCCAAACTGGTTAAGCAGCAGGATGAGTGAGGTGAAAACAGAACAAGCGTACTTGCAATTGTGGGGGAAGCTAAAGCAGTAGAAAAATTATGTTTAAAGAAAGTCTTTATGTTCAAATCAGTCTCTTTGTGTAGTCCAGATGGGTCCTGAATGCACCGTGTGGCCCAGGTTGGTCCTCAAACTCACAGCAGTCAATCTGCCTCACCTCTCATGTGCTGAGAGGTTGCCACCATACCCAGGTTCTAGGGAATCAAACTCAGGTCTTTGCACTTTCTAGGTACTTACTACTTTCCAGGCTCTAACCACTGTACTATTCGTGTAGTCCTGCCACACCCCCACCACCAAAAGTTTTGAAGTGCATCCCAGTTAGCACTTGAAATGTGGGGAATCTTTGGAGGCCAAAATTAATGTGCAAGAAGAACCATTTTTACTTGGTTGCCTGGATACTGAATACAGGAGACAAAGCCTAGGCTGGGCCCTCGGTGCAGCAAAAGAGGACCCACGTAGTGCTGAGCCCCAGCGTGTAGCTCCCAACATGACAGGAAATAAGCTTATATTATAGAAAATAAAACTCTTGACTAGCTCCATTTGGCACAAGATGAAAAGAGGCAAAAAATTTCCCTGAGAATCTGTAACCTTGAGGAGACCATCATATCTTTACTGGTTTGAGATCTAAATTTATCTGTGTAATCTTTAAAGCAAAGAAATAAAAACATCTCCCAAGCCAAGATATATTTTTGAAGTAACCTTAGGTTCAGAGTATATGCAAGAAACTGGCAAAAACAATCTCAAGTTCTTCTGTGGACGATGGCAGTAGTAACCCAGGTGCTAACAAATTATCAGATTAGTGCATACGGAATATGAGCTCACAGCCAGTAATCAAAAAACACGGGATTGGAAAATCAGTACAGTCACTTTGAAAAACTTTTTACAATTGCAAGTTTAATAAGGATGTACTCGGTGACCTAGCCCTTACGATTCTAAAACATTTGTCTCTAGGCACCTCTCTGCTAGGGTATGAATGTGTTGATGGCAACGTCTTTCTTAGTAGACTAAAGCTGGAAAGAGTAAAAAATTCAGCAGCTCCACAGAGGGTAAACACGATGTGCTATAGTCACATAATGGAATCTCCCATAACAGCAATAAGTTGACTGTAGTTCTGTTTCAACATGGATGACTTCCAAAAGCAAGCATCGGGCGTTAATATGTAGGAAGCAGATCCCAGAAGGGTGTGTATGAGTGCTGGGTGAGATGTCAAGTACGTGATGTTTGCTGAGGGAGGTGTGCGGAAATGTGAAGATGTAGGACTTAGGAGAGAAGGGTTAACTAGAAGAGAGCATCCCTAGGTGAGCTACTCGTGGAGGACTGATGGGGAGACCACAGAGTAATTCTCATTCTTGCCTTTCTTAGTAGGGATGTGGATGCTTATGACTTTTCTTCTGCCTCTTCATACATGTTCTCTGTACACTTTTCACTGTATGATATGAAGGATACATATTTCTCACAAGGAAAATGGACAACTGAAAAAGGCCTCAAGCCAGAATACTGAGAAGGTGTACTAACATCTCTGCCATTTTCCAGAATAGGTTTGAGGGTAGCAGTGAAGAAAAATTAATCAGAGCTTCACACCAAGCTCACATGCCTAGGTAGCTAGGGTAATCTTGGAACCCTTAAATAGAAATAAGGAAATCTATTGCTGACATCTCTGTCATGAGTGCCTGGTTTCTGCAACAGACAGACTGTACACATGGGGCAACTTGTGTTGTTGCTGTGGACGAGGCGGGGGGTAGGAGCAGGGACCAGAGAATAGCGGGGAAGCATCAGGAACAAGGCTGAGTACACTGTGGGTGTGGGTGACGGGATTGGAGGGAGCTGTGAAAGCCATGAGGTCACCTAGATAGAGCACTGGCAGAAACGACATGGGAAAAGGCCCTTTCACCTCGATGGGTTGAGTGGGGTCTGGATGGAAAAATGCAGAGAAAGCTTGTTGTTTTTAGCTTTAGGAGATGCCAGATATGTCAGTGGGCAAAGAACAAGATGCCAGAAGAGGACAGGAACCAGAAGCTGTTACAGGAAGGTGGTCCGACGCTTTCTATAGTCATAGATAGTTGGAAAGATAATGGAGGAAGATAACGGCAGTAGTAGATGGAATCTGAATGAGCTCATCCTGGTGCTGGAAGAACAAGGGCAGAGCGCTGCTGCCTCCTGGTCTTTCAATCTGCATTCCCTCTGTTAATCCACTGTCCCCCTGATCTCTAGGCTCATGATAAACTCGGTGAAGGACTTCTGGTCCAGACAGTACCTCACGTAGTTTAATAATTGAGTGAATGGACTATTGAGTGGCAAGTGAATTAATGACCTAAGAGTTATTCAGCGTATAGAATAGTCCAGACGTGTATTAAGGCTGTTCTTAGCATGGCGATGAACAGCGTAGACATCTGAATCTGACTGTCCACTGGTTCCTATCTCTGCATTCACAAGCTGTGTGTCCTGGGACAATCTCTCATCTCTTCTTCAATAAAATAGAGCTGATGGTGGTACCTGCTTGAGCCAGTTTGCTGGGGCTGCCATAATAAAACTGCCGCAAACTGAGTGACCTAAAATAGTAGAAACTTATTTTCTCGCAGGCTGGAGGGCTAGAAGCCCAAACCCGAAGTGCTAGCAAAATCACACGTCTCCCAAGTGCTGTCAGGGGAGGTGTCTCCTCCCGTGACTCCCGGCCATCTTTGTTGATGGCAGCGTCATTCTTAACCTTTGCCTCTGTCTTCACGCGGCCTTCTTCATCATTAGCAGGTCCATACGTCTTCTTAAAATACACAAGAAATTAGATTTTGGGCCCCTTCTAATTTAATATAACCTCATGCTAACTGGGCAAACACTCTTCAACCCACTCCACTACTTATGGAACTGTTGTTTGGATTTAGTAGATCAATGTAGGGCTTTTACCACCAGTACACAGTATGCTGAGTGATAACGATGTTAGTAATACGAAACTATGAACACTGCAGTAGTATCTATAACGTAGTTAAATGTATGAACTATTGATTATTACTGAGATTGACCCTAGAAAGTGTTTATTTGTTCCAACCACTGTATTTTCCTGAAATATATCAGTATTCCAGGACAGGGGAAGATGCTGAGTTGTTAATTTTTAATAATGCTTGACTTTATCCATCAAGTTATTTCTTTGAAAACCCCTCGAACCATATTTTCCCTTGGAGTTAAGTGGCTACATAAACAACATATTGAGTAATAACTTTTCCCAGATTCTTCTATATTTCAGTCACTGAGAGAAGCCAGTGCTCACCAACCCCTGCATCTTTGTGATGACTACCCCTGGGGTGTTGCTTCCTTCACCTGGCTGTCTCTGAGGGAAAGCTCAATTGCTCTTTGTACGTCCCCCATCTTTTTTTGAGACAGGGTCTTGCTCTGTCCTCCAGGCCAGTCCTGAACTCATTAGTCACGTGGAGCCCAGGCTGGCCTAGACCTCATGGAAATCCTCGTGTCTCAGCCTCCTTGAGTGCTGAGATGACGAGCGTGCACCTCCACACCTAACTCATGGGATGGTAAGGAATCGAATGCAGGGCCTTGCGCTTACTACGCAAGTGCTTTATTTGCAGAGCTACACCCCCAGCACTGTACTCATTTGTCACCAAGGCAATTTTTCAGCAGCCATCTGTAGATGCATCTTTTTAGATACAGCATCCATAACGGGCATTGATTTGATAGAATATTCGGGTTTAAAACACAAGCTGTGGGGTGCATTATGAGAAACGCCTAGTTATTAAGTGAAGAGACAGCTAGAAGATGCATCCCACTGATGCCGAGCCTAGTATCAAATATTTTTACATTAACAAAATAGTAATATATGGTACTATATTTTCAAAATGGGCAGAATTTGGAAAAACAACAGTGAAGAGATCTATTTTTTTTAGCTTCATGATGGTGCTGCTGCGTGTTCAATGGAAACAGTAGTTCTGGTTTTCAATTCTGGTCTTAAGGTAGTGACAATACTCTTTCACAGGCTAGGTAGTGGCAGTAAGCTACAGTTCCTATTGAGCCAGTTTATCACAAGGATGAACACCTATGCCACAGAGTGCTGTGTTGCTGAGGTAGGATTTTCAGTTAGGTACATTGCATGTGTTTTTGACTTAGATATGTTCATGAGGAGACAACTTCATTGTGAGTAGAGGATCGTCTCTATTTGCCTTTCACTTCTGCAAAGATTTTGGGAAGAGACTAAGAGATAACAGGATGGAGGCAAGGGGTCATCATTCGTACCGCGTCTGTTTTGTTCCCCACCACTTGCCCAGGTATGAACACAAGAGTAGCACATAGTTTTGACCAATATGTGAGGAGAAAAGATGCGGCTATGGCTCTTAAAGGTGGTTGAGACCACAGGAAGTAACTTCTTGGTTCTTTTCCTGTCAACTTTAATAATGTCACTTCCTAAGTTGTCCATTTTCTTCAAGATAGTCTACATTGTCTTCTCTCTCTCTCTCTCTCTCTCTCTCTCTCTCCCTCTCTCCCTCTTTCTCTTCCTCTCTCTTCCTCCTTTGCCTTTAAAGTATAAAGTGAATGTTTGTTATTGTTTGGGGTGTTAAGTATGATTAATATGTAACAGAGGACTAAGAAAAGAAGCAAAGATCATTTGTCCTTTCTCTACCTTCTAAGACTCTGAGGAATAATTAATACCAGGGTCACTGAGTAAAATAAATATGGAGAATGTATCCAATAGAAAGGGTTTTTAAATTATTTGAGCAGGAGTTCCTAATAAAAATCTTCAAACAAGCTTAATACTCCTGAGCTACGTGAAATGATATGCAAATCTAAACATGTGTGGATGCATGTGTAGTCCCCTCCCCTTGGTCTCTGCAGGAGGTTGTTTTCAGGACCACAAGCACTTACTCCACCTCCTGCAGATACCAGACTGTGTAATACTCAAGTTTCTTATAAAACATGAGATTTTCATATAATCTGTGTTCATACTCCTATAGACTTTAGATCACCTTGGGATTACATAATGACATTTACATTCCATTAGGTAAAATAAAGTAAATAATGATTATAATATTTTGTTTAAGAACTAATGAGAAAAACAACATTCATATATGTTCAGCGCATAGAGTTCTCTAAAAATATTTTTGATCCTCTCTTGGTTGAATTTGCAAAAACAGAACCCTGGGATATGCAGGGCCAGCTTTACAAGCACGGGAATTCATTCATGACTCTAGTCTGAAAAGAATCCCAACCTCAGATGGGTATAGAAGCCCTGAATTCAAAGACTTGTCTTTCGCGAATTTTGTTTTGTTTTAGAGGTTTGGGTAGGGAATGACTATACCATTGTGAAACCTTTCTAAACTAGAATTAATCCAAAAGCTTTTTTTCTTGAGTTATAACACCACCACCTTTTTTTTTTTCTTGGCCTCTTTAGCTGCTGATTTTATGCATTCGAAGTAAGATTTTGGGATGCTTAACTCACAGTTGTTATCTCTGGCAGTTGAAATACCCAGGCAGACTGATGTCATTTGTTCCCAGAACAGCATCAGAGCCCTTCTGGGCAAATTCACTGATAAGTGATTGAGCAGGCACAAAGAAGATGATATTTTATGGTACAATGAGCTATCCTTGCATAGCTAATTTAATTCTAACTGAACATGAAAACAAAAGCTAACCTTCTGAAAGTAGTTAACCTCTCTGAAGACTGCCTTTTTTTTCTTTAAATTTGTAAAAACAATACAATTTGGTTTTTTTTGTCTGACTTAAACTTGCATCTCTTGTCTTCTTAACCTTTATACTCTGATTAGATGCTTTACATGCTTAAATTCCAATTTTATTGTATGTACTCCTATCTATGTTTACACTCTTAGACACTTGACACAGTGACTTTGTGATTCTATTATCCGTCTTTATGGCATAACACATTGGAACTTTAATAGCTGCCACCACCACTGTCATGAGTGTTCACAAACACAGTCATATTTTCCAGGTGATAATTTGATTGCAAGTTATTTTCACACAATATATTTGTTTGTTGATTCATTCATTCATGAAATATTTATAGGTATCTGCTAAGTACCGCAGATGCTTCTTGTTACAGGGGAGACAAAAAAGTGAATATCATAAGCAGATGTCACCACCCTGTTCTAAATAAGGCACGGGCCAACAACTCAAGCAAGCCTCCTTGAGCTGAGCTTACAATCTTGAATTAAGTTGGTATATTTAATCAGCATAATTTTGAGCTGATGAGATTTTAGTTTCTAAGGGACATTTGGCAATTCTGAAGGGTGTGTGTGTGTGTGTCCGTACATTTTTGTGTCTCAAATAGGAAGTATGACTGGCATTTGGTTGATAGAAGCAAAAATGCTGGTAAGCATCAGTCAATGAACAGGAAAATCCGCAGAGCAAAGAATGATGCAGATGAGAGAGCCAGCAGTGCTGAGGTTGGGAAGGCTTGGTTGAGAGGAAGCAGTATCTAATTCCTTCAGGCAGAGACTTCCTGAGATCAGAAGGAAGGAGGGAGACTCTGGGGACAGTGACTTCTCCTTTGAGGTCTTCATGAAGTCAACTCAACTGACCCACACCGAAACCAAAGCCCTTCGGAGGAATGCAATTTCCTTCTTAAGTTTTTAATTTAAGGTGCCTGTAATTGGGAAATTTTCTCTTTCAGACTGAGTTATGACATCATAGGTTTAACTTGGCATACTTGAAAACTGAAAGAATTTAAACTTCATGACTTTACAGAGAACTTTTATTAGTGTTTTCATGTTAGAAGTAAAATAGTTGTTTACTGTCAATCTAGTTTGAGCTATAAGATGGGTAGACATAAACACATATATCAGTTTCACTTTTCATGGAAGTGTTTTTCCTTTTTTTCTTTTAGTCGGATGCCAACGCAAGTTACTTAAGAGCAGCTCGAGCTGGACACCTAGAAAAGGCCCTTGACTATATAAAAAATGGAGTCGACATCAACATTTGCAACCAGGTAGTCACAGCTATTACTGTTATTTAATTTTTTCAGTTGAAATTCTAAAAATTCTGACTTTGCACTCATAACACTTTCATTAAATATTGGCAAGATTTTCTCCTTTTGTCATTTTTCTCTGTTAAATTTACAAGCTTCGTGCTTTCAAAGTATTCTCTGCTTTGTTAGAGGAATATTTAGAAACATGCATGTATATTCTTTAAGAATTCAGAAAATTCAATAAATGGGGAATAGAACAGACCATCTACTTTTTAAGTAATTACTTCCAATTCAATTTCCTGCAGTGTGGACCTGCAAATGATTCTTAGTGAGATGCTATCTTGGGAGGAGTGGTCTCGGTAGGCTGCTTAGTGCCCTATTTTTAACCTGCTAAGTAAGATGTTTCTTCACTTTCTGTCAGAATGGGTTGAACGCACTCCATCTCGCCTCCAAAGAAGGCCACGTAGAGGTGGTTTCTGAACTGCTACAGAGGGAAGCCAATGTAGATGCAGCCACAAAGGTCAGTATCACATATTTAATGTTAAGTGTGTCACTTACCAAGTTTAGTGAGGCGTCCATTATCAGTAAGAATGAAGGTGTACTTCTCATGAGATAACTTTATTTTCCTTAGGGAACTTTTCATGTAAATGAATTAGAACGGTGACTAAGTTGATGTGTCTTCTTTACATTTTACAGAAAGGAAACACAGCATTGCACATAGCATCGTTAGCTGGGCAAGCAGAAGTGGTCAAGGTCTTGGTTACCAATGGAGCCAATGTCAATGCACAGTCTCAGGTACACCTGCAGCTCTACTACATTGGCATTTTGCTGCAATTTATGAAAAATGTTCTTTTGTGGTCAATTCATGTGTGTATATATATGTGTGTGTATATATATATATATATATATATATATATATATATATATATATGCATATCCTTTGCAATGGATATATGTGAGAGGTAGAGAGTTTTAGTAAGAGTTGATCACTGAAACTTTATGAGGGTGGCTAGGCACAAATATTTAATCTGGGATAACTGAAAAGCAGAGGTTTAAGCTTTTACAATGCTAGGCAATATGCAGTCTCATATTTAGTAGCTTAATGAAGAAAATGAAGATGTCATTATATAAGGAAATGTTCTTAGAAATTCAGAATGCATTAGTACTTTATGAAAGAGGCTTTAATTCTTTACTAAGGCATCATTGTAGTTCTCTAAAGCAAATTAAAAACAAAAAACACAAAGCAAAGTTTAAAAGTTCCTTTTTTAATATTTAGATTACTTGTATTGAAATAGTTAAAGGACCTGTAACTCTCCTGATTTCTTTCCCTGAGGACCAGAAAAAAAAAAAGAGCACCAGTATACTATCATTTCAGATTTTGAGTCTAAATGAGTTAACTCCTCTTTGTTTGAAAATATATACCTTTATTAGCTAAGCATTCATGTTGGAGTCCCTCAGGTTCCATCAGGGTTGTATAACAAAGCAAACATCATCATAACATAAGAGTACCTCCTAAGGACCATTTTTAAAACTGGTCTTTCAAGCTTTCACCAGGTGAATCTGCCATCTATCTCTAGTTGTCAGTATCTCTACAGGGGTATTTTAAAAAAAGAAAAACAAAAAACAAGATTATAGAACAATACTACAAGTTTGGCCAAAGATACGGAATTTTGTGAAGTCAGAGAAAGTGGTGTGGAGGACTCTATTGTATGTGAGTCTGGCAGAAAGAATTAGGTTAATTCCTCGCTAGGTTATTGATAGGAGAATAATTTGAATATTAAAAAGTTAAATGAAGAGAAATAAAGACATATGAGATCTTTGGTTCTCAACTGTTTCTTGCAGGAAAAAGTCCCTTGCTTATGCTGTGAAAATAAAAAGCAAATTAAAGATATGAAGATACCATATATTTTTAAGGCACACCCTTTCTTCAGAGAAAAGCACACTTTCTTAAGTCTGCTCATTCTGAAAACTCACACATGATAGCAATTATAACCTATGTTTTGTTAACTCATAGAAGCTTACTTTTAAAACTTAGACTTTTATCTTTCAAGATTAAATCTCAAGCAGACATTTTTGCATTATTTACTGTAGTCTTTTATTTTTAATTTTTTAATTGCTATTTTTTGTTTTTCTCCCTGGAGCTCAATCGTAGGCCTTTCACACTTAGATACACTGAGTAATATCTCCAGCCTATGTATTTGTGTATTTATTTATTTAAAGAAAAGGGCTGGGCTTCAACGTGGAATCCTCCAGCCTCAGGCTTTCAGAGTGCTAAAATTACAGATGAGCACCAGCACTTCCAGTTTGTTTACTTGCTTGTTTCTTGTTTCTTTTTCCCTTTTTTCTCTGTCTTTCCCTCCAGTTTGATACGGGCTTTTGCCAGGTTGCCCGGGCTGGCTTCCCATTGCCAATCCTCGTGCCTCAGACATTCAAATAGTAATCTCCATCTGAAGTACACATTTCATTAGCTTTTTCTAATGCTAGCTGCATTGGATAACAGAAATCACTTCTGTGTTATGGACCCAGAGAATTGCAGTGACTTCCTCTTCCGTTTCCTCCAGGAAGAGCAGTTACGGTGCCATAAGTATCGGCGTCATAAGAGGAAGGGCACAGTGCTTTCACCTGTGTTTCTTGGATGTTTGCTCTAATGTCTTTCTAGTTCCTTGTGTTTAGATCGTTGTTACATGGCTTGTGCCAGCTGTGCTCATTTTCTGAGAGCTCAGTTGGAGTAATGAACTTTTCCAGAAAGGAGTAATGAAAAAGTAGATTAACAAGTATGGTACTGAGAGACATGTATAATAAAAGTATCATGCTTTTAAATTGATTTTTCAAAAATGCCATTATAATTTTTTTCTCCTACAAAAATAGTTAGCTTTATGGTCTCATAGGTAAAAGAAACTCTTGAGTCCATTCCCATGTTCTTTTCTCTTTCCCACAAAGGAAAATTAAACTGCTTTCTTGTAAAGACACATGCACATTTGAGTAATCCGTAGAACAGCCATGGTTTTAAACCTGGTCTGCAATGTCGGCGGGCCCTGCAGTCGCAATGAAATCCTAATTAGCTTTAATTTCAATTTGTACACATTCCCCAGTAATGATGCAATGAGGGAGAAGAATGCAGCCTGTGAGTTTTCCTGTCCCTGGCAGCTGTGTCTGGGCTGCCCCGCCACACATGGTATCACATTCCCCTTCCGCTGGGCGCCTGTGTTGTGCCTTCAGAATTGCATGGTCCCATGCAAGACAGAATCAGGAACAAGGTGGCTGTGCACCGTATGTCTCTAAGTGAAATTTTAACCTGCAGGTAATAGTTAACAGCCAGTAAATAAGAAAAGTCTAACTATCCAAGTTCAGATCTTAAAAACTCAGGTTCTACACCTAAAACTTCGTAGATTGTAAGCTAATATTTGTCATTGCCTTCCTCCAAGGCCTTAGTAAGTAACCATCTCTTTAGTACGTTACTTAGCATTCCAAGAATCATTTAACTATACCTTAAAAAGAGAGCTTAAATTGGGAATATAAACAATCCTTGTATTATAAAGTCTTTAATGCTTTGCATTGAATACAGCAGTGATAGGTAGAGGATGCTCCTGAGAAATATCAAACTCCCAAGTCAGAGGGCGATTTTCACGTTTTGTCTTCCTTGGTTTTATCCTGAAAGATAAAGAACCTGTGTTCACAAGGAGGCAGAATCAGTCCCAAAGAGTGTTTAAGCTGTCAGAGTGTTCTGAATGACGAGTATTTCACACGGTGTTGACGAAGACAAAACCCTTTGCAACCAGTGTTTCTTAGATGCCTTCTTAGTGTTTATATTCTGATATTCCCTGTAGGTAGGACAAGTCAGCGCCTGAGAACGTCAGGTAGATGAGGATGATCGGAATAGAGGTTCTCTGACTTGTGACTTCATGCCACATCATTGCTGGCAGATGTGAATCAATGATCTTGTCCATGGTGCTGTGTATTTTAATTAAAAAGCACTTTGTGATGTGCACAAGCTAGCCATGGGATGCTCAAGTGGATGGGAAATGTTCGTGATGGGATTTAAGCTCTTAAATGAAACCACGGAGGATCGTTATTTCCTCCTGTGCTGGTGGGTGTTGTGCTGCATGCCTCTGAGCTCTCTACAAAATTATAAGCCTGCAGATTTGCATGCTTATAATAGCGCCACTATAAACATTCAGAGCAGAAGAGACTGAAGATATTAGATAAAATCAGACTTTAAATAGCATACTCCCTGGAACTTGAGCTGCTCTGCCTTTTGAGAATTAAATCTATTGTTGCTACAGAAAAGAAAATGTAAATCAGACAGACAGCAGCATGTCCCTTTTTTCACAGCTTTGCTGTGAAAGTTTTCTAAGTAAGGAAGTTAAGATGGAAGTAGTGATGTAGGGGGGTTTTCTCTTAAAAATAATATTTATTGACATCTGACCATTTCTACCTATTCAGGTGTCATTATATAGGAAATCATTTCAGTGATAGGTGATCTGATGGCAATATGTCAAAAGCCTGTTTGAGCTAGAAAGAGGTACTAACGTTTTTTTCATTTTTTCCAAAAAGACACTTAATCATTTTCTTCCTAAAAATCATAACATACGTACATGTAACTGTTTATCTTTATATAGCTAGATAGATGGATATATGTGTGTATGTTTTTATTTGAACTCTGGAGATATTGTCAGGTAGACAATTTAACAAGCTTGAATGCTATGTCATATTCCACAGCTTCTAAATTTGTATTTCTAATATGGAGCTTATCAATCAGGTTTTCTCAGTTATTGCAACTGTGGACCAAGTGGAGTAAGTAGACCAGATGACCTCTCTGGTCAGTATGTCTGCTATATGGTAGACTAGTTTTATGACATCACTGTTTTAAGTAGCATCTCCAGCCCTCCATCCAGGCTCGGCTACAACAAATGCATGCAATGTATTTTTATTAAAAAATGTAAGATGAAATATTCACATTTATTTCTCAGATCCTAATTATTTGATTAGTCATAGTTCAGAAAAACATACACAAATATTCCGTGTGTTTGTGTGTGATAACCATATCAGTATGATTCTTTTGAACACAAAAATGCAATATCTTTGTAAAAAGTAAAAGAAAGCATGGCTGCCAAACTAGAAAAAAACTAGTAATTGAATTTTACTTTGAATTTGAATATCACCTTTTGGTAAATTGGTGTCCTTTCTTTGTTCTGTAGTAAGTTAGAAGCCATTAAAGATTAAGATAGATTCCATCCCAAGTGGAATTATTTTAGATGCTATCTTCTGTATTAACATATTACTTATTTATTTAAAATAGATAATTGATACTTGGGAAGTATGACAATCAAATATAATGATCTTCATATCCTCACAGCACCTAGTGAAATGCCTTAGCCGTGGTAGATGCTCAGTAAGTGGCCGATGACTAGGTGTGTGTATTCGTTTATCTGAAGTGGATCTGGTGGTGTGAATTAGACTGTTGACACAGGTTGTTTGCTGTCATTTGTGCTCAGATTATGAATTGTGTTTAAGTTTTTCATAAATTGTGGTACGTATGTCTTGTAATAACTATGGATACCTCCACTAAAGTAATGTAAAAATGATACATGGGAGCATTTATTAGAGCACATGCCTTTAGTACCGTGGGACTGTCTCTGGAAAGCTGCAAACATTTCATTTCTTATTTTGCAGAATGGTTTCACACCATTGTATATGGCGGCCCAGGAAAACCATCTGGAAGTTGTCAAGTTTCTTCTTGACAATGGTGCCAGCCAGAGCCTAGCCACAGAGGTAAGACACCTTGCCTAAGGTCAAGGTCACATGTGTACACAGCATTTTGTAAACCTGGAGTTGAGAATTTATCCCATTAGGACTTCAAGTGCAGTTGTATGTTAATGTTTTGTGACCTTGTCAGTTTTCGTTAGGTACATTAGAAAATTTATTTAATCTTTAAAAATCTTCATTTGTATAAATACCCCTTTTGTCCTTCAGATTTGGTTCTACCCTGTAACTATATTATTTTAATATTTTCTCAAAGATACTTTTCTGTCCTTTGTCTCAAAGACAGCGATTGCTTCAAAGCAGTTTTTGATCAAAAATGAGTTGTGAACAGTTTTTCCCCCAAATCTAAGTCAGCCCACCTCTACTGACTTTGTTTTTCTAAAGTTAACTAGTTAGATTTAATTTATAAATCTAAGTAAAGCTATTGTACATCTTTAAGTCAGATAACAGTCATATTTGAAGAAAAAACAATCTCAAGTAATTTGTTTTATAAACTAATCTGTGTTGAATATTATGACCACTTCAGTGTGTTTCAAAAAGTCTATTACTAATATAAGGACCAACATTTAAGTATTCTCTGTTTTTAACAGAACAGTGAATTCCAGTGTATGCAAGATAATCTTACCAAAACTCCACCAGTCCTACATATGGATGTGCTCCCTGAAGGGCACGTGGAATGTTCAACATGAGAGTTGCAGTTGACCTTGCCCAGGTTTTGAGATGTTTGCCCTCTGGGGAAACTACCAAATAAATGAAGGGACAGGTCCCAAAAAGTAGAAAAACAAATGGCCATGCCTGTATAAAAATAATCCCGACCTCATTCATTTGTCAAACTCGTTAAAAGATCCAATCGTTTGTCTCTGACACAGAAAAATATAAAAATTTCGTGGGGAAAATAAATCAAAATTTTACTATAATTCTGATAAAATTGATTATCATTTGTAACACTTTTGAAGAGCCCTTCAGTTACTCGGAAAAATTAGTATTTACGTGACTTTTTACCTCACATCTCCAGTGCCAAGAATTTGTATTATAGATGTATTAGATGACAATGAAGATAGTATATAAAAATATTCACTAGACCAGTGGGTACACAAACTGTGGTACATATATACACAATGGAATACTGCACATCTGTAAGGTCCAACAGAGTAGAGGTGTTTTCATAGGCAAATGAAAGAAACTTGAGAACATCATGCTTAGTGAAGTGAGTCAGAAGCAGAAGGTGAAACGTCGAATGGTCTCTCTGATATGAGAGACCCAGATCACAACTATCTCATGAAACTTTAAACGAAAGACAAAGGGAAAGAGGGGGACGGGGGTGAAGGGAGGGAAGAGAGGGTAGGGGGAGGGACAGAAGGAGAGCGGGAAAGCCCTTGTCATTTTGACAAGGAAAGTATGTGCACAAAATGCTCAACTCCATTGTAAACCTTAAATTCTGCACTTGTACATATCAATAAAATGGGGAAAAAATATTCACTAACGTAATAGTAATAAAGTATAAGAACTAAATAGAATCTTAAACATACACCGGTAGAGAACACATTTGATAAACATTGAGGGTAGGGAACGTGTATTTCTTCGAAGGACATCTGTAAAGGGGTATACAAAATTGACAACTTAAAAAAGTAACTGCTGTGCTTGGTAGACCGCGCGCGCGTGCGTGTGTGTGTGTGTGTGTGTCTAGATCAGGCTGGGCTACAAGTTCAGCCTGTTTTTATTTTTGATCTTGAAATAAGCTCTCACTGAATCTCCTAAGTTGTACAGGTTTGTAGGTTTGCAACACTAGGCCAGACTTAAAACATTTGTATGCCCCCAAATGTCATGGTAGAAACTCTCGAGTTGCCTATGCTAGATTTTGTGGGCTGTATGTGGGCTCTGGGCTGGAAGTTTCTCACGTAATATAGCAGTTAAATGCTAGGCAAACTATTAAAATGACACAAGATAATATATACTGATAAAGAAATGTATCTATAGTATTTTGTTGCTGGTGGTTTGCTCTAAGAATTAAAAAGAAGCCTTACTTTCCATTTTATACTCTTCAGTACTGTTGGGGATATTTATTATGAGGACAGATTTTCTTTAGAAGATATTCTTAAATCTAATTGGGAAATAACTACTGATTCTGACTGACATCACAAAAAAACAGATATTTACTAGATTTGTTTTGCACAGTAGACTGACAATAGATCACCAAAAAGAAAAAGAAAAAGCACTATATATTTCCAGATTGGTAGAAGAAAACATTTGGAATATTTTCACCATAAAAGGATGATAAATGTTTGAGAAAATTGATAATTTGAGCATTTTACACTGTATCCCTACATTCAAACATCCCTTGATACCATATAAATTTGTACATGTTTTGTGTATCGATTAAAATAAAGAAAAAAATAGGATAGATTTAGGTAGGCGCCGTGCCCGTGCTCACACTTGGGAGGTGCTAGGTGCTTTGGGCGCAGAACCTTGGTACTGTGTGCTACAGGAAAGATGAGATCAAGGGACATGCTGTTGGTTAGGATGGAGATGCCGAATAACACAGGCATCCTCGGAACGTGATTCCACAGCACGGTGTTTGTCAGGGAAAGCGGAGTATACTCAAGAGTGGTACCCTTTTTGCACTTTGTATACGTCACTGGCAATCTCTTCTTTTAATACAAGCCCAACTTATGTGTTAATAGATTTGAATTAGCTTATAAACGAATCATAAATAACTCACTCAGTTCTCAGGAATGTTTTTCAGTTTTCAAGGTCCAAAAAAGAAGTGAAAATACCACACCTGATTTGAAATAGTATGAAATCTTCAAATCACTAATTCAGTCTTTTGACAAAGATATATTTTGAAAAGTTTGTGGACTGAAGATGTAGCTCAATGCTAAGACACTTCCCTACCAAGTAGGAGACCGAGGGTTTGGACCACAGAACCCCCAAAAAATACAATTGGACTCCCTTTCTGTATTTTAATTCTGCATTATCATATTTTAGTTTTGCAAATGAAAAAACAAGTAAGTGTTCTCTAAATACAAGTCACATCCATCTCTTTAGTGGGACTACTGTTGCATTTCTATGTAACATCTGATTTTCTGGAGACATTTGGACGCTTGCCTGAATTTTTTCCTCGTTTGGATTATTGGTATTAGAAAATAAAAAGAACAGAAGGAAATGAAACATTGTATTCATATGTACTCTTGCAGTCATGTTGCTGTTTTCATACATAGAACTCTATGGAACAAATGATAGAAAACAAGGTAGCTCTTAAATCACTAGTTTTTAATAAGATTTTGAGCTAAATGATATTATCTGATAAATTTATGTCAACATTTTTTTTTCACTAAGCATGCCATACTTAATCTTTTTTTTTTCTTTCTTTCTTTTTTTTTTAATACTTCAGGTTGAGCCCTGGGTCTTGTACATGATAAGCAAGCACTCTAGCCCTGGCTGTATTTTACCTCTCTCTGTTTTATTTGGTGAAAAAGTCTCACTGAGTTGTTGAGGCTAGTCTCAAACAGACATCCTCTTTCTCCAGCTTGCATAACTTCTTGGATTAGAGGCCCAGTCCACAACATCTGGTGAAGTGTGCTCTTCATATATAATTTTTCTGCTACCTTTCTCTTTTAAAAAATGCTTTTTTTTAGGGTTGTGAATGGAGTTTGGTGGTAGACCATTTTCCAGCATACACTAAGGCCTTATATTTAATCTCTAGCACCACAAAAATCATGCATCACATAATCAAAAAATACAGTAAAAAAGTCACTATATATCTTCTATAGATACAAAATTTGGTCTGTTCATTCAGATTTCTTTTACAGCTACATTATGTGCACAGATTATTTATGAAAATGTGTTCTTAAATTGAAACTGTTGTGTATGCTACTTTCTTAGCAGATTAAACTGTGCTCTGACCTTTATTTCTTTTATTGTAAATCTGATTTCATCTTGGAGACATCTTTGAGGTATTGTTTTTAAATTCAGCAATGCACTCCCACTGAGCTACATCCTCGGCCCTTTTTAAATTTCCAGTGTAGAAAGAGTATCTTACTAGGTTGACCAGCCTGGCCTCAGACAGGATATCTTCCTGCCTCAGGCTCCTGAACAGCTTGGCCATCAGGTATGCACCACCAGGCCCCAGTTCTTGGTAACCTTTTGGTTATATCCAGCTCTTCTCTCTCTTGTCTTTCTTAAAGCTGCAAAGGAGTGTTCTTTTAGTTAGGTAGGCAGTTACCCAAGGAGACAGAAAAGAAAAGGGTAGAGGAGTTGAGTCTTAAATCAGATCTCGATGCAATGAGCACAGACAGAATACGTGTATGTGTATGTATGGAAAGGATGAGGGAGAGGAAATTAGTACAAGCAGAGAGTTCCCGGAGGGCTTAGCTTGTGTGCCACAGTTAGTGTGGAGACTGGTGGGGAGGATCTATTACAAGAAGAGATTGAACAACATTGTCTACTAGGTCTTCAAGCCAGTATTTTACCCATCCCTCAGTACAAACATGCTGATTTGCACTCAGTCAGATACGCAGTAGAGGCTCTTATCTATTGCCCATCAAGGGGAAAATGGTGAAAGAGACTTTTCAGGAGATAAACAAGACATTGTTTTACAAGTAATCAGGTTTTCTGCATTCTCTTTACAAATGTTCTTCTATTGTACCACAAGAACTGCAAAATAAAACAAAAATTATGATCCAAATTGAATAATAAGGAGCTTGCTTAGCAATTTCTA
The DNA here is from genome assembly GCA_004027205.1 of Ctenodactylus gundi. NCBI lineage: Eukaryota > Metazoa > Chordata > Mammalia > Rodentia > Ctenodactylidae > Ctenodactylus > Ctenodactylus gundi. The sequence continues at coordinate 842,939 of PVKB01000120.1, forward strand.
ATAAACATAATTTTCAAATTTTCTTTTGAGTGTATCATAGTGAAGCCATGACAAGGTTAGTTGGTGTGGCAGTGCTAGGATGTTGCTCTACCACGTGTGATTTGTTCTACAGCACTAGGTCATAACGTAAATTAACGAACCACTGTGAAATCTGCAATTGGCTTCTCTTTGTCACATCTCTAGGAAAAGTCACTGCAAAGGGAAGGTGCAAAGACCTTTCGTTGTGTGCTTAGGTACAAATTTATTCTGAAGTCATGTTTGAGTTGGACTCACTGACTTTGGAACAGTGGTTCCCTGAGGCTGGGCGTGCGGGGGGTGGCTATGTTTGACAAAGAGTAAAATGTCTCAGGCAATAGGGATCCATTTGGGGGAAGAATCTACCCCTTGGAATGGACACGATAGTGGGAATAGTGGTTTGTGCCCTTCACAGTTGTTGAGAGGATAAATTTTTTAAGTTGAAACTGTTATGCAAACTACTTTCTACAAAAAAGTATGCAGTGTTAATTACCTTGATTTCATCATTCCACACTGCATTCATAAATCTTCACTTATGGTTTGTGAATTTATGATAAAATTTAAAACCAAAAAATAACAAAACAAGTGAACATTTTCATGATCATTGTTTAGTCCTTTCTTCCCCATTGGTCATGAGAAGGGAGAATTTTTCATATAACAGCGATGACAGCGGTTAATTCATTTGTGCATGGTGACAGAACCTTGGAATACGCCGAGTAAGAGGAGTGCCCCGGACAGCCGCATACCCCATCTTTAAAATATCAGTGGAAATTTTTATATTTTGTCTCAATCAACTTTTGAAAAATTTGCCTATATTTAACTTGATTTGTTACTACTTTGCTGCAATTATTATAGTGTGTGTGTAGTATAGTGATGCCATCTTGACTTTTTTTATGAGTACTTTCATGTATTTTCATAAATTTTCCAACTGATAGATAAGCGTTACTTTTTAACACTGACAACCAGGAAAAAAAAAAAAACACGTTTTTTTTCAGTGCTGAGGATCAAATCCAGGGCCTCAAGATTTATTTACTTGGTGCCAATTTCTTGCCTTGGTTTTATATTTCTATCTATACATGTATAAAAATATCTCATCATGTGTATGTCCACTTGAATATGTTGTTAGCTTTAATCACCCTAAGCAAAAATGTGTTCTTGGGCCATCTGTTGCCTCCTTATTTTTTAATGGAATCAAAAAGAAAGCCCCCACTGGAACCAGTCTCGACCTGTCTGTCTTTTTACAGGATGGCTTCACACCCTTGGCAGTAGCTTTGCAACAAGGTCATGACCAAGTAGTTTCGCTCCTGCTAGAAAATGACACGAAGGGAAAAGTGCGTCTTCCAGCTCTACATATTGCTGCCCGAAAAGATGACACCAAGGCTGCCGCCCTGCTCCTGCAGAATGACCACAACGCAGACGTGGAGTCCAAGGTGAGGCCCAGGCGGCTCGCGCCTTCTGGGGCGCCTGTTCTAATTAGGCATACAGCCTCTAGGAAAGCCTGGTCTCCCTCTTGGCAAGCTTCTACCCAAAACTTTCCCTCCCTGACAGGAATGAACAGTGTGTCCCACTCAGCAACTGAAGGAAGGCTCCTGCCCCACCCCCTTCTGTGAGAGGCGCTAGAGGACGCGGCGGATGCTGCCCCGTGCATGCGAGAAAGGGGGCCCACCTCAAAAAAAGAAAAAGATTCCGATTTCCCTTTTAATATTACAGCTGGACTGTGTTGAAGGGGCAGCTCACACATCAGGGTGAAAAGTTACTAAGTGCAGAGGACGTTGTACACAAGTGCACCTCGGGGTGACCTCTAAGGTGCCGGGCAGTGTGCCCCAAGTGCCGCTCAGCTGCGGACAGCATGCCAGAGGCAGGAAAGCCCCCGCCTGGAGCTCCCCTTGTCCTGACCGTGTCTCCCCTGAGCGTCTCTGTGAAGGACACGTGGCTCGGGCTTGCCGCCGTCCTGTAGCCCGCCCCCTCACCGCCGTCCCGTCCAGCTGTCTGTCTCTGCCTGGTGTGCTTCCTTCATAGCTGCTTCCTCATCACGTAGCTGTCATGAGCTTTCTGCGACCCATGTCACCGACAGCGAACTAACCGTTCATTTTTTCCTCCTCTTTGCTTCCAACTGTGTTAACCTAGATGGTGGTGAATAGAACAACAGAGGTATATATATATATATAAATCCGTATGTGTATAACTTCTGTCCGCATCATCACTTCCACGACCTAGAGCTGCCGCCTCGTCTCCTTCCCCTCTTTGCACTGCCTTCTGTAGGCTAGACACCTGCTTTACGCCCCACCCCCAAAGGAGCATGCGCCAGAGCGGGCGGTAGTCTGATGACCAGGGCTTTCTGCAGCTGAACCTGGTGTTACGGGAAGAATCCTTGATCTTCAAGGTTATTGCCGTAGACCTGGGAGAGATGAAGGGTTCTGGCACTTGGATGCTTATCAGGGAAACCTCAAGCTGCAGACAACCCTGCTATTCTATTCCTCAGGACTGAAGCTTTAGGGTTCTGCATGACACTTACCCTCCGTGGTGTCAGCAAAAGGACAGTGACCTCAGGATGGTGCCAGAGGGCCCCCGCCCCTTCTGTGAGAGGCAGTGAGACGGCTGGCATGGCTGAGAGGCTTGCTAACGATTTAGACCTGCATCTAGTTCCTACAAGGCTTCAATCTTTGGGGACTAAGTGAATCGCTGCATGTTTAGTATTTTTTAAGGAAGTAAAATGACAGTTGAATTTGAAAAATTAGAAAAATGTACCATTAAGTAGGCATTTGGTAATAAAGAGATAAACTTGTGGATTCTTTGATACAATCTCCCTTCACACAAAGTCAATTTTGCAATAATGCCTCTTCCCCTTCCCCCACCCTAAAATTGCCTTTTTCATTAAAATTGGCTTTTACTATTGGTTAATTTGAATCTGTACTGAATATATAAAACTAACTGAATTTGGATACAGCATTTCAGTGGCCAATTCTATGATCAGTAATAAAAGAACGGTATCAGTCAAGCTATCTGTGAGCCATTAGGTCTTTCTAGTTTGTATTTTAACTTTTGAAGTGTTGGCTTCTAAGTTACTTTCTTACCGGATTACTAAAATGGATCAGTCTCCACCCTTGGATTGTCCCTGGCTGTTCCCCCACCTGTCATATGTGGGGCTTATTTAGAAATCCTCTGAGCAATTGGCACTGATCTAAATCTAGGACAGGATGGATTGCGAATCTCAGCATATTTTGCTTCCTCATTTTTAATCTGGGCCGAGTTATAATATTAACAAGCCAGACAAGGAGCCGGTAGGAATCAACTGAACATCTGCTGTGTTTTGTTCACAGAGTGGCTTCACTCCGCTCCACATAGCTGCTCACTACGGAAATATTAACGTAGCCACATTGCTGTTAAACCGAGCGGCTGCTGTGGACTTCACTGCACGGGTAAGAGCATGATACTCTTTGAGCATTTGAACTAAGGGTGAGGGTGGAGTGGATGGATGATTCCCAAGCATCCTTCCAACCAGCAGAAGTGATGATCCCTCCGCCGCCATCTTAGTGCATTTTTCTGCTTTTACATCGGTGTGACTATTATTTAGCAGGAAAGGTGACCCAGGATCATGGGTGCTAGGTAGGTAGGGGTGATAAATAGTCAATGTGTATGTAGAAGATGTGATTCGTCATCGTGGTGGTGAACTACAGACACTTCTCCAAGTTGAAATTTTTGAGACTGAGAAGTTGTTCCGATGGCCCGTGGTGTGGCATCCGAAGTGTCAGAGTCTTCATCTTTCAGGTAGAAAGTTGTTAGGCTATTTAACTAACTCTCAAGCTTATGAAACTTCAGTATCTTTTCTCTCCTGTGTGTTTTCCAAGTGAGTAACAAGATTCTGTAACTTGAGTAATCTAATAATTCACTAAGTGAAAAACTAGAAGGTCATGAGCACTACTGGGCAGCAACTTGACCACCAACCACTGTAATACCATTCTGGATGTAAAAGGTGGCCTGGTGCTAGGCCTGCTCACCAGACATGCTGGTGCCCTGAGACAAGATGCTGAAAGTGACATACGGCATCAGCTAAAAGCCTGGAAGCTGAATTTAGACTCTAGAGTTCCAGTTTTGTCTCCAACTTTCCTCTGTGCATCTGTAAATTTTCTCATTTTTAAAGCACAGAGAAATGTTGAAATCAAGTAATGACCGTAATAAAGTACTGTCACCTCTTACTCATCAGGTCACTGTAATAAGGTATAAGTTGGTCCAAAGGTTGCGGGTTATTGTTAAACTAATTAAAAGATAGTAGATGCGGAGAGCTTAGCACAGTGCCTGGCGTTTTAGCAGCAGCGTGATGCTGTGATTCTGTGCGTGGTATTGGAAGTCTTCTTTTTGCTAAAAACCGGTGAGAAGCGGAAGAGTGCGATGGGGCACAATCCCAGCTCTAGCTGTAGTGGTCACAGCAGTAACGGTGTTAACAGGTACCATTCTGAAGTAGTTATTGGATGGAAGATGCCAGGCCAAACATTGTATCTGATTTATTTTGGTATGAAAACAAGTGGCGTTTGTTCCTGTTTTATAGAAGAGAAAACCAAAGTTTAGCGCTTAGTAGCTGCTGCAGGATTCCTGAGCTAGTCAGTTAGAAGAGACAGATTCAGATTAAAAGCTCTGAGCCACTTTGGAACTCTGCCTCCTTCAGCGACTTAAAGGAGTTTGTTACCCTTTTCCTCTTGTAATTCATTAGTTCTATAAAAATTAATAAGCACTCAGCTTGTACTGATAAAAAGGCTGTTTGCTTCCCTACTGTCACCAGCTCGCAAAATGCCTTTCTCAGTTGTAAGTGACTTCAGAGTCCCCTGTAGTTCTTTTCACTCCAGAGCTGCATGTTTATTGCATTAGCTGCATCTCTGATAAGCAGAGCCAAGGTCTCCTTCGACTCTCTGAAGGACGACCTTAAGCGCTTCTTTCAGGCAAGTATAGACAGGTCGTGTCGATGCGAAAACTGAAGTTCATTTCGAGATGCATTCTTCTGGCTTTATTTCTTTAACTCACAGTATCACAAAAACCTCATTAAATCTCACTTTCTAATTAGGACATTTGGGGAATTCATGGGAGAATGGTGTTTGACGTTTGCCGTTGTGCCATTGTGCAGAAGTTTCCTGATGCTGCTGAAAGCGAGGTTGGGGGAGTGCCAGAGCCATTCGGGAGCACAAACGGTGGCCTCATCACTGTTAAAACAATGATTGGGGGGCTGGAAGAATGGCTCAGCGGTTAAAGCGCTTGACTAAGCGCTAAGCCAAGCGCTAAGTACCTGAGTTCGATTCCCTAGCACCACATAAACTGGGCGTGGTGGTGCATGCCTGTAATCCCAGCACTCGGGAGGCTGAGACAGGAGAATGCCTGGGCTCTGAAGTGAATTCAGGACCAGCCTGGACCACAGAGCAAGACCCTGTCTCAAAAAAAGGGATGATTTGTAATCGCAAAAGTTGCTGTCTTACGGATTAAAAATCAGAGACCTCAGACTTGCGTTGTTAACCTTGCCTGAGTCTCCATATATGATAGAAAATAATTACATTTACTTTTGTTTAAAATACGTTAAATGTCAGACTTGGCACTGATTTTTAAAAGCATCTTTCTGAGTCACTCCTAGATAGAGAGGCTTCATGATGTTCTGTGCTGAAGGCTGGCTGGGATCTGATTATACTTCAAGGAGGCCTTTGCTCTTGCCTCTTCCCAGCAGCCTCTGCTTCTCTCTACTGGTGCTGACTGATGACTGATGACTTGCTTTAAGGGTGCCTGAGCACCCTCCATACATAGCTTGTCCATCATCAGTTCGAAGCCTCTGGTAACTCTATTACTCATCATCTACTGTCCATATTTCCACAGTACAGAGGCCTCGCCCTTCACAACCTCAGTGGGATCTTTCTAGGTCAGGTTTTCTGGCAAAGTTATAGGCGAGAGCGCGCGAGGCCCTGCATGCTGGCGAGCTTAAATTCTGTGTGCCCGAACAGTGTAGGGAAGATCTTTAAGCCTCATTTGCTAAGAACTGGCTGCACATGGTGACCATGGGCCACAGACCACAGAACTGGGTTTGGATAAAGGCAGAGGATGTGGCTAAAGGTAAATTAAAGAACAACAGCAGCAAATTTTGTCTTGTGGCTGTGATGTGTCTTTTAAGAGTGTATCAAAGTGTAGAAGGGAGGAGAAGCCTGAGCCCACTGAAAAAAGGCAGCTAGAGTCTCTGTAGCACTGTGGGTGAGAGAGTGACGCAGAGAGGGTCTACTTCCGAGCAGTAGGAGGGTGCGATAAGAACAGGGACCCTTGAGGAGCCCTATCCTCTGTGCAGGAGATGTTACTTCTCAAGCAGCTAAGAGGCATAAAGATATGCGTTATGGCAACAGAGAGTGCACAGTAGGCTGGTCGCTTTCTGTGCTTCTTTGTAATACTCGCTAATTTACGCAGCAGCAAAGCAGGGCTCAGCCAATAACAAATATCTGCCCTCTCTGGTAACTGACTTGCAGTTAATTTACAAACGAACGATTCTCCTTAGATTTCTACTTGGGTGTCAGTTTTGTGCTGTGATCTTGCTACATATGCCATCTACCATCTTCCACATGTTCTTCGGGATTATCCGTGGAGAGGACCTGGTCAGCCTCATGGGCCTGCTGCGGGCAGTTAATGCAGTCACTGCTGAATGCTGCAGTGCAGAGTCAGCGTTCTTTGTTCTTTTAGTTGAGTTCGCTGGGATGGCATTAACACTGTCTGGATTTAGTCGTGACCCTTGATGTCTTGGCAAATCCTCCTAGCTCTCTCGGAGAGGAAAATGTGACTGAGACGCCAGGGAAGTGCAGCTTATCGTTAGAGTAAACAAGCACTTGTACACTCAAATAACTAACAGACCAATTACATTATGTATGTACCTGCAAAGTTCCCTTTGATTGGTAAGGACAGATTAATACTTGACTGGCTAAGAGTGTTTTCATCACCTGTCCTGGACCACCTCCCTTAACCTTGTCTTGTAGGTCATTGATCTTTCTCTTGTAAATCATTTCAAACTCCCACTTTGAGACGTAAATTGAATGAAGTATCCTTCTGTTAGTCTTGCTGTTTGGTGCTTTTTGGTTTGATCTCTGAAAAGACTGAAGATTTATGCTTCAAAAACTATTTCAGGTACTTTGAGAATTAAAATAAACGGAGTAAATCTTGGAAGGAAGAAAGAGAAAAAGTGTTTCCAAGAAGCTGAGATGAGCCAGGAAATAGAACTGCATAAAATATGTAAGCCTAAAAGCTTTGATACAGGTTGTAAAAATGACAGCAAGAATTATATAATTTTCATCTCATGACAAAGGAAATTTTACGTTTATATGATATGGGCTTTTTTGTTTGAAATAACTCAAACATGACTTTTTAGATATGAATCCTAATAGAGTCAGTAAATTAATGATATAATTATTACATTATAAAACAGCTGTATGTGAAGGAACATTGTCCACAAAAGCAGAGAGACTATGACCAGGTACCTGGCTTCACAATGCTTGGAGTGTGCCGACTGGAACTTGGCTTGTGTGCCACAGATTGATGACTAGTTACCGTGCCCATCAGATGACCCTTCTCAAATATCAGATATGTAAGCAAGGTTTTGACAGATGTGGAACCCTATTTGGAATGCCATTAAATTATGCAAAGCGTGGCTTCACTTAAAATATTTGAATTTGGGGATAAAATGAAAGCAATATTTTTAGATACTAGACTAATCTATTGGTAGAAAAAATAAAAGTGTCAGATATATCTTCCGTTCAAACAGGAGCCTCAGTAAATACATGAGCAAAGCGATGTCTGTGAATATACATTGCCTGGAGATTGGTCTCTTTCCTTTCTTTTCCTTCCTTCCTTCCTTTCTTTATTTCTTTCTCTTTCTTTTTCTTTCTTCCCTGGAGCTAGGACCCAGAGTGTACTCATTAAAATACATATAACCTTGTCTAAAATTTTATTTTCGGAGCAGGTGTGGTCTCGCCAGGTTGCCCAGGCTAGAGTCAAACTTGAATCCTGCTGCCTCAGCCTTCCAGTGTGCAGCACCGTAACAGGCTCAGAAATTTTCTTTCTACATTTCATTCATTGTAGCAGTATTTGTAGGTCAACTACCCTGAGCTCGATCTGAGGATTTAAACTTGAGTAACCTACTTAGTCTACTTCTAGTACTTATTTCTAATACTGGAAAAGCCCAGCACTAGGGGAGTTCTTACTGTTCTAACTTGTTGATGCTGCACATTGCAAACTATATGACACAATGTACCTGATATCACAATTATATAACGTGATTACCAAGAACATGACGAAATGCAGGCTGTAATGCCAAACAGAATTTCTCTAAGATCTTAGACACTACTGCTGAAGGGAGTTCAAAGCAGAAAAGCGGAGCTGAGGGTGGCTGCTGATGTCCCCAGACTCCTGGGCTGGGCCCCTTCCCCCAGGACCTCTGCCGATCTCCGCCAAGCCCCAGAGGCCACTTTCTTGAACTGTCTCTTGCTTCCCACTTTTCGCTGTGCTGCCACTAGCCGGCGTCCAGGCCTCTCCGTCCCCCAAGAAGAGGAACTGCTTCTTCTACAACTTGACTATCTTCATTCAGTTGCCACATTAGTGGATACAAATTGTGATGTAAATTAAATTTAAAATCTGTGACTTCACTCTCAAGAACATTTCAGATGCTCAGTACCCTCCCATGGTGAGTGGCTTGTATATTAGATGGTACAAATAAAAAATGTCTCCGTCACTCAGGAAGTTTCTTTGGAACAAGCCTATGACACCTGTTGTGCTAGGCCTCTCTGCCCTTCAATATCGTAATTCGCTCTAAATGGACCTCCCCAAGGAAGAGGGTTGCTCCCTGTCTCCGTACAAGCACCACAGCCTGTGCTGGCATCCTCCCCTTACTCCTGAAGCTGCATGTTGGTTACGTGGTTTCATCTTTTTGACACACTGTTTGCTCTCTAAGTCACTGAAGATTGAAACGCCTTGTTGACCTGTCTCCAGGTTGCCACCTGTTTCCCAGGTGCTTCCCCGATGCCTGGCTCTGCACTAATAACTATAGCACCAGCGTAACCTCCTCAGCATCTCAGCAAAGGACTTGTTAGTTTAGAGAATGTATTTCTTCCCTCCAGATCTTTCTTAGGAGAGGTAGGATTTATTTCAGAAAACCAGTCCTTGCTGGTATATAACCAAGAAGACAGGACCTCTGTTTTTGCTGCCAGGCGGCCCTTTATCTGTGTGTCATTAGAAGGTACCCTTGACATGTGGATAGTGTCACAGGGATATTCACCTATGCTGTGTCCAACCAGAGGACTGGGAGAGTGAGAACGTGGGTAACACACCCTGCTAAAGAACAAACGCTCAGTTGTGAGAGGCCTTTCCTCCTCCTGTGTGCAAAATGCAGAGTAACAATTTTTTATGTTATAATTAAATAAGCATTTACTAAGTCTCACCTGGCCTTTGTTAGGCTTTTATTACATAGTATTTCAAGAATGTTCTGAGAGCTGAAGTCAGAATGTAAAGAAATATATTTATAGCTCCCTCGCATAACCAGCCCTTCACCTCATTTGCAAAATTTTGAATTCTTTAAGGTCAGACCTCTGTCTGCCTATCCCCTTTGGAATCCCTGGAGTAGGTACCTGACACTAGGAAGGTCACAGTCTCCCTTTTTCCCTCCTTTCTTCACTCCCTTCCTCCCATTCTTTCTCACATCCTTCCTTCCCTTATTCCTCCCTCCCTCTCTCTCTCTCTCTATATATATATATGCGTGTGTGTGTGTGTGTGTGTATGTGAGAGTGCCAGCACAGGCTGTAGTGCTTTTATATATGGAGTGGTTCAAAATCAGTGAATGTTTCTGTCCTGGGTCTCCTTGTCCGCCACTCCTGAGCACCACACCAACACCTATGCAAATCTGCCTTCCTCAAGCCCCAGTTCTCTCCACAACCTATCTAACTCCCGTACTTTAGCCCAAACCTCCCCTGGGGTTAGGAGTTGCTTTCCAAACTGGGACCAGCTGACCTGCCTGAGATGGAAAATCCTAAGATCATAATAGAATTTGAAGCCAGTGCACCAGGCCCTAAGTGTTGCATGGCAGGTGCTAAGTAAGGACAGGCTTATCTGAGTAGGAGGAGACTTGTCATTCATCTGTGTAGATAACCTTGGAGAATAGCCTAGAACAAAGGACTAGTCACCAAAAGCTGCTGCCCAGCCTCCTTAGGTGCAGGATATTTGAAACAGGGCTTCTGGCTCTTGATTCTAAAGGGCCAATCAAGGTGACCACCGAGGGTGCTTGGAAGGACATCAGAATCACTCCAGTTAACAATGTGGGTGACTTTCACAGTGGCTTTCTAGAAGCATGATGCTTCTAATTATTCTCCTCTGGTTTGTGGGGTGACACTTTTGCGAATACATTGTCCCCTCTTACGCAATTCACATTTAAAAGAAAATAGAAGCCACTCCATCTTGTTACTTTTTTGTTGCTGTCACTCAATGCCTGATGTCCACAAACTTAAGTGAGAAAAAGATTTAATTCACAGTTTCAGAAGGTTTCGGTACATCCATGGCAGCCAGCAGTGGTGAACACACCTGGTGGGGACACAGCGGGGGACAGAGCTGCTTATGGCATGGCAGAACAGAGCAACATCAGGGAGAGAGGGCGGAGCCAGCAACACCCTTCCAGGTCAAGCCCCCAGCATATGCCTCCTTCAGCCACGCCTCATCTCCCATTGGTACTCAGTGTCCATAGGTACATGAGGCTTTTGGGGGCCACTCCAGATCCAAACCACAGCATTCCATTTCTGGCCCCCAAAAGATTCATGTCCACCTCTTTATACAATGGGCATTCAGTCCTTCCAAAAGAATTGCCGAAGTCTTAACATCTTCAGCATTGCTGAAAGGTCCAAGTCCAGAGTTAGCTTGGAGATACATGGAAACCTCTTAGCTGTGAGCTCCTGTGAAAAGAAAAAGCTACGCACTTTGGGCATACAATGGCATGGATGAAATATTCCCATTCCAAAAGAAAGGAATGAAAGGACAGAAAGAAGTTGGACTAAAGAAAGTTCTCAACCTAGCAGGGCAAACACTGAATCCTGTAGCCTCACATCCAGTCCCTGAGGTAAACTAAACTGTGGCAAGATGTGAATTCCAGTGGGCTTAGATGGTCCCACCTCTTTCGCAATGCTCCTGGCTCAAACTTCCACCTTGTCTCCTTTGGGCTGAATCTGCTCACAGCCTGTAGAGTTTTTCAGCTAACGATCCGTGTTTCTTCCCAACTTTAAATTTCCAAGGTCTCCAACATACCTTAGGCCGTTTCTTTAAAACTTGACACACTTCCCTCCAATGGGCATGCTGTCTACCCTTCCAAGGCTTTTCTTTGAAACCTGGGTGCAAGCCTTGAAGAACCAACAACTTTTTCACTCCACAAGCCTGTAACATTAGGACTGTGTGTATGTCACCAAGGTCTGCCACTAGCTTGAGAAGTAGCCTGGTCCCCACAGGCAATTATTGCTGAGGACTCTGAGGTCTGAGATGGTTGAACTCCAGGGGGCTGAACTCTGGAACAACTTTTCTTTTTTTCTGGGGCCTCAGGTATCTGTCTCCAAGCAAACATTTTTGTCTTTCTCCCCTTCATTTGATAAAGGGTAGGGTCTTGTTGATTCCTGGCCCCCATCAAGGGGTCATTTCTATAGTCCTGCTTCCAAGTAACTGGCTTCTTTACTTCCCACCTCTGCAGGCCTTGCAAAACTGCAGACTTCTGATACCATTTTTCTCTGCCAGTTTTTCCTCCTGGTTTTCACCGTAGAGTTGGCCAAAAGCTGCAAACAGTATTCCCTAATAGCTTGAACATTATGTTGCCTTGAGATTTCTTCCGCCATATTAAGTAGTCTATCACCCTTAATCTCACTTTCAGCCAAAGACTCTGGACAAGAGCAAAATGCAAATACACTTTTTGCTAGAGCCTAGCGTGCATGGTTTTTAGACCACTTGCCAATACAGTCCTCCTTCCCATATGAAACTTCTCGAGCCTGGCTTTTTCCATTTATACTTCTGTCACCATTCTAGTCCTCTGAGCTCCAAACAGAATTTCCCATCACTCTTGGTTCAGAGCATTCTAAAGACTTCTCCAGCTTAGCATCCTAAAACATTTCCAACTTCCTTCTAAAAACCAGTTTTAAAAGCTTCTGAACCACATAGTCAAGTAAAGCCACAGTAGTGATCCCACTCTGGTTCCAATTTCTGTCTTGGTTACTTTGATTCAATACCTGACATCTACAACTTTAAGGGAGGAAAGATTTATTTTGGCTCACAGTTTGAGAAGTTCTCAGTCAATACGTGGGCAACAAGTAATGGTAAATACACATAGTAAGGGCCAGCTGGAAAGAAAGCTCCTCACAGCATGGAAGAACAGAGCTAGGTTATGGAGGGAAGATGAAGCTAGCACGCACCCCTCCAGGTCCAGCCCCAGGTAGCCACCCCTTTCAGCCAGGCCCTTCTCCCAAGGGTACGCAGTATCCATAGGTACATGAGGCTTCTGAGGGATACTCCAGATCCAAACCACAATATATTTTTAATAATTCTATTTTTTTCATTTACATGTGTCTTTCTATAAAGCAAACACATATGCAAATGTATGTGTTGGAATTGATCTACATTTTGAAAAAAGTTAGTTTTGATAACTCCTAGTGTATGCTCAACTGCATTAAAGACAAAAAGAGAGATGGGTTACATAACCTCTCTAAAAATGGGGATTTGAGAGTGCTAGCAAAGGAATATGAGTTACGGAAAGTAGCATGACACTTAATGTGTTAACTATGTTTTTGTTGCCATGGTAATACTAACATATCTGGAGGACAAAACCAGTAAGTGTTTGCAGGGTCAGCAGAGGGGAAGGACAGATGTCTTTGCTTGTATGAGCATGCAAAGCCATCGCAATCCTGCCTTTGCGACTTAATTTTCCAAATGCCATATCAGAAGAGAGCCGCTCAGAGGCACTGGTTTTAAGAAATGTGTTTATCTTAAATTCATTTGTACATTCGAACTTTTCTGGCATCTTCCCACACGGTGTGGCTGAAAAGGTGGCTTCTAAGTGGCAGTAGCATGGAGCAAGAAAAGGAATACTTGCTAGAACCCTGGATGTTTGCCCTGCCTGCATCCATGATCACTGACACCCAGCACAAGTCCTTTTTATCATCTGGCCTGCAGTTTTCTTAACAACTCCGAGGGAGATGTCAGTCCACCACAAACACTTCTTGCCCCACCTCTTGTCCGACAGTGGTGAAGGTGACCTTCAGCTACTCTTCTTTCTTGCTCAGTGGACAGTAGGTAGAGTGTCATATTAAGCCACATAAAGCCAAAATACTATAATCCTTGTTCTGCCATACAGATTATTCCATATGCTCTTGAGCAAGCAGATTTATCATCCATTAAATGGGCTCGGGAATGGTACATAATACAGTGCCATTACAGCAGCTAAATGAAATTATGTCTGTAAATTTCTTAGCATGGTGCATGACTGACAGGTCCAAGGCAGGAGCTCCAATACAGCTGTTGCTTTCAGCAGGAGAGGCCTCGTCACTGTAAGAGAGATTTCCTTATAGGACGTAGTATACATGTAGGAAGCACTGCGGCAGGAGACATCATGGGCAGCTGTCCAGGCTTGTGACGATAGTCAGGAATGTTCCTTCCCGGGAAGTCTGGGTCACACTATTTGCAGTAACATTTGTCAGCCCGATGTTTGCCTCTGAGAAGTGATTATGATTGTGTCATTTGAGACTGAAGGAACTTCAGTAAGAAAAAACTCACAGATATTGAAAAGTACATATTTCCTTCTCTTTTTCTCCTTGAACATGTGCTCTGCGTCCTGCAGTGCCGCTATAGAATTCTTGCTCTGGGAGCATTTATAAGTGACCTGAATAAATCCTATTTTGAAATTCTGTGGAACAAAATTCTATTAAGGTAGTAGTTAGCAGAGCTTGGCTTTTGCATTTTCACTTAAAGAGAGACTTACTTATTAGCTGTAGAATTTTCATTCTCTCCAGTGAGTGCAAATGGCAGCGTGGGGTGCAGTGCCCCGGACCAGGCCTATGCCCAGCGTGCGGCATATGTCACCTTCACTGTCAACAAACTGTGCATCTCAGTCCCTTACTTAGTGCTTTAACTTCTCTTTTGGTGCTGAAATCATTATCCCTGCGAGTCCTTGGTGATTTGAAGAGTACACAAGAAGGGCAAAGGATCACCTAGAAGGATGAGGTTAAGACCGTGCAAAACCAAAGGATTTTAGAAGGCAAATAAATGCCTTTGAAGGAATGGATGATCATTTACTGGCTGTGCCCCACGTCAGAGCAGAAGGTTCCTAGAAAAGGAGTTCAGGAAGGTGATTATTATGAACCAGCATAGTTGAAAAAGTCAATATTTTTCAGATAGTTGAGAACAAGAAAAGCCTTGAAGAATAGAAAAGTTGATGTGTGATAGAAACATAGGTATTAGAATTGGCTCCAAGAAATGGAGGTTGGTTCTGGGGGTGTAGCTCACTGGTAGAGCCTGTGCCCAGTACGTTTCAGTGTGCCAAAAGAAAGAAACGAAGGATGATACCCAGAAGCAAGTGTGAAATGAGACTGGAGACCAGTGGTAAGTCCAGCTCTGAGGGCTGTGCCGAGGGCATTGGCCTCGACCCTGCAGGTGGAGAGAAATCACTGCAGGTCTTCAAACGAAGAAGCAGAATGATAACAGCAGTGCTTAGGATGCACTAGGAGAGGGATGAAGACAAAATGCGTGCTGCAAAAACAGTGGCAGACTCCATTCCCACGGGAAAGCAGCCTGTAGGTGAGGGTGGCCAGTCCTCACCCAAGTGGGATGCCCTTCTCCTTGACATTACCCTTTTTAGAGCCCCACCTCAGCCACTGGTTCTTGATGGAGTGGTGAAAGCCTCACTTTAGCAAATCTTCAGCAGTGTTTTTGGTCATCATTGTAGCGAGCCCACAATGAGAGAGGGCAAGCATGTCTCAGCCTCTCAGTGCTGGAGGCAGGTCCCCACTAAAACACGCGGGATTAAAGATCTCCTACTAGCCAACAGACGGAGCCACTAGGACATCCCAGGTTAGGCTGGAGGAAGTGTGAGCTCACCTCGAGATTGCTCCATAGGGCTGCTGATCGTCCTCTGCTGATCACTACCGAGACACTGGAATGAGATGGCAAAACTTACACAAAATTCAAATTATCTTAGCTGATGACTTTCCTTCATCACTGAAAAGCAGATACTAGAACAAGTTTCCTATCCTTATTCCTTCCTCACAGTAATTCTGTGAGGCATAGGGATGATTTATAACCAAAAGCAGGAGGTTCTGTGCCTGTGCAAAACTGCACAGCGCCATATATCACAACTTGAGGTAAGGAACAGTAAAGTAAAATGAGACCTAAATATCAGAAAAGTAAGCTACATTCATAGTATGTGTGTACCTGAGCTTTGGACTCAACACTGGGCATCCCAAGAAGGCGACGTGTCAGCAATCTCTCTTGAACTTTCATCTCTACCAGTATTGTCAGATGAACGTAATGTATTTTGAATCTTTAAAGAATCATTTTTGAAGCAACTCTTCATATTTAGAAATTCAGTGACCTGCTCACAAAGATATGATACACATTTCTAGTAAGAAACACAGACAGGCTCATATCTACAAGGAATGAGTCCTCCTTAAGTTTGAAAAAAAAAAAAAACACCTTGAATATTTTGTAAGACAGAGCCTCTCAGCCTTTTCTGCTTTGATTCTGGCTCTTTAAGCCTACAGAAGACATTTGTAGTCCACATTTTTAATAAATTCTTTAAGTGATTTTTCTGGTAAGGCATGATTAGGAAATATTCACTAAGGCCATTCTGTTTTTAAGAAAAATTCTATGTTAATTGTCCAAAGTTGAATCACAGAGGTATTAGAAAATATTTACTTGTATCAATTATTTTTCTGTTCATAACCCCTCAATAGAAACTTGAATTTATGTTGTATCTTAGTTTACAAAATAATGTACAGTTTATTATATGAAATCCACAAGTACAGACCCTTTTTTACAGAAGCACACACAGAGATCTCCAAGGAATTATTTGTGCCAGATTATATAGAGAGTAAAGTGGCAGAACAGAGATGTGAATCTAGTCCATTTCTATTGGTTGGTTGATTGACTAATTGGTAGGATCTTGCTCTATACTCCAAGGTGGTCTTGAACTCACTACGGAGCCCAAGCTGGCCTTGAACACACGCCCTCAGCCTCCCAAGTTCTGGAATTACAGGTGTCTGACCATGCCCAGCTGTTACGTGATGCTAGGGGATTGGACATGGGGGCCTCACACTCCCTAGGCAAGGGCTTTGGCCACTGGGCTACACTCCCAGCCCCTAGTCCTTTCTTTGTGGGCTTGGTCAATGGCCTTCGGTGCTGGAGGATCACACTGAGCTGGTGCGAAGGTCTGCTACGTGCTCAGTGGGCTGCAGCAGTGCTCAGGTACTGAGGACGTGACTTTAGGCTGTGGCAGTAGCTGGGCCCTCTGGGCCCTGAATAGCACCTGCACTCATTAGGCAGAAGGACTGCACACACGTGAGCAATTTACTCCACTATTCTTATTATTTCCAAACCAATTTTTTAAAGAATTCCGGCAGGGGAAGGGGGAGAGGGGGACAAAGGAGAATGGGAATGTCCTTGTCACATAGACAAGATATGTATGTGCACAAAATGCTCAACTTCATTGTAAACCTTAAATTTTGCACTTATACATATCATTAAAATGGGGGAAAAAAAGAATTCCAAAGAAATAGGTGTTGTTTCTTGACATGTTTGAAACTTGATCAAGCACCTGATTTAGCCAAAATACCAAATGAGGGCAAAGTGAAAACATGAAAAAGTGAATATTTTGAAGTTATCACTGATCTCAAAAATTCTGCAGAAAAATGATTTAATTTCTGATGGGCAAAGAGCAACACTCTACAGAGAAATAAATGAAGTTTTAGGTTTATCAGAGGTAATATAGAAGAAAATTTGAGATCGTTAAGCCCCTGGATATTTCTGGTTTTGTGGTTTTGGTGGTAGGCTGTTAGAAAAAGAGGTAGAATTTTAAAATTGCAATTAGAGTATTTCTTAGAAACATTACGGGAGGTCTTATATCGTTAGACCCACTGACTTTAAATAATTTAAAATTTTAAAATAACTTTCATTAATGGATAGAAAGCAAATGATCAGCATTGGCAGCATAGCTTAGCAGTTAAGGTACTTACTTAGCAAGCACAAGGCCCTGGGTTCAGTTTTCCAGTACCACATAAAGTGGGCATGTTGGTACATGTTTGTAATCCCAGCACTCAAGAAGCTGAGATAGGACGATACTAGGGTGTTTGAGGCTAGCCTGGGCTACAAAGTGAGTTCACGACCAGCCTGGACTACAGAGCAAGACTCCTCCTCAAAAGAGAAAAGAAAATTAATTATAGGGCTTCCAGTTCATTCCCTGTGTCTCTTTATTTTGTAGGTGGGAAATGAATTTCTTAATGGGAAAGACTATCTTTACAGTAACTGGAGCTAATTTTGAATAAACATTGATAGTAGCAGCTTTAATGAAATATGAAAGAAACCAACCGTTCTTTTTAAGATGACAGAGTTGAATTTGCCTTTCTTAGACACTGAAATTTTCTTTTTATACCATTGGATGTGCTATTTCCTTTTGGCTGAAAACTGTATGTCGGTAGTTTTTTCTGAACAGAGACTTTGCTGCTTTAAGAGTTTGAACTAATGTTAGACTAGAAATGAGAAATGTTACCTAGATATCTTTCTTCCTCTCCAATCCGCTGAAAACAGCCAGCAAGGCTTATAGAATTGGGAAACTCAGTTTGATTATCATAGCTCTGGCCTTTTATAGCTGAGTGACTTACAACACCCACTGGCTTCGCCTTGCTCACCTGTGAATTTGAGTTAATAGAATCTATTTCATGAGTTGTGGAGATAAAATGAAATGGTGTGTCTCATAGGTTCTAGTCAAAGCAGAGGCCCCGTAATGGGCAGTTTTGTTCCCTTATAATTGAGTTTGTTCTCCTATGAACACAAGTAGCAATGTGGTCTAAAGCGTCAAAATGTTCTCAACAGAACTGTAACAATATTATACGGAATGAGCTGGGCACGGCAATGCAACTGTGTAATCTCAGCTACTCAAGAAAGGTGCTCAGGAGGATCATGAGTTCAAGCACAGCCTCAGCGATTTGACAAAACTGCTCCAGAATAAAATGATGAAAAGGGCTGGAGTT
The DNA here is from genome assembly GCA_004027205.1 of Ctenodactylus gundi. Lineage (NCBI taxonomy): Eukaryota > Metazoa > Chordata > Mammalia > Rodentia > Ctenodactylidae > Ctenodactylus > Ctenodactylus gundi. Next base: position 861,208 of record PVKB01000120.1, read on the forward strand.
GCAGGTCTGTGATAGAGCATTTGCTCATGGCCCTAGGTTTTGGCCGCTGGTAACACACGCACACACACATACCCCTTATAGGAAGAGAAAGTATTTACTATTTCAGTCTTCTGTGCCCCAAATTCCTCATTTTATGAATTAATGGAAATCCTGATATGTAATCTGAAGAAATTATATTTGAAAGATATATGTGGAATACCCATGTTCATATGTTGAATGTTTACTAGTTGTCAAAATAGCCAGGGTTGGTGAAGGTGTGGAGATAAAATGTCAATGGGATGGAAGTTCAAGAAGCTACAATGAAAAGTTTTATCATGATTTTGTTATATATGATGCATTAATCCTATTTCTGGGTATACATTTAAAAAATTAAAAGGATAGTCACAGGAGATATTTGTACATCCAGATTCACAACATCATTCAGCAGCCAAGAGGTAGAAGCAGCCCAGGTGTCTAGCAGTGGGTGTGTGGGTGAACCAAGCATAAATTATGCATGTGCTGAGCTATTGATCTTGATGATGGAAGGGAATTTTGACTCACGCTACACTAAAGTTGAATTTCAAGGAAATCATGCTAAGTAAAATAAACCGGTTCCAATGAGTCAGATACTAGAAGAATCCTTTTCTGTGAGGTACCCGTGCTAGTCAGATCACAGAGTCAGGAGTCGAATGGTGATTGTCAGGAGCTGGAGGGAAGAGGAAAGGAAATAACATTCTTCAAGGTACAAAGAAGGGGTGGGAAGTGCAGTGGTAGAGTGCATAAAGATCTGAGTCCAGTACCCAGTACCACAAAAAAAAAAAAAAAAAAAAAAAAGGAAACGAGTCGTGGTGGAGATTGGTTTCACAATGGGATGTATTTAATGGTTAAGGGAGAAGCTTTATGGTATTTTGTTTGTTTGTTTGTTTGCTTGCTTGTTTGAGACAAGGTCTCACTCTGTACTCCAGGCTTGTCTTGAACTTACTGTGAAGCCCAGGCTGGCATTGAACTCATGGCAGTCCTCCTTCCCCAGCCTGTCGAGTGCTGGGGTGACAGGCATGTGCCACAGCACCCAGCTAATATGTGATGCTGTGGAATCAGACCTCGGGGCCTTGTGCTTCTTAGCAAGTGCTCAAATCATTGAGCTGTGCTCTCAGCACTATTATGTGTATTTTTAAATATATATATACACACACACACACACACGTGTGTGTGTATGTGTATGTATGTGTACATGTATATAGGTTGGAAATCACTAAAATAACAGCTCATGTTGCAGAGGAGGAAAAGGGGTCTGTAAGTGGATGAGATCAAGGTTTGCTTTGGTCTCATGGCAGTTGTCCTGCCCTCTGCTAACAGCTGGAATTGTGTGTGTCAACTAAAGACTGGTAAGAAGCTGCTGTTACTTCCTGTGAGTATAACCTGCCTTTCCCCTCCTGCTAAATTACTTGGAAGACCCAGAGGAAAGTCCAGCAATGCCTTACCTAAACTATGATGAGCCATCCTCTCGGTAGGAGCCTCTGAGAGCAGCACCAGTAATTAGCCTCATATTGTCCTTAAAAGAAAATAAATAAGTCCCCTGAGTTGTGAGCAGAACAGATCCCGGTGCTCAGAGCCTGATTTCACAACAAACAGCAAATAGAGGAGCATTTGCTGCGGCTGCTGCTGCCTGGGGAGCCTGGCACTATCAGATGCCTGATCAAATGGGATTTAGTTGGTCTCTCCAGGAGAGGCGTGAGGTTGGGGAAGAGTCACTGGTGTCCATACCTCAGTGGAAGTCCCAGGAAAGCTGGTATGGACTTAATCTCCTTATCTGGAAAGCACAGAGAGAAAAATTGGTACAGAAGAAGTGAGAAGTTAGCAAAGCAGAAATTTTTTGAAAATTTTCTAAAAACACCCAATTCATTTAAAGTTTTGCAGAAAAGGAGAAAGTGCATGTTTAATGACAATGATGCTCATTTTAATGATTAGTATAAAATGAGGGAATGTTTTTGCTTTTACTTTATGCTCATTAACTATAGATCATTTAAGCTGAATTCCTTTTAAAGACATGTCCTATTTATATTTCTGGTTAGGAAGACTAGAGTATGTTCTTTTAAGTATATTCAATTGTTACACATTTTCCTGTGTATATCCTTAATCAAATCCTTATTATAGAAAGCATTATTGTTTGCCTATGTGTTACAGCTTTCTTAAAGTGTTAAAAATTAGCCATTCTCATAAAAATCATGAAGCAGTAATACCACAGCATAGATAAATCTTGAAAACATTATGCCGAGTAAAAGAAAGTAGTCGTAAAAAGTCATATTTTACATGATTAATTTATATGTAAGGGTCCAGACTGGGTGTTTTACTTTCTCGTTGCTGGAACAGAATACCCAACATCCATGACTTAAAAGAGGAAAGATTTATTTTAGCTTACAATTGTAGAAGGTCGCAGTCCCTTGATGGGCAGATAGCGAGCACATAATGCTCCATCTCTGAGCCTCAGAAAGACTCCTGTCTGCTCCCTTATGCAAAATGACTTCAGTCCATCTGTAAGAGTGGCCGTTCTTAACAGTTCAACGCTGCTACAATGTCTGAAGTCTCCCTTGAGATGCAAGGTAAACTCTTAGGTGCGAGTTCCTGTGAAAATCAAAGAAAAGTTAAACATTTCCAACACACAATGGTACAGAATGTGCAATTCCATTCCAAGAGAGGAATAAGAGGTCAGAAAGTGATTGCACCAAAGCAGGAGTGAAACTCAGCAGGATAGTAACTAAATCCTCTGTGTCCGACACCCAGGATAACCTGTGCCAAGGTGTGAGCTCCAGAGGGTTAGGTGGTACTGCCCTTACAGCATTGCCTCTAGACTGGCTCTGTTCATAGCCTGTAACCTTTCTCATCAGAGAATTAATGTTTCTGGCATCTCCAAATTTCTGGGGTCGCCATTGCACCTTAGGCTTCTCCTTCACAACCTCATGCACTGCCCTCCCAGGGGCACACTTTCTGGCCTTCAAGGCTTCCTCTGATATCTGGCAAGAAGTCTCATGAGCTCAATTCTTGTACTGTGAGTACCTATAAAGCCTGCACCTTGTAGGTATTGGCAAATTCTGCCACTGCCTTCCGCAGTAATCTGTCATTCACTGCCATGGAGTTCTTAGGTGGTTGAACTCCAGTAACTCTGGCCCTGTAGAATGCCCTGAGAACAAGAGTCTCAGACGAAGGCCTTTTGCCTCTCTGCCCTTTAAATGGTAACGGTTGGGGCCTTATTGATCCCTGACACACTCCCAAGGTGACTTTTTTATAGTCTTGTTTCCAAATTCTTGACTTCTTTTTCATGCTTACTTATTACTTTATTAATCATGTGTTGTTTTGCAACTTTCTCCTGCTTCTCAGTGTAAAGCTATCTAAAAGCCACAAGCAGTATCCGTGTAACATTGTGAACATCGGGTTACTTTGGAATTCCCTCCGTCAGATTACATAGGTCATCCCCCTTAATCTCTGGACAAAGACAAAATGCCAATACATTTTTGCCAAAGTCCCCTTTCTCATCTTAAACTTCTTGAGCCTGGCCATTACAGCTCATACTTCCTTTGGCATCCTAATCTGAGCTCCAACCAGAATCTCCTAACAAACTTGGTTCGCAGCATTCTAAGGCTTTTCTAGGTGGCATCTTCAAACCTTTCCAAACTCCTCCTGAAAACCAGTTCCAAAGGCTTCCACACCACACTATCAGGTAAAAATCACAGCAGTGACACCCAGGTACCAGTTTTTGTCTTAGCTACTTTCTCATTGTTGAGACAATACCTGATATCCACAACTTAAGGGGTGAAAGTTTTATTTTAGCTTATACTTTTAGAAGGTCACAGTCCATTATGGACAGCTGGTCATGAGGGAAGCACATGGTAAGGGCACAGCTATGCACAGCAAGGCAGACAAAAAATCCGAGTGAGGAAGGAGAGGCGGAGCTAACCTTCCAGGTCCTACCCCAGTGATCAGCCCATTCTGAGTCCAGCCCCAGGGTTCTGTCCCTTCCAACCAGGCCCCAGCTCTTAACAACATGTAGATATTTTAAATACCCAAATATGTGAGTTTTTTGGAGGACTCTCCAGATCCAAACCATAACACTACACAAATTTATAGAGATGAAAAAATTAGTAGCTAGCCAGGGGGAATCAAAAAATCAAAAAGTAGGAAATGACTACTTTCGGTGCTATGAGATCTCTGTTAAGGATAATGAAAAGTAGAATTATATAGTGGTGAGTCTCACAACTTGTAAATATACTAAAATCACTGAATGATTGTAAGTTTTAACATGGTTAATTTTATGGCATGTTAATTATACTTTAATAAGGCTACTAAAATAAACTTATTAAAGTAGACTGTAGAAAATAATAAAAATTGTAAAAAAAACTGAAAAAAATTAAACAGAATTCTACCTTTTTTTCTTCTTGATATCAAAATTCACATGAGTATTAAATATTATTTGCCAAATGTTTGTTAAATACCTACTCTGTGCCTGGGGGTCAGCATATATGACCCTCTCCGCTGAGAGGCTAGCAGTCTTTCAGAAGGTTAAATGAGGACGGCAGTAATCTTTGCTCAAATAATTCTCCTTGCTTTGTCTGCGAACACACTTGGAAACCATTTTCCTATTTTTATGTGTATGGGGAAAGGGGCTGAAGTTGAGAGGATAGTTTGAGAAAAATATATTTAAATGTGTACATGTTAATTAAATGTTTATACTTGACACGTTGAAGTCTTTGTCTTCAGACATCTGATTTTGCAATCTTGGTTAATAGTTTTTAAATTAACAAAAAATATTAACAATAGATATAACATTGTCATAGGTAATTTTTTGTTGCTGTGACAAAAGACCCACCCTGCACAAATCAAGGGGAAGAAAAGTTTATTTTGGCTCACAGTTTCAGAGGGTCCTGGTCAATTCATGGGTGGCCAGCAATAGTGAGAACTCACGGCAGAGGCAGAGGTCGAGGCAGCTTCTCACAACATCACAATTAGGAAACCAGGTCAAGTCCCTGGACGAAGGCAAGAAGCAAGCATGTATCCTTCCAGGTCTCATCCCAGTGATCTCCCCCTTTTGGGTCCAGCCTCACTGTTCTGCTCCTCCCAGGGTTAAGCCCATACCACTTACCTGTAATCCAATCCACATGCCTGTAATTCATCCCTCCAAACCAGGCCCCAGTCTCCCAACAGCGCATGGTTCTGTAGACAATCCATAACATTCAAATACACGTGACTCTTGGGAGGACCTTCCACATCCAAACCACAGCAAACACACTCTAATTATTTTAGAATTTGTAAGCTGCACCCAGTGACATAGGCAAACCTATAATCCCAGCACTCTGGGAGGCTGAAGCAGGAAGATTGCAAGTTTATATCCAGCCTGGGCAATTTAGCTACTTAGCAAGTCCCTATATCAAAACCAAAACTGGTAAGTGTGAGCTGGGCGGGTAGCTCAGTGTGAACATCTTGGGCTCAAGAATCAGTACCCCTAAATAAATGAATGCATAAATAAGTAAATGGGAAAGAGAAAGCATTTATTGAAAGCTCATCGAGGAACCAAACTAAAATAATTACATTCTTTAATTTTCATGATCCAGAAGATCTTGTGTGACGTCATCATCATCAGTCTTTACCCGGCTAGAACAGCCTGTGTTAGCTCCTTCTCACTGACTCTCCACTGAGTACTGCAGGTCTGCCAATCAATTTCGTAATGTCCTTGAGAGACTCGGGTGTCTCATGCATTCTGAAATGTTTTGTTATTTTATAAAGGGTAAAACACGGCAGAATCTAGCACTTTAACATCTGATAGCATTTATTAAATGCTAAGCATCATTCTTAAGAGTGCATGATTGTTAGCTCATTTATTTCCTGTGACAAGTAGTGCTGTTATTAATCCGATTGTAAAGATGGCAAATAAACTTACCTGAGGTTATGTAGCTCGTGTGGGGCAGGTTTGGAATTTGAACCTAAGCATTCTAACTCATAACCACTATATCATCCCACCAGAATACTTTCTTTCTTTTTTGGCCCACTATTAAATGCCTTACAAATGCTCTACTAGTACTAATTGGTTATATACATGTATTGCTAAGAAGTACAGGACCTGGCTAATACAGAAAGCATAAGGTTGGCGTGAAACATACCCTGGTAGCTTTGTGACTTTTGACAAAATAGTGTGACCTGGGAGGGGGTTGTTGGTTAGTTTTCTCATCTATTCAGTAAAGACAAAAAGTTACTATAGTGTATTTTGTAAGGTTATTATATGAATTAATTGAAAAAATATGGAATATCTATGAATTTCTTTTCTCATTTGAACATGAATTATATCCCTTGAGAGTCCTGTGATGAAGAGAGGCAGTATGCCCATTACACAGATGAGAATATAAATTAATACAGGCTCACAGCTCCTGATAACATCCAGCAGGACAACGTTATGGAGGATGAGAATTGGAGCCTGTTCTTACTGCCTTCTCCTATTATATAGAACTGTGCTAAGAGATGGGCCTGGGATAAATTTCTGTCCAGGACAGAATTTCTTTTTGGGCCCTGAGCTCACTATTATAATTTTTAAAAAATCTTCTAGGGACCATCACTGTGGTTATAGTCCTTGCCTAGCAAGTGCAAGGTCCTAAGTTCCATTCCCCAGCACCGTGTAAAGGGGTGATGGCACACACCTGGAATCCTAGCATGCCGGAGACTGAGACAGGAGGATTGCTGTGAGTTCAAGGCTAACCTGGGCTACTTAGTGAGTTCAGGACTAGCCTCAAGTACAGTGTAAAATCCTGTCTCAAAAAAAATTGAAATTAAAATTTGTCTTAGTTACTTTTTTGTTACTGGGACTGAATACGGAACATCCACAATTTTAGGGAGAAAAAATGTAGCTCACAGTTTTAGAAGGTCACATTCCATTTACACGTAGGCAGCTAGAAATAGTGGAACCACATGGTGGGGCTGGAGTCTGAGAAAACGCTCCTCACCTGGAATAGCAGAGCAGAGGCAAGTCAGGGGGGAAGGGCAGCCTCCGCCCCTTCCGGCCAGAGCCAACAGGACCCAGTATCCATAGGTACATGAGGCCTTGGGGGAAATTCCAGACCTAAGCCATGACAAGATTTTAATTCCAACTTCTGTTACTGGTTTATTCAAGGAGTGTAGGTTAGTGTGAAAAGCCTTAGCTGAACACCAGTATGAAAGGAGCTTAGCATGGAGGCAAATGCAAAGACTGTAAGAGAAAGAGGTCTAGACATTCCACTGTAGAAAGAACACACATCCACGTGAGCGGAAATACCAGTGGTCCATGTTGTTTTGTTGACCACTTAATTGCCCTAGAAATCTCAGATAATTAAACTTGCTGTTTACTCTAATTTTGTTTGAATAAAAATTCTGGATACTTATTTTGATTCTGTTAATACTTTATGTAAATATAAACACTGACCTTCATTGTGATAAAATGTATATACATGAAGTTGCTTTTTTGATTTTCAACCACCATATTAAAAAAAAAAATTGAGAGGGCCAGAGGAATAGCACAGCAGTTAGAGCAGTTGCCTAGCAAGCACACGGCCCTGGGTTCAATTTCCTAGCACCACCTAAACTGGGAGTGGTGGCACACACCTGTAATCCCAGTAATCCCAGCACTCAGGAGGCTGAGGATTGCTGTGTGCCTGAGGCCAGCCTGGGGCTACTTGGTGAGTTCAGGACCACCCTGGTCTTCAGAGCAAGACCTTGTCTCAAAAAAGAAAAGAAAGAAAAGAAAAATAAATATTGGTTAATATATTTGTATTTTAAGTTTTTTAGAATGAATAGTTCTAGTTATTATGTTAAATAGTTTGATAGTAAAGTTAAATAAGATACTATAGTGATGGTGATAAAAATGTGTTTTTTAAGTGAGTCCAAAGAATTTAGTGAAATAGCAGGGATGCTCTCTGGGAAATCTGATGTCTTGACCAAGTCCCCAGCTGGTAGCTTGAGTTCAATCGTTTATCCTCCCTGGTCTCTTTGTAATACAGTCACTAGACCAAATGATCTTAGAGGTCCTTGTCATTTAGAGACACATTGTCCTAAGTGCTAATGTATTCTTTTAATATTTTGAATGTATAAAAAGAATTTCTTGGTGCAAAAAATTATTTTCTAGTAATAAGTTAATTCATATAAAATTAAAACAGTATCTACATTTTGTATTAAATTCAGGTCATTTTCAAAATCCTAGTTTGAATTTGTTTTTGCTCAAGTGTTAGTTCAGTATTCTCAGAAATAAAACAGAGACCTGTAGCCTTACTGATTTTTCTACGTTAATGAGAGGATCAGTAATATGTCTTTAAGTTCAGAATATCTCTGGACTTAGCAGGTTGCTTCAGAGCTCAAAGCTTAGAGAAGTGAATGAGTCGGTGAGGCAACTCGGCACCGATCAGGGTGAAGACCGCAGGTGGTGGGCTGGGAACAGCAACATACAACCACTATTTTTATGTACAGTGAGCAAATGTTCATGATAGAAATTACCCAAAAAAGCAGGAAGAAACAAATGATCATATACCGTCTCGTCCCAAAATATATGTTGTATTATGGTTTGGATCTTGAGTGTCCCTTGTGAGGCTAGGCCTTGGCACCGGGGTGCAGATGCTTGGGGTTTCATCCGGAAAAAGCGTGTCAACTTGTTGCACTTGGGGCCGCCCAGGGCAGAGCTTTCAGGTGTGTGTTGTGACTTGGGGGACAGCAAGTGAGAAAGGGGCACCCAGGGTGGCACCTGGAGCTAAGTAAAGGAAAGAAGAAGACATATTGCTGCAGCTCCTTCTTGGGAGGACTCTGGCTGTGCCTCAGTCTCCAGAGTTGGCCTGGCTTCTGCCTCGCCTCACTTGGCTACTGTCTGCAGTGGGGTGAGCAGCTCTTCAGCCTCTGACATGGTCCTGCACCATTGCTGGCTGCCCCATAAACGGGCCGTGTGTGTGAGGCCTCCTGAAACTGTGAACTAAATGAATCTTGTTGGATATTAGGTCACAGCAATGATAAAGTAACTAAGACAAGTTGCTTTTTATTAAACATACCTTGTTTCCGATGGTATTCATTTATCAACCTACATCTCAATATCGTTTTACATTTGGTATAAGAGCCTGCCAACAGTAAGGGCCAGTTCTTCCGTTTCATCTGCGGGGATTGTGTCTTGTGTTTTTGTTTTGTACACATTATAAACTTCACAATTCATTGTTACCGCATTTACTTTATATATTATCTTTTATATTTACTTTCATTTTTGCCATTTCCAGAGCTGTGCCCTACTTTGAGTAGGTCTCAGTGTCTATCTGGTATCATTTTCTTCTTTGTGACAAATTCCCTCTCACATTTTCCTGTTGTAGCTCTGATGATAATTATTTATCTCAGCTTTTACCTACCTTTAAAAATATTTCTCTTTGATTTTTTAAAAAGGTGTTTCCATCGTGCATAGCTTTCTCATTTGATTCTCGTTTCTTGTCGGTGTTGAAAAATGTCCCCTCTGTGTATCTAATTTCTGCTGAGTCATCTGCTACATTTACTGTCTTTGTTCTGTAAAGTGTATCTGTTCTACAGTCGAGATTTTTTTTTTAACCTTTCAATTTGACTGTTGAGTCCCCTTGTGGATTCTGTGTCTTTTTTACTTTTTTTTTTCCTTAGTGTCTCCTGAGCTTCTTGAATTTGTGGTTTTCATTCCTTCGTTATTCTTCAAATATTTATTTTGTCTGATTCTACCTCTTCCTGTACAAAACCATCCAACTGCCTTACCTTATCCCGTGACTCTTGGATGCTCAGTTGTTTCACCCCTTTAGGTTTGTTTTCTCTGTAATTTAGTTTGGATAATTTATTAATGGATACATCTAAGTCTCCTGATTCTTGGTCCAGCTGTGAAAAATCTAGTCATGAACCCATCAAAGAAATTCTTTGTTTTTGATACTGCATTTGTTCGTATCAGTATTCAAATTTGACTCTCAGAAACTCTTTTGCCCAAAATTCTCTATCTTTCCATTTGTTTGTTCATTGCTGCTCTCAGCGTAGAACTGTACACTTCGTAGGTAGGACGAGAGAGACAAAGGTAAATGGCGCCTTCTCTGGAGAAGAGCGAAGGTGGACTCGTGTTCGTCAGAGATCCACCGGAGGTAACGTTTTGCGTCAGGCTTCAGGTTCTTCCAGGCCAGGCTACCGTGCGCCCTCCCCTCACGGAGAGAGCTGAGCTAATGGCATCTTCCGTGGGTGTCAGTGTCGCTCCCTCACCTTCCTCAGGGTGGCTGCAGCACGGTACAGGTCCCCAGCAAGCTGTTGCCTTCTTGAGAAGACTGCAGAACCATTTTTCTGCCAAAGGCCATTTGGACATTTTATGATATCACTCGCAAGACATACGAAATTATCAACCTAAAAATTAGCCTGATCTATTTGTTGAAACATTTAATTAATCACCCCTCATGTGATGACTGAACGTGCATGATTTCATGGGGATACATAGCCCGCAAGCTGGATGCTGCTACCCAAATGGCAGCTGACTTCTCTTGCTTGTTGGTCCACGTTGGGCTCTGTTGGATACTGGGTGTTGCAGCTGCTTCAGCCTCAGCTTTAAGACATAGGCCCAGGTCTTAGGTCTACATCTTTTTCAGCATTCTTGGCCTTTCTCTCCTGGCAGCCAAAATCTGCCTTGTATCTCTGATAGCAGATTTGTAAGCTCTTTGTATTATGTTATCAATGTGTGTCCTAGCAAACTTGCACAAATTTAAATTTTACCAACAGTGGTCAGGGCTTCTTGAAACAAGGTTTTATGTCTAATAATGTTGGGTTCTTTTGATAAGCTGGGACTTTGTAATTTTGCTGTTTGTTAAGACAGTGGAAACACAGTACCAGGCTTTGTGCATAATAAGACATACGATATTTTTATTGCTTAATTGCTTTATATACATAGCCTATTGAATGTTTTGTGATTTGTTCCTATTTGACAGGAACAATTACGACATGATTCAGAAATGAAGTATACATAGCACCCAAGCTTCATTTTGCCATAGTCCTTAGATAAAGGCCTTTAGATCCCTACCTGAAAATACCTACCACAGCACACACATTGGAAAACCAGAATTCTGATCCCGATTTTAGCTGTTTCTTGGTTTGCAAGTCACGGCCCAATTCTGCATCTTTTTTTCTTTTTCAGATGGAGATAGTGATTTTTAGACTGCTCATTGGAATGCTATGCGGATTGAAAGAAATTACAGATGCCTTTTATTAATTCATTTTAGTTTTCATTTTTCCTCACCATTTTATTAATATATATGTAATATATAATGTTTATAATGAAATTGAGTGTTTTGTGCACACATATATCGCATCAACTTTAGAATCCCTTCCATTTTTGTCTCTCCCCTACCCTTCCCACCCACCCCCCTCCCAAACTCCCACCATCACACCATTTAGTTCTATAGAATGCCTGTATTCTGAGTTTCTCAAATCACAGAAACCATGCGGTATTTTAACATAAGCTTCTGCATCTGACTCACCTCACCACTCAAATCGCCACTCTTTAGCTCGGCTTTCCAGCCCTAGAATGAGCTGCAGAGACAAAATCTTGACTGCTCTTCTCTGAGTGAATCTGAACTGTTAAGAGCTGGTTTTTAAGGGCTGACAGCACAGAGGTCCTTACTTTCCCTGAGAGGGATGGAGGTCTGTGTCAGGCCTGCTCCAGCTCAGTGACTTCTCTCGTTGGCCGAGTTTCCTGTTTTTCTAACCGGACACTCCACCTGCTGGCTCAGGACTAAGGTTCACTCTCTCTAAGCTGCTTGGGTCTTGACAGTGACACATACTTGGGACCAGAGCACAGAGACAAGTAAGACAAACCTAAAGTTCCTCCCGAGGTGGATTTCCTTCTGATGGCTTTACCCACATCAAGGAGGACTAACGCATACACAGTGCATGGCATCTAGTTTCATTTCCTCTTTTTCAACATATTTCACACATATAAAACACATTTAGCCATAAGCCTAAAGGAGGACTCTAAAAGATAAAAGCCTAGTGAACTAACCACTGACTTATATTTTGGCATCTAAGAATAATAATAATAACCCTGAATTATTATAAAAGTATCTCGTATTTTAGCATCTAAGAAAATAAGATATTATTAAAACATGTAATGAAAACATTTTGCTGAAGATATAGAGGAAAGAATATGTTTTTTAAAAAATAGTGCCTGAGGATATAACCTGTCAAGCTGGACCGCAGGCACGGGCTGGTAATTCTAGCATTCTGGGAGGCTGAGGAAGGAGAGTCACAAGTTTGAGCCTAACTTGGGCAATTTAGCATGATCCTGTCTCAAACACTAAAAAGGGGCTGGGGGTGTAGCTCAGAGTGAAGGCCCTGCGTTCAATCTTCCATGCCAAAATACACACACACACTCACACTTACATATCCTGTCAAATGCAAGAAATTTTACACAGTAACTTACCAGGTTTCTTCAGTAAGTAAATGAACATGGAGAAAATACCGACGGTCAAGAAGCTCTGCAGATTGCAAAAGACTAAAGGACCTTTCAGTCTACTCCAGTATACAGTGTACAGACCAAAGGACCACCTGAGACATTTGGGAATCTTGAGGATGGGTGGAATCTTAGGTGCTATTTGTTTCTGAACTCTTCATTATGATAATTGTAATGTAATTTTAAAAAACCCTATCTAGCTAAGCATAGTGGTGTACATCTCCAGCTCCAGCTTCTCAGGAGGCTGAGGCAGGAGGATTACTTAGGAATTTGATACCAGCTTAAACAATGTAGCAAGACCCCATCCTGAGTGGGTTAAAAAGAAAAAGCATCCTTATTTATTAGAGCTAATTAAATTGAAGTATTTATTGGTGAAATAGTATAATGTCTGAGATTCTCTCTCTTCTCTTTTTGAGCTCTTTCAACAAGAAAAAAAATGGTAGTGAGCTCGGAAGACATAATAATAGAAGGTTGTTTTTGCTGTTGTTGTTGTCACTGTTTTGTCTTGTCTTGGGTTTCTTGGCACCAAGCCCAGGGACTTGCACTTCCTAAGCATGTGTTCAGCCATTGATCTATAGTCCCAGCCCCATGGTTAATATTTATTGAACCTGAGTGAAGAGCATTTGTAGCCTATTATGATTTCCTTTCAAAATTTTTGTTGAAAGATTGGAAGAGTAGCACAGCAGTTAGTGCACTTGCCTAGCTTGCACAGTCCCCTGAGTTCAATTCCCCAGCACCATGTAAGCCGGGCGTGGTTGTGCACACCTGTAATCCCAGCACTGGGGAGGCTGACACAGGAGGGTTGCCTTGAATTCAAGGCCAGCCCGGGCTACATCATGAGTTCAGAACCAGCCTGGACTGTAGAGTGAGATCCTGTTTCAGAAAAATTTAAAATTTTTCGTTATATTTTTTCATCATATGTTTGAGTTTAAGCATTTAAAAAGTTGGTCCCTAGTGCTGTTAGCTGTTTCTGAAGATGTAAAATGGTGACTGCAATTCAAGTTGAATATGATATTGGAAGGATTATGAGAAATGAGGGACAAAAAGAATTCAGCGTGGAGTGGCCGCTCAGTAGCAGAGCACTTTTCTTGCAAACGCAAGGCCTTGAGCTGATCCTGAGTGCCACAAAAATAACATTTAGTGCAATTCCTGATATTCAGGAAGTGACCAATAATGGTAGCTATTATGTTGTATCTGTTATCACAATAAATATATAATCACTGTGAGCCAAGTTCATTAATGTAGTTACTGACCTCTGTGAATAGCAAACCTTAATCCCATTTTCTGCTACTAGAATAAGGAACCAAAATAGGTCATTTTCTCAGTCCATGCATAACATTTCCTTGATGGTTTGGCAATAGTTACAGCGCCTGTAAGATGCATGAGGATATAACTGTGGAATTTCAGATTGTCTTAACAATCTGTAGGTTCCATGAGAGTAGTCAACAAAATAAACCTAGTTTTCCATGAGAAGCTACAAAATATCTGCAGACACCCTCAGGCACCATGGGCACAGGATGTCATAAGAAAGACAGATGTCCACTTCCAGAGAGAGTTATCTCTCCTTGACAACTTTGATTGTCTGGGGCCTGGAGTCAGCCAGTCACACGACAAGCCTTTAAGTTGGTCTGAACAGACTTAATCATCCACTTGTTATCCAACCATCCGTTAGCTGGTATAGTCATTGTCATTCCTGTGTGTAGTGAAATACGTTAACTTAAAGATGCAGCGATCTGAGGAAGAAACTTGTCATCCATCCATCCATCGAAACTAGTGATTCAGATGAATAGACTTAACCTGCCCCACAGACTGTGTCCCTCACAATTCTTCCCTTTCTGAGTCTCCTTCTGATGACAAACACTGTCAGAGAGAAATTTCAGGAAGCATAGTATGCAGAGTGATTGGTTGAATATAAGATAACTGTAGGGGAAGTTTAAAAAGCATTGTCTTCTCTAAACTGAGGAAATCCAAACTGTATTTTTTTTCTCTTCTTCCACAGAATGACATAACTCCTTTACATGTCGCATCCAAAAGAGGAAATGCAAATATGGTGAAGCTATTGCTTGATCGAGGAGCTAAAATCGATGCCAAAACCAGGGTAAGAGTCTTCCTGTGTATGGACAGATTTATGCTTATGTTCAGGAAGTAAGAACACTTTTCCTAATACTGTGCATTGCTTAAACATTGAGTTTATTTTTGTTTTACTTGCTTTGGTTTCTTGGAAAATGTCTAATACCTTCATCCTTCTTAAAAATGATGTGGCCATTCCCAATGTTAATCATTAGTACATATTTAGTGTCTGGCTCTAATTGCTGAAACAAGGACTAAGGCCTGGAGTTTCTGTTGAGTTGAATTCTCAAAAACTGATGCTACAAGGTGAACTTCGATCAATATAATGCAAAACTGGCTTTTTCTGATAAACATGTCAACTCTTCTTTGCTGCTGGTGGGAAATGTACTGTTCATGTTCCTCAGAATGCTAAAGATAGAATCATCCTGAATGTTCTATCTTTGGGTATATATATCTGAAAGAATAGGAAACAAGGCCTCCACGATGTATTCTTAAATTCCTGTTCATTGCAGCAGTATTTATATTAGCCAAGAGCTGGAAAGAGCCCAGATGTCTAGTGACAGGTGAATGAGTTTTTGAAATGAAGTGTACACACACACACACACACACACACACACACACACACACACACACATATGTATTTATGTATCATGTAATATTACTCAGACTTGAAGGAACTCTCCCGGTATTCCTGGAGTCTGAGGCAAAAGGATCATAAGTCCAACCCAGTTGGGAATAACTTAGTGACTGAATGAGACTTTGCCTCAGATAGATATTTAAAAGGGGATGAGGATGTACCTCAGAGTTATGACCCTGTGTTCAATCCCCAGTACCACACTAAAATAAGTGAAAAAGAATGAGGAAAAAGAAGATCTTGTCATGTACTGCAACATGAGTGACCCTTGGGGATATTACACTGAGTGAAATAAGGCGTTTGCGAAAGGACCAATACTCCAAGGCTCTGCTTCAATGGAATTGCTAAGAATCAAAATCATGGACATGGCTGAGGGTTGTAGCTCCACAGTCAAGCTTGTGGCTAGCATACACAAGGCCCTAATTGAACCATCAGCATCAAAAATAAGGGGAATCCCAGAAGTGGATAGAAAAATGGTGGTTGCCAAGAGTTGAGGGAAGAGAGAAATGAGAAATTGAGTGTGGAATTACATATAAAAAAGGAAGATTAAAAAAGTTCTAGAGGCCTGTCAGCCAACAGTATGAATATAATTAATATCCTAAAGTACATAGTTAAAATGATTGTCTAAATTTTTCTTGTATTTTATCACAATTTTTAAATTTAAAAACATTGTCTAGCTAGGAATTTATGGTATTTAATGGGAAGTAGGTTTTTCTTGGAGATGGGAAGTTGGGTTGTTTTGCTTTAGTTTTTTATAAAGGTGGGATTCAGACCCACTCAAATATGTTGTGGTATGTCATTTATGCAGTCTGAAGGTGTGGGGAAGAATAGAAATGCGAACTCTGGCTTGAATTCAGCCTCTGAGTTGACTTAGGTAGTCCATTTAACCTTTGTGCCTGTAATTTCTCTATCTGAAAGTAAGGAAAATTAATAGACATCTTGAAGGATTATTACCGTGACTGTGAAACTTGTAAATTGTGCCAGCATAAAGTGGGCTGGAAGTAAATAGCAGTGGTTACTAGTGTCTCTCAGAGTCTGTATGTGTATTAAACTTCTAGCCAAGAGGTTTTCCATTTCCACATGTCAAGTGTTTGTTAGGAGAACTGAGTAAGACCCAGTTTAATAAAAAGCTACATCACCATGAACAAGTCCTTATATAAGGATTTAGATGATTTCCCTGCCTTGTCATTGGTTATACCTCCTGAAGTCTTTGCTTTCCTCTTCTAATAATCCTGATCTCCGTGGTTCCATAACTAGCTGGGTAACTACCCCTTGATTCCTGCAGTGCTTTGATTTACTTCTTCATTTATTCCTCAGTGCATTTATTCACACAACCAATAAATGATTCTTGAGTGTCTGTTGTGAACTGGAGAGGTTACAGAACAAACAAGACACTTTCTGCCTTCATGACGCTTACGGACTAGTCTGTAGATAATACTTTGTCCCGAATCCAGCCTAGCCAGAGATAGGTTGCAAGACCACAAATTTCTTTTTCCTGATGACAATTGAGTCTAAAAATGTGTTACCCAGTCTACAAGAAATAAGCTTCTAGAAAAGAAAGTAAAGGAAGATTAAGCACTAACAGGCTTGACAGGAAGAAGGGGAATTATAGACTCACTGGGGTTTTTATGTTTTTATAAGAAGTACAGGCACCGAATCCTGTAACTGGCAGGTCTCTTTGGGTCTCTTTGGCAAAGCGTAGGCTATCAAAGAGATTGAAATGATCACAAGTGTGAGCCCCGTCTGGACCTCTCAGCACCTTAGTGATAGCTCTCCCCATCTCAAAACTCAAAAGAAAAATGGGGATGTAGCTAAATGTGAGGGCCCAAGCCTTGATCCTTTGCACCACCAAATAAACCAAAGAGTGGAGATGCGTTGTTTTTACCACGTGACCATCATGTGGAGGTACGGGATGATTGGTAAACAAGAGGGAGTCTTTCTGAGGGGAATGAAGGTCAGAAAAACCAAATGGAAAAAAAATAGAGATATTTAAGGAACTACTTGTTCATCCACTGGGATAATAGTTGGTGTGTGGGTTGGCAATTACCTTATCTCTCCCTCTCTTGATACGTGTCATCATTCACCAGAATGTCACTGCATAGTTTACCAAATATTTACATCCTGTATTTGGTACTACAGGAGAAGAAAGTGTTACACAGGAAGTTCATGTGGTTTGTGTAGAGCAGTATAGTGGAGGGCTTGGAGATAGGCACAGTGTGCTTCTAGATAGAAGTACCAGCAATGTGACATCACACGCATAGGTGAAGTTGGGGGTGCACCTCAGCTTCTAGGCCACTTTGACTTCCTGTTCTCAAGGGCTATCATACTTTAAATACGATGCAGGCTCCTTTTACCTCCTGTTCAGTTTTGACTTGCATTTCCTTTTCTCAAGTGTCATGTGGATGACGTAAGATTGTGAGGGAGAGGCTTGGAGGGCCAGGGTGCAGAAAGGCCTGTCATCATTCTGTTACTGGCCCACACACAGTAGGTTGGGAAAGGGTGCAACTGTACTCAGACTGAATTCCTGGTAGAGTCATGGAATAAAGTGTGTAATGTATCCCTGAAATGTATAAACTTCCGGTGTTAAACCTCATCAAAGCTCTGTTCTGCCTGCCTAAATGACAGAACACTAACTGGAAATGTGGATAAGAGGGAGAGGGGGAGACAAAAGTTAGAAAACCATGAGGCCAGTTCTTAAAGAAAAACTGTGCATAAAATCAATTTTTAAGTACCCAATCCAGCAGTGGCTTTGGAGAAATTAGATATTATTTACTGACATCCTTCTTACTAGGTACTTCCTACTGTCAGCCTTGTTGCATTCAACATATCTGCGCATAGCAATTTTGTTGTTTGGAGACTGACATCTCTTGATTTGACCTGAGGCCTCTTCCCCAGGCCTCGGTTCCATGCATTACTGCTAACCAACTAGGGTTTTCTTTAAAAGACAGTGCTTTATAGCCTGTTCACTCCAGGAAGTATATCCTCAAAAGAAATAGGAAATGTTTTTCAAAATTTTGAGATAGTCACTCTCAAGGAGTAAATTTTAAAACAAACCTTCCTCTTTAGAGTTCTAGGACAGAAATAAGCATTTGAGAGAGCAAAAGACTCAGAGTTTCTGTAGAAATCAAGACTAACTCGAAAATATTTCTTAATGCCATATGAAACGCATGGATGTGTTTTCATTTTTCTTTCTTAAGTATCAGAAGCTAATTGAAAATACTCATCTAGATTAAAAGAAGGACAGGTAATCATGAAATGCCCGTAGCCTTCCCCATGTGGGAACATCTCTGAAATTGGCAAACTTGATGGTTGTGGAGCCGGCACCTGCAGGGAGCCACTTTTTCCACCCAACTCTGATAATTTTACACTGTGTTGGAGGCTCAGCTCCCTCCCCACATTAGGAATCTAAAACTGGTAGGTCAGTGTTACATGTCTGGTTCTCTTGAACCTGTGGAGCAGGCTCGGGACACTGCTGCTTTAATTAATTGATTACTTTATGGTCCCGACGCTAGTGCTCAGAACTAACTTTTCTTCCACTTTCCTTTGATGTATGTTGTATGATTACAACCAAGAACCAAGTTATCATAAATGACTCGCTACTGGTTGGGCACACAAATACTCTAATTGTCAACTGCAAACACCATTGACTATCTGTTTTTCTAAAAGATAGGTGCCATAAATACAGTTTTATCAATTTTTAAATTTTGTCTCTTTATTTTAGTACTGACGATTGTACCCAACACCTTTATGTTGAGCTATATGCCTCAGCCATTTTTTTTTTTTCGTTTTTTATTTGAGACAGTCTCAATCACTAAGTTGCCCAGGTTAGGCTCAAATTTGCGATCCTCCTGCCTGAGTCCCCCAAAGAGCTGGGTTTGCATGTATGTGCTGTTATATACAACTTTGTTTTGAAATTATTAGTGTTAATTTGACTTATTAAATTATGTGACATAAGAGCTTTAAGAAAATCACAAGGACATATTTAAAATGAAATTTTATGAAATTTAAAATAATATACTATATTTTCCTTAAACTCTTTAAAAATCAAAAGAATTAAAAATCAACCTTTTTGAGTTATAAAATTTATGTAGAAACATTTGATGTTTATAGTGCAAAAAATGAAACGTAAGTGGCGTTACCTGGTAAAATTCTCACACATGCCATGATATCTTAATTCAACATTAAATATATGCATCAATAATTTCAACATATAATCATACTGAGATAACTGAAGAGCCTATATTATAATTTTTAGGGTAGTCGAGGACATGTAATGAGTCAGTGATTAACCAAGGACATGTCATGCTTCAGTGATTAGAAAATCAAATCATAAGTCCAAAGGAAGACAAGAAAGGAGAGACAAAACCCACAAAAAAGTTGGGCAGAAAAACACAAGACAAATTAAATAAGGCTGCCTGTTCTGGGCTCAGAAACAGAGCCATAGTTTTCTAAGTGCGGAAGACAGGGATTTTACCTTCTTTTATTTTAAACATATAGAATGCATGAGAGTAGAAGAAGAAAAGGAATTAGAAATGGTTCTCCCTCCTATACATAAGTGGCAAAAAATAATTCTTGATTTTAAAGACTATTAGATGCCTGTGCTTTTAAAGAAATTGCTAGGCATCGGCTATGGAAGCAGTCCGATCCTTCAGATAGAGGCCAGCCCGTGTGTAAAATTCTAATCCCAACCATTTCCGTGCAGAGTAACCTTGGATAGGCACAAGAATGCCCTGGAGCAGCTTTCTCAACTATAAATGGAACCGCTGTTGCTTTTCTCTTGGAATTGTTTTCAAGATTAATAAGATCTCACAATACAGTACCTGTAATAGAGAACATTCCAAAAAACATTACTTTGCTTGCTCTTTGCTTAACTCTTTATCTACCTAATACAAGATGAGGATATGAGTTAGAATTTTTGGTGAAATACCAAAACGAAAATATCTTTATACTATTATGCTGAAATTAATGTTCTGTAGTTTATTCTTGCTGTCTTTGTAACTCTCTTTTCTTGAGCACTCCCTACATTTTCTTTCACTGTTATCAGTTTTGAATTTAATATTACATTATGTTTTATAACTACAGTGTATCCATAGGATTTTCCTTAATTTTCTTGGTCTCACTGGAAGGATTTTTTTTTTCTGAGGAAGAAGAAAAGACAAAGATCTCTTCTTAAAAATAATTTCTAAGTCTTTTTCTTCTTCTTCTCCTCTGGTATTGGCTTTAAGCAGAGCCCATCTGTTCAGGCTGTATTACAGGTTCTTACTCTTAAGTGTGATGCCTAGTGTTCTGCTTCATGCTTTTCAGAAAAAAAATAGACCCAAAAGAAAGTCTGTTTTGGCCTTCACGTGTGCAAGGTTTTGCTCTTGCACAAGAGAGCGTTCTGTTCAGCCAGTAAAGTGCAATTTGCACCTCACTAATAAGATTACTGTCACTAAAATGAAATATGAGATCTGGATGAGCAAGTGTGCGTTGCCTCGGAATTATTCCCAAGGGAAACTTGTTCATTAAGCTAGTGCTTTTACAATCAAGGGAATCAGGGAAAGGATTACCCCATGCAATTTCATTTTCCTCTCTTCTTGTCACCATGGCAACCCAGCATCCCTCTGTCCTTCTCTGTGGTCCAGCTGCTTATGTTGTGTTCTTAAAGCAGTCTCTGTCTCTGTCAGTCCCTCCAGGAATTGCCTTGTCGAGCGTCTACCCCACCCCCAGGTGGAAGTTAATGTTATTGTATGCAGTTGAGGAACTGCTTTCTGGTCCAGGACTCATTCTAAATGACACTGTACATTAGCCGTAAATTTCTAGGAATTGGGAGCAAGTGAGAATTCTTATGTTGAAAACAGCCTTGCTCTAATTTTAGAAAAAGGAACATATCAGTTCACTGCAGTGTTTTAAAGCACAAAGTCACAATAGCTCTTTTATTATGTTTATAACTTTCTTCTTAGGAAAAGAGAAATTCTAATTTAGAGTGAATTCTGAAAGCTAAGAGCCTGAGTCACATTCTTTAGTCACAATTTACAAGTCACCTATTGAAGTTTTTAATTTGTTTTGAAAGATACTTTAATGACTAGCCACTTATTCACCTTATTGGTTTATTTATGGCTTAATTATTAATTTTGATTGTGCAACTCTCATGGACATGATCCTGAGTTAGCTCATTTCCAAGGTTCGTTTGTACCTTAAACTATCAACCTGGTGTTTGGGGATACACCAGTGTTAAGAAACAAGATATTTATGACATGTGTTGAAAGTAAAGGCAGGCTTCATTCAGTGGTGGCTTCTATAATGAGGCTTATAGTAGAGGGGAGCCATCCAACTCAACTTGGGACACCAAAAGAAAGGGTACTTTGTAGCTAAAGACCAAGGCAAGGGTCAGCAGTGGGGTTTCACTAGAAGGAAACATCAAGTGTAAAGGGAATCTGGTTAAACTTGATAGGATTGCCACCAAAGGCAAGCCAGTGTAATGAGATACTGAGAAGGAGGGAAAAAAATTGAACCAGATACCACGGGTGGGGGATTCTCTCTAAACTGGCCCAGTGGGATTCTTGTCAAAACTGCGCTTGTCAAAGACTAACTCATGGAGACCTACAGATTTCAGAAGAGCTTATTCTGAGTTAAGCTCAGGTGGTTAACAAATAAATGAAATGCCAGGTTAAAAAAAAAAAAAAAAGTGTAGGTTCCTCAAAAGAGGTACAGAAAATAAGGCAAGTGTCGTAAGCTTAGAAAAGTTGCATTTAGCTTTTAAAAAGCTTCAGAGAAATGCCATGGTGTAGAACAGGAAGGATTTGGATCTTGGAGCAAGTGAGGGAAGTTGAGCCACATGCCGCAATGGAGCAGCAGGGAAAGAAGGAAGTGAGAGGGAGAGGTGAAGAGGGAAAGGCTAACTTGAGCCAAGTGAGGCAGGGACTGACTGACTGACTGAGAAGACTTGGAATGCTGCCTGAGGAGGTTCGAGCGTGACTGATGAGTGAGTAGCAGTGGGCTGAAGAGATCTTCAGCACACGGGAGGTATTATGAACAGACCTGTATTACAGGAAGGCAAACGGTAAGCCATACCAACTTCAAAGCCAAACAAATTAGTTCAAATATCATTTACTTTTTACAAAAACAGATAGAAATAAAGTAAAATACTACTATTTTTTCTTTCATTTTTTGTTTTTTGTTTGTTTTAAACAGAATTAAGTGTGAATAATTAAGTAGCAGGTTTTTTTTTCAATCTCCTTGTGTGCCACCTGGCCTTTTCTCTGTCTTTACAGTTACAAAACCTGTCTGGTTCATGGAGTATCTTATATGAACTTGAGGTACTAGTTTTCTATTGACCCGTGAATGTCCTAGCAGATGGGCAGGACTACCTGGGCAGCTGGGCAGTCATGACATCGTCTACAGCTTCCTGATGAGATGGCCCTCCTGCTGGGATTTTTGGCTACTTCAACAGTCGTACACTTTTGAGAAATGTCAGATCGAATTTGTAGAAGATCCCAAAGAGACAGTTAAAAATATTGTGCAGAAACTACAGTTGAAATTGCTATGCTGGAGTTAGCTCTTCACGGTTCAACTAGGACTGATGAGCTTGACCTTGGGGAACTGATTGGCTCTTGTTGAAGCATGGTGATTGAAGGAACAATAGATAGAAAAATACAGCCTGGCTCTTCCTTGATTGCAGATATCACCTTTCCATACTGATTCATTAGATTCTATTTATTTTTAATAAATATCAGAGGTGGTATCTTTAGAATGTGTCTAAAAGAAGGCTAGGAGTGACTGAAAGGTTAAGCATGGGGGGGCTTGTCTTCCTTATCATCCTTCCTAAGACATCTCTTGATTGACTTAACACCAAGGGATCTAGATCAGTGCAGTTTGGTTTGATTTGATTTGTTTTGCTGCTGCTGTTTGGTGGCATTGGTGATGTTTTGGTGCTAGGGATAGAACACAGGGCCTCATACATGTTGGACACTTGCTCACAGCAGATCCCTCTACCCTAGTTAGGAGTTCAGCCCATACAATCTGGGATGAGTCATTTCATCATTTGGAAACTCTGTTTTTATTTTTAAATGAAGATTATACCTTTCTTTTGGATATAATTGTTAGGACAAAATGATAGGAAGTTGAATTGCTTCAAGATTGTATAAAGAAGGGGAAAGGTCAGGATATAGTTAATGATCACAGCTGACCATGAGACAACAGTTGGCCTCCTGGAATCTGAAATATATTTAGAATTTTCCATATTTAATTTTTAAAAAATGAAGTCAGCGTAAAACAATGTGTCTGTTAGAAGGGACAGTATGCTTCCAAGGATCAAGAAATTAATGGTTAAGAAAGGTATTTGTTCTTAAGTGGCCAGATATTTTGCATACAATATATAGCATTTTACTTTAAGGACGATAGTTTTCCAGTATAAAGGAAGTAAGCTAAAATAATAATTTATAAAACTATAGTTTGAAAATTCTGCCCATGCTGTCATCTTTTACTTCTTAGAGTATACTTAAGAAAAAGTTAAAACAAAAATATCTTAACATTTTAGTTCTTAAGCCAGTAATTGTACTGCAGTCTATGTAAAATGTTTCTATGTGGTGGAAAGAAAGGATGATTATTGTTTCTACTTCAAATATTTTTTGATTTTATGTCATTTGGAATACATTTGGAATTTTATGATTTTTTATATATTTTGTTTCATCTTATTAGTAAAATGCTGTTTCCCATTGAAATGCTGCTTGACTTGGGTTTATATGAAAGCATATCTTTTAAATCAACATAAAAAGCAGGATATTTAAATGTGTTCAAACAATGTTCAAAACAGGTCATGTTTGCTATTCAGATTTCATTGTTAAAGAATGTTAACACTGTTGGGATTAGGATAAAAATAAGGAATCAGGAAATTTGGAATTGCTTGTCTATTAGAATAATTTGGCTTACTTTGCATCTACTCACCCAGTCTGAATATTCTGAACCAATTTTGAGGTATTTTTTAATGTGATTATCCTTGGGGTAGGCACTAAGTGATGGTCATAAGAAATCTTCAACTGCTCAAAGACACATGAGCCAGGATGTAGTGAAAACTTGCCCAAATGGTTTAAAGCCACTTAGATGCTTTTAAGTGAGAAGCTCTCCAGAGTGCCCTGCTGAGTTTCGTCCCTTACCTGTTCCTTAGCACACTGTCCCTTTCCCCTGGCACTGCAGAAAGGCCTGACTCTGACTCGCCCTCCTGGCCCATCAGGGGAAAAAGGGAGAATTTATGATATTGACATTGTATTGAGTTACATGATTCTAAATGATTGGATGCAAAATTATTTTGCATTTCCAAAATCCATTGCTGCCACCACACTTAAAGGATCTAATGGACTTGTCCTGCAGTGATTCACTGAAAAGAATTTGTGGTCAGAGCTTCCATACATGCCCACCAGTATTTTGATTATTTTTGAATAACTACATAATAATTATCAAGACATTAATTTTTGATGCTTAGAGGTTTATGTCTTCAAGAATATTTGAAAGCTTTCTTAAATGCAACTGTATATAGTTTCATGGTAGAGAAATATGTGAATAATCCTAAAAAGCACCTGCATAAAATTTTAGCACATTGAGATAAATCTGGTGGGGAAATGACAGAGAAATGGAAGTAAAAGAGGAAAAAGGATCAACATAAAATTTCTATTACAAATTCCACTTTAAAAGTTTATTTTTTAAATGGTGGTTGTCATATCATTTGTAATATTTAGAGTCCACTAGATACCTGAGTAGTGGAGCAATTACATATTTACGTCTTGTTATTCAAATATGTGGGAAATCGTATGCTTTCCAGCTACTTAAATGAGAAGAATGAGGTCTCAAAAACGTGAAATTATTTTATGAGTCACATGAGCAAATATTCAAAGCCCCCAAGTCTGTGGTATATTAGCTGCCACGTGGGGTATTATAGAACCCATGGCATTTCTGGGATTTGCTACCCGGTCTAATGGAGGTTGTTGCCTTTGTTGCACAGGACGGGCTGACGCCGCTGCACTGTGGGGCGAGGAGCGGCCATGAGCAGGTGGTGGAAATGTTGCTTGATCGTGCTGCCCCCATTCTTTCAAAAACCAAGGTAATGTCTTGTCAGGTTTGTGAACATCGGACTGCGTTTAGCCTTGAGTCCCTTTGCTGGCTTTTTAACTGACACTTTTGAGTTGCATAGAAAAAAAAAAAAATGGATGTAACAATGCAACTGCTGTGTTCAAAAAAAGCCAAAGATTAAGTTGGGCCCCATGAAGCCTTTGCGCGAAGTGCGCTACACCACAGGTCATTTGTGCGTGTGATGTTTGTGTTCTGCCTTTGGGGATACTTACTATTTGGTTCTCTGCTGTGAGATGTTCGTAGTTCAAAAATGATTGCTTGTAGGATTAAGAAAAACTAAAAGGTTTGTCCTCAGAATTTTGGTTTGTCCTTCTACCCCTCAGAATTTCTTGAGAGTTTACAGACTGTTAGAAGCCAGAACCTTGAGTGGTCCTTTGAGAAAGTTGACATGTATAAAATAAACATACAATTACCTTTAAAATTAATGTTTTTCTAAATGATGTTAGCCTCTTCTGGTAGTGAATTTTTTTTTGACATTATTTGATAATGTGCTAGGGTTTTGAGATACAGAAGGTCCCTTGTAGTTCTACGATTTTAATTGAACCAGCGATCTTTGAAAGCTCAATTAAGCTTCAAAAAGAACTTTATTTTCTAAACATGATCAAAGAAACAAAACCAGAGTTGATTTTCTTGTATCCTGGTCAGTGTTTCCTGAACAACTTTAGCAAGACTGGACAAGGTCCAGGTGATTCGGAAAATTTCTTCACTCATTTTAAAATGTGGAGTTTAGACTGGAGAACTGTATTACCCAGCAGAATTAAGCTGCCATGCATTCTTTGTTATATGTGACGATAACTTAGGCTTTGGAATGCTGGTCTTCACCTTTTTCCTTTTCTGTTGTCTGTATCCATTTTTCTCCCCAACTGTGGCTACTTTCTGAGCCAGCTGACCTATCAATGAACTGCCGTGAGAACTTTCTACTAGATAGCCCGTCCGCATATTCCCCTTGTTTCTTCCTAGCCCAGATTCCTCTTTAAGTTATGGTAGCCACATAAATTGTCAATAAAATTGTGCCTGCCACCTGCTTAAGAATCCTTCAGTTAAGTCCCACTGTTCTCATTGTTATGATTAGTCTGAATCTTGTCAGAGCAATGCAGGTGTAAATAGTTGTCTAATCTTACTGTGCTATTCTTCATCTTAACATTAATTTAATTTTTTTTTAAAAACTCATTTTTTTTTCTTCTACACTTTTAATTTTTGAAAACACTTTCTCATTCTCTGGTAACTTTTTTTTTAGGCATTCTGTTCTAGCTTTATGGATGCAGGATTTCCAGTTCCCTTTATGACATTATTCAGGATAATATTTCCCTGGTTTCTCAGATCGTGATCTTTCTTTTTCTTTAGCTATATCCTTTCTGCTCGAAGATTTATGTAAGAGTCAAACACAAGCATTCGAGGGAAGTTTATGTCAGAGTGTAAACAGTGCAGATGACCAGGTGGTACTGGAGTAGGCAGGTCCTTGACTTTGAGCATCAGATCCACTTTCGTTGATCTTGTTCAGGTTTTGAGGAAAGTATCCTTCAACCTCTTGCCAGGTGCCTGTGTGAGTATTTTCTGAGTGAGATCAAAGAGCTGTTGGTCTTTCTGTGCTGTATGCATAGTACTGATGACTATTATTTCTCGTGATTGCAACCTGCCAGGGTTGTGTGCTTTACATACATTAGTTTATGATAAGATATTTTTGTTGTTGTTATCTTTTCGTAGAAAAGGAAAGCAAAACCCGAAGAGAGGAAGCAGTTTTCTCAGGCCGTCTCACCTAGCAGCAGAGCACGTCTAGCTTCAGAGACGGTGTCCTTTACTGCTTTGTTGCCCATCTTTTTCTATGACCACCTGGTCTTCGTCCATGTCCCCAGCACTGCCCTCGGCTCTGCCTTCCCTCTGAGTCTGAACCTCTTTGAGCTGCCTTCTCCAGAACCTGAACTCCAGGCTTCCTGCAGTGTGCAAGGGGCCTGTCAACTGGGTTTGCTGGCCTAGGAAGGGCCTGGAAACCTAAGAAACCTAAGAACTCCTACCCAGGCTCTGAAACAGCCCTGCTTTCAGGCCCGCATCTTGCCTTTAAAGATACTATTTTGTTCATCTCCTTATCATTTAAGGACTTAAGAGATAAATGAGTTGTCTTTCTATACTGCAGATTGCCGCAATATGCTGCAGTGGGCTGTGTCAGCACTGAAGAGCTAGTTGTGCATATCTCTTCTCAGTTAGGCATTCACTGAGCTCGCTGGTAGCTTGACCGTGGTTGTGGTGGGGGTGTGTACACCCTGGGTGCTGGCCAGCGGCAGGCACTGGGACTTGGCCTTTGTCTAAAAGCTGTTAAACACCAGTCAGCACGCTGCTGACTCCACCTGTCTGCAGACAACTGGAGATCAGCCTCCTCTGCCTGTGAGGCGTGTTCCTGTGTCTGAAACATCCTCTTACATCTCAGGATTGTCAGTCCCACCCATCTGTTGCTTCCTTTCTCATTCCTGTACTCAGAGGGTAAGGAAATTGCATGTCTGTGTCTTTGAGAGTTTTGTTCTGTAAGTTCTCTTACTGCGTCTTGGTGGTGTTTGTAGGGAAAAGCTAAACCTACCTTGTTTGACGAGAAGTTTCTCCCGGCACTGACAGTGCTTGCAAACACTTTCCCTCTACTGCTCCTTCTTGCTCACAGAGTCCCACACCCAGTCTCTTCACTCCCAGCATGCACCACCTTTGTTTATGTTCCCTCAGGGTGTCCCCTTCTCTTTGCTCTCTCCCGGGTTCAAAGGTCATCTTTTCAGACAGGCCTTTTTGGACTCTACCGCCTCCCTAAGGCATTACCATTTGATCTTTTTTTTTTTTTTCCTTTGGGGTTCTTACCACCATCATAAAATTACCGATTAGTTTATGTACTTACCTGCTGCCAGGCTTTCTTTGGTAGGGAAAAAAAAAAAGAACTTTTCCTTACTCCGTGTTGTACCCTAGATTAGTCCCCAGCACATACTAGGCCTTTAAGAGATATCTGTTGAAAGAATAACATGTGAACAGTGCAATCCTAGCTTTGAGGCGGCTCATCCAGGCCTTCAACACTATCATCTCATTGAGCTAAGAAAGCCCATCACACGGATCCACATTACCAGGACCCATATGTAACGTGACTCCTCCCCATAGCCAGGTGACCTTTTTTCCTTCTGGTTTCCCAGTCACCTATGGAGTCGCCATCTCTGCATCACTGTTGGGTATCTGACTAGAGAGTTTTGTTCTGCTGCGGACACTACCTCCTACCTCTGCTCATCACGAAGTCATTTGTTGTCTTAGATTTTGTTACCTTGTTTACTTGGTGTTTTCCTCTGAGAATGCATCCAGCATCAAGCAAGGGACTGTTTGGCAGGAACACGGTACTGCAGGTGCTTGGGGTAGCGGCGTCTCACATGGGACATGTGCCCACCCCTCACTGTACCTTAGTTGTTACTTCAGTTCAAAATGCATTGTAGGCACAAAGATCCTGATGGTCTGACTGTGTACAGAATCATGATATTTCCCTGGAAAGTTCCTGAGCTGTTTCGGTATGTGCGGAGCTCCCTGCTGGGCAGTATAGGAATACTATAACCCTGAGCCTCTGTCTTCAGGGAACATGAGTAGCTGAAATATGTGACAGTGAGTGAGAGAGGCTAAAAGAAAGATTATACTCTTTTTTTCTTAAGCTGTTTTTTATGTCATTCAGCAATAAATTGGGAAAAATTAAGTTGGCTCAGGGAATTCAGGAACATACGCTATATCATTAATTTAAAACCTTTTTTGTAGAAACTGAATTTGCTGCCATTACTTTTTTCCCCCAAAATAGTGCTAAATTGTATGATAATAATTAATAGAGCTTCTCTTGGTTATTAGATTCTCTACAGATTCCCCCAACCTTAGATATTTTGCCTCCATGCTTAAAGGAAGTATTGTTGAAAAACTGATGTTTTAGTGTATTGTTTTCCTTTTATTAGAAAAAAATGTACTGAATATTAAAGCTCTTTATTTTTCTTTTTTGCTGGGAATTGAACTGAAGGGTCCCCACATTCTAAACATGTGCTGTACCGTAGTACCATACCCTCGCTCTATTCCAAACTCCTTAATGGTTTTATTTTCCTTTTTCAATCTTTACCTCTTCCCTGAGATCTTTCGATGAATTTTAACTTATTCCTACTGCACATGATTGACTGTTTTTAATCCAGTTAATTTAAACTAAGAGAGGGAAGCATCGGTCGCATTGGCCAATATCTTGCCTTTCCTCTTCTTAGACACATGGGGGCACCAGCCCTGTAGAAATGGGAAGCAATTTGCTTCCTGCTTAATGTGAGGGGACGTGCTGTAAAGTGCATTGCTATAGTCAGATTTTTAAAAATTGAATCAGCATAGCACCTAATGTCAAGCATACTAATCTATAGGGACAAAATAAAACCAGTTCAGTGAGTGCCTCGCTGTTCTTATCGAATTTCTGTTTATTAAGAATACAGTTGATTTTGGCCTCTGGTATAACTCATACTATGTTTTAATCTTCTGAGAAGGAGGACGACCAGTTTTAAAAGTATTATGGGTATATGCCTGGAGTCCCAAATCCGCAGGCAAGAGGATTGCAATTTTGAGACCACCGAGGCAACATAGTGAGACCTGTCTCAAAATAAGAAGTGCTGAGAATGTAGCTCAGCACTGAAGGACTATTCTAGTCCTTGCAAGACCCTGGGCTTAATCTCCAGCACCGAAAACAAACACACAAGCAACAACAACAACAAAGTAGCTGTGGTTCAAAACAGTTAACATCTTTTAAAAATGTAAGGTGTTGTCTCATTAAAAAAAAAGAGTATTTACCTGTTCGTATTTGCATCTTATCGTGTGTTTACCACATTTGTGTTTACCATATAAAACAATAGACTGTGATCTGTGATTGTTCCAGAATGGATTATCACCTTTGCACATGGCCACACAAGGAGATCATTTAAACTGTGTCCAGCTCCTCCTTCAGCACAACGTGCCCGTGGATGATGTCACGAACGACTACCTGACTGCCCTGCATGTGGCTGCTCACTGTGGCCATTATAAAGTCGCCAAGGTTCTCTTGGATAAGAAAGCCAACCCCAACGCCAAAGCCCTGGTGAGTAGCTCACCAGCAAGACTGAGCTATCCTATTGACTCTGTGCTGCTTTGCTCGTGAAGGGATTGCTTTTGCAGACGTGAAAATGGAAGGTGTTGAATGAAATGTGTTTCCTGTCAGTGTTTTCAAGTATCCTTTTTGGAAATCTACAAAACCTTCTATTGCCGATATGAACAAGGCTGCTACAGCTAAGCTGTTAGCTTTTTAGGGCCGTGCTTAATGGTTCTTTTATATAAATAGAACCCAAAGAATGTACAATTGTAAAAGAACGAGCTCATCAACTTCATTTTATTATAGGTAAAGTTATAATTCTGTGAATTTAAAGTTTGAGTCTGAGATCTAAAAGCATAAGGCTACGTGAGCAGAAAACTGTTCGTCTAGGAATTTTTGATCCACAATGTCATATGTAAGTTAGTGCCTCCCTTTTCCTTTTGACCTACCACCAGTCACGATTATCTAGTTCACAGTCCTAACCACTAAAGTGATTTCTTCTAACCTTTAAAATGTGCTACACTTTTCAGCTTGTCAGGGAGATAAAATTTGTTGTATTTGAGAAATCAGGGTTCCCAGTTTAGCAAACTGTTTAAATTTAGTTCAGTGTAAGCACCCATGCTCAAGAGAAAACCAAGTCACCTAGTTGTAAAGAAAACCTGTGGCTTTAGTAGGAATCTTGACGTCAAGGCTGCCATCCAACCAATGCTTTCAGAGAGGTTTCTGCTCCGTTCAGATGAGCCATCACTGTGTCTGATGGATCCACGCTGCCTCTAATGTCCTCTGAGCCTAGAAATGCTGAGCAGCATGGGAATGAGAAGAGAGGAGCTCCCCGGACCCTGTGGCTTCATGGCCATTGTAACCCTAGAAGCTGTTACTCAAGTCACATTTTAAGAGCTGTTGACCTGCCCGGTATGTCAAGTTTGCCTGAATTCTGAGACAGGAGGAAAAGAAATTAGCAGTCGTGACTCATGTTTCCATAGAAGAATAAAAAGTCTTAAAAGAGGGTGTGGGTGCTCCCTGTCATTTTCCTGTGGCTGAAGGTTTCACAACATATAGAGGCTGTAGCCAGTCATCCTGGGATGGACTATGGCCAGAGAATGGTCTCTCAAACCTCCTTAGAGACATTTGCAATGCCTTTGACCTCAGCCTTTATGATGGACCCTGGTGGTTTATAGTCTCCAGTGGCAGCTGAAGTCTGTGGTACAGTCTCAGCTTTCTGGCAGGACAGCTTGGTAGATGGTTTGTTAAAAAGCAGATTTTCATATTAAAACAAATGACCCAAGTAGGTTGACCAATTCATATTTCTGCTTCCTTGGAATAAGCACCTGTTTAAATCTTAAAGTTGGAGAAGAAATACAAATTTCTTAGAACTACTCTTCTAGCTGTGCTAAAATACAACGGAGACGTTGGAAAAGGTATTGGTGGAGGATGGCTATGAAGATGCACATTCAGGCCCATTTGTTTTTACTATGAGTTTGAAATGAGGTAGAAGAAGAACATTATTTAGAGAACTGAATTTTGAAATCACATAAGGATGCGCACAACCATTTTACCTTCGTTACCAGGAGAGAGCAAAGCATTCCATTCCTTTAGTGACTTCCTGGGAACCTGAGGTTCATAGCCGTAGCTAGACTACCTCTACTCACACAAAAAGCATTATTTGTTAAATTCTGCAGTTTATTCTGATGCCCTTAAAGCGTATCCTGCAGCCAAATTACTTCACTGTGGAATTTGATTTCAGTGGTACGTGGTCAAGCAGATTTGTGTGTTTGTCCCTTACAGAATGGCTTTACCCCCCTTCATATCGCCTGCAAGAAGAATCGAATTAGAGTAATGGAACTTCTTCTGAAACACGGTGCGTCCATCCAGGCTGTAACCGAGGTGAGCAGGGTGGCATTTCTGGGTTTCCTGGGAGGCTGAGGGCAGAGGTAGTGTCCTTGTGCTGTCTGCAGGGGCCAGCTAGCTTTGCTTGTGTGTCGTTGTCACAGACCACATGCTGAACTCTTCTCCGAAAGGCCTTCCAAGCCTTAGCAGAATTAGACAAGAGTGTAGGTGGGTACACGTGTACCATATGAGAAATATAACCCAACACACACGCTCAAGATGACCAGTGCCATCACAAAAAGCATGACTGACATCTTGTAGTATTTTCTCTAACAGGGACACGTTTGTCCTCAAGAGGCGTTCTACAGTTTTTGTTAGTATTTTTAGCGGTTACTACTGAACAGGTACTAGTATCATCTCTGATAGAGGCCACGATGTGATTAAGCGTCCCACAAGGTAGAGGAAAGCCTCCAGCAGCCAACAGCTGTCTGCCTCAACACGTCACCTGTGTGGAGATTGAGATGCCCGCATCACACAACTTCTGGGTTTTTTTTCTTTTTCTTTTTCTTTCTTTCTTTCTTTCTTTTTTTTTTTTTTTGTAAAGTAGAGGTTTCTTCATCTCACACTCAAGTTAATGAAGTACACAGATACTGATGTTAAAAACGAGCTGTAGGTTTCTTTCCTAAGAACCAACGCAAAGGCACAATCCATTAAAAGCAGGGTTGGGCCATCAGCATACCTAAGCAAGCCTCCCCCAGATTTGTCATGCGCCACCCCAACTTGTGATCTCCCAGCATCGGGGTGTCCACAGATCTCGCCATGGGTATCCCCGGCGGCACCCTGTGTTGTTCATGTTACCTCCCTTTGCAGGGCTAATCCTGCACGCCTTCAGGAGCAGATACAGACTGCTTCTCTAGGGCCTGTCCCTTCTTCCTGCCTGAGCAGGAAGTTCCCTCTCAAGATACTCACCTCTTACCTTGCTTATTTTACCAAAGCACTTACCCAGCTGTCTTATTCATGATCCAGCCATTCCCGTGACCCTGGAAACCACAACCTTCTTGAGAGCAGGTGGAATTTTCCTGCCCATCAGACACCTACGACAGCTGTCCCAAAAGTGAAGTTTTGTTGAATCCCTGATGCCTGACATAAAAACCGAAGTCTAGCCTTGCAGATGCTGCTTGGCAGCAGATTCTTACCTATAAATGGAGTATTGGCTTTGCTTTATAAGACTTTTAACTTTTAAATATTAAATGATTAAAATACTGATCCTGGTTTGCTCTTTGATCAGGCTTAGGACTTCATGTTAGGCAGCATGTTATTTTAGGTTTAAAATGGTAAGTTTATTCCTTGTGCATGGGAATGTTTGGAAAGGTCAGAATAACCTCTGAGAAGATTTGACGGCTGCTTCGTCAGCGGCTACAGGGATGCGGGTCTGGGGTGAGCCTTTCTTGCCATCCGCTTCCTGTGAACGTCAGCGGCAGCTTAGCCCATGTTTTGATGACCCTCCGGGCTGATGGAAGATGGGTGCCAAACTGCAACAACATCCTTACTTTCCTCACTTTCCTCAGTTCACCTCATTACTTAAAATTGGGACAGCCAGATTTATTACTCCTTTTTCTTTTTGGTGCTTGGATTGAAGCCGTGGGCCTTCACACAGGGCTATGCCTTCAACCCATCTTTTTGTTTGGTTTTGTTTTTTATTTCAAGTGTCTCACTCACTTGCTGAGTTGTCCAGACTGGGATCATACGTGCCATCCTCCCGCCTCTCCTCTCCGAGTTTGAGGATTACAGGCCTTCCCCTAGGCCCAGCTTCCTGTTCTGTCTTCTAGTTTACTTATTGTGCAGAATTCTTTTCGTATACTTTTCAACATTTCTCAAATTTCTGTACCGATTAATCCTTCTTTTTTTAAAAACAAGTAAGCTCCCTCTAGCCCTGTTAATTATTTCTTTAGATTTTGAAGTGCATGTTATAAGCTTAATTAAATTCTGAAAAATTGGAAATGGAATCACTTCCTATAAAAAGCACAATAAATTATAGTCTTTAAGAAAACTACTGAGTTGGGATTTTAATCCTCTTTTACTTAACTGCTTCAGTTGTGTCTCAAAATCTTGGGCACATTCAATTAAACTACTCTGGAAGTAACAATTTCTGCTTTAATTCGAATAGTGTGGTGGGGAAGGGGTATGTATGCAGGTAGAACTTGAAGCAATTAAAATCTGATGTAGTTACCACTATAATATTTGCCTTCATTATTTTGCTTTAGTTTATAATAATCTTGGAGTTGACAAATTAAATGAGTTTAACCATCAGTGCTTATTTGCTCATTTCTTGAGGGTTGACTTTGGATGACGTATCTTCCTATTTCACATATAATATGTTCAGTTTGTTTCTAGTTCATGGAACATTTTTTGAAACCCCAGACTAAGATTTGAAATAAAAGTCTAGTTGTTTTTACTAATCTGCGTAGAATCATTCTGCCCCAAATCATTCTGCCTCATGTACATACACATATAATCAGATGGATAAAGAAAGTTTAGTAGCAAAGGAAAAAAATTTTTTGAGGTTTTTCTTCCCGTTTTTTTCCTAAACCTACAGAAAAAGTATGAAAACAAATCTTTCTTCTCTAATGGATACAGCATAAGTCTTTTGTAATCAAAGAACTTGCTTTAGGGAAGTGATGATTCTGTGTTGATATATTTATCTGTGACATGGTACAGATGTTCTAATATATTCTAATTTGATTACTAAACCGGTGAGGATAGGTAGATGGGTAGGTGGCAGGACAGGTGGATGGCTATTGGCCATCAGGCAGGTAGGTACCAAACCCTTTTAATGCTAAGCCAACAAACCAGTGCTTCCTTTCTTTTCCCTTAGTCGGGCCTTACCCCAATCCACGTTGCTGCCTTCATGGGGCATGTAAATATTGTATCACAACTAATGCATCATGGAGCCTCACCAAATACCACCAATGTGGTAAGTATGTGCTTTCTTTAAAGTTTCACTTAATGAGTATTTAAGAAACAGAGGCAAAGGTGGCTTTTGGTTGATTATTTTTTATTTTGTAGTTAAGCGAATATTTAATTTGACTACGTAAAAGGACAGAATTTGAGAACATCTTTTGTTTTCTTTACTTGGAAAACAGAATCCACTAATTGGCTAGGTGGTCACAACTTTTTAGGACTTAGGTCTACAAATGTTGTAAGTACATTACTACCATTACGTTATGTTTTTACAAGACAGTGTGAGTGGAGATTTTTCTATAATGCAAGCAACAGAAAATGTTCCATGTTAAGGGGGTAGTCTACATTTTTTGGTCATTTACATGAAGTAATTCTAAGTAACTTCAAAGTAGTGGCTCTTAAGTTTCCTTCAGCAAGTTTTAGCAAACTCTTGGAACACACTCCAAGGCATGAATTATAATGTTTTCTCCACACTAAAGATTGCTTAACAACAGTGAAACTCACTTTTGAATAAATATCACCGTGTGACTCTGTTTTACAGGATTTAAAATTTGACATCATTGTCACAATGTTAGCCCTCTGGAACACACTCATAAGAACACTCCCTAGATTCATAAACACGACAAACAGTAAAAATAAGCCGTATTTGGCATAGAAGAAGTAAGTCAGGGGGCCTTATGCACTTACCTCAAGAGGCATCGATTCAGTAAGGGTTTGTTACCTTCCAGCAGGGACAATCTGCACATCTATAACACAGAAATAAACCAATTTCTCAGTTGAAATGCAGTTTTCCTGGCACTTAATTCCAGAGAATGTTTCCTTCATAAAGTTGCACTTGATAACAGTCTAACCAACAACTTTCTAATAAACACAATAACAAGTTTTCTGTGAGATGTCTTCCA
Source organism: Ctenodactylus gundi (assembly GCA_004027205.1). NCBI lineage: Eukaryota > Metazoa > Chordata > Mammalia > Rodentia > Ctenodactylidae > Ctenodactylus > Ctenodactylus gundi. The sequence continues at coordinate 897,243 of PVKB01000120.1, forward strand.
TACAGAGCGATGATCTACAAAGCAAAGTAAACATAAAAGCAGGCATCACTGTGTGGGAAACGTTGGATTTTTATCACTTTCAGATTTTAACGTATCCATGTTTACTATCTTATAAATAATCTAAATTAAAGTTTACTTGGTGAAAAGGTGGTTGGTGAGAGGGAGTGTCCAGTGGCAAAGAATGTGGCTTCTTGGGATAATGTCAGGGACCAGGATATGATACTGATTTAGATCTGTTTAAATGGAGGATGCAGCAGCTGTTGATAAACCACATCTGGCCTCTTGGTTATGTTTTTGGTGCCTGTGCAGTGTTTCATTTTTAATTTTGAGGTCAGAGTCAAGATTTAAGAACTAGAAAATGCACTGATATTTCTATTGCCATTTATCTTGCAAACAGGAAGGTATGGCATGATAGGGCTACATCCTGAGCATTGCCAGCAGCATTCTGCAGATGGGAGGGGGTGGCAGTCCCCTCTAGGGCAGGAGTGGTTCTGCGGCTGGCTGTAACAAGTTCCCTTTTGGTCACACCAAGTCCTTGCCATTATGGATTACGTTCCTGTAAATACTTGTGTTTGATTTCTTACCTTTTTAATAGGAAAGTGCTTAGGGCAATATTTATTTTTCAAAAAGTTCATCCTAAGCTTTCTCCCCAATAAAACATGCCACCTTTCTGCATAGCTGCAGTTGATTTATTTTGGCTTCTGTCCTCCAGAGAGGAGAGACGGCCCTGCACATGGCAGCTCGCTCGGGCCAGGCTGAAGTTGTGCGGTATCTGGTACAAGATGGTGCTCAGGTGGAAGCAAAAGCCAAGGTATGTCAACAACAAAAGCATTAGCTGTCGAGGGAGGAACATGGGTCGTCACGAAACCTTTTAGCACGCACATGCAGTCATTCTCTCAAGAACACTTCTTAAAAATAAATGACTGCCAAAAACCAAAGTCTCTGTCTAACTCATATTGTGAAATAATCCCTTTCCTCCCCGTCTGTTTAACTGATTAACAAAAGTAAGTAGAATAAGAATGCTGTGCACAAAGCTGTCCCTCGGCAGATGAGGAACTGGATCTAGACATGTTCAGAGGTTTTCACTTTCCATGGAGAGAGGCTTATGCCCAAAGCTTCTGGAACAAGCACTACTTAGAAGCATAACTGAGCTCTTTTGGTTGACTTGAAGGTCAGCTGGAATAGCCACAGAAGGGAAAATGATGTTCTAGTTTGTTCTTTGTTGTGAAACCATAATCCCTAAGACATAGAAGGAAGATACTGCAGGGATCTGCCATAGGGTTGAGTTCGGATGCTTCGTGGCCCTGCTGGTGCTTAGGCTCCAGTAGAAATCCCCTCACTTGCCACCTTGGGGGATGGTGCATAAAGTGGCAGTTCAGGTCAAGAATTATAAGTAAATACATTAAAACTTTAACCGTGAATCTGCAATCTGTAAATGTACATTTATCTCCATTTAATTAGAGTAGCGGGAGAAAAAATAAAGCTTGTGAAAGATTTAAATATCGAATATTTCTACACTTGTGTAATTTCCCCCCAGTGTTCAGCTATCTCACCTATATCAAACAACCAAAATTGTTTTTAACTGATTTCTATTAAGGCACTCCTATTCTGTGTATGGAGATACTGCCGAATTGTGGAATTACAGTGATATATACAAACACCACTTTGATTTCTACCTTGCCACTAAGGTTCTACTATGGGAACAACCCACGAGTATGAACTATACAGATGGGTACAGAGCTGCGAAGAACTCTGAGTGTCCTGTGTGGGTGATCTAGAAACAGGTCAGCAAGCTTTTCCTGTAAAAGGCCTAGTAGTAAGTATTTTGGGCTTTATAGGCCGCACTGCCTCCATCACAGTTGCTCAGCTGTGTGATTGTAGTGCCAAAGCAGCCATGGGCTATGCACGCATGGAGTGGGCATGACTGTGTCCCAGGAAACCTTGATTTAAAAAAATATCTGGCTCCTGGATTTGGCCCTCACATTCTACTTTGCTGACCCCTATCTAGATGTTGCAAATTAATCCTCCAAATTTGTTAAATGGGATGACTAAGAAAGGCAGTAATCTACTGCAGATTAAAATAAGCCTTATATTTGTGAGTGTGTGTAGTTACATATCAAACACTGTATCGAGGCAGTGGTTGACACAGAAACCGAAACTGAAGGTGTGATTAATACTTACTGTTTATTGAGGGGGTAGGATTTATAATGGTTAAGAAGTGACCTCCTCTCACAGTCTGCCCCAGGTCGAATCCACGGTTCATTGGTTGTGTAACACAGCACAAGGGAATTCATGTCCTTGTGTGACAGCAGGCAAGATAATTTAGGGGCCGTGCTTCCTTATCCAGAGTCCTCACATAAAAGGTGGGAATTGTAACTAAGGCAATTCATAGGATTGTTACAAAGATTAGTGACTTAGCAGAGGTGAGGCTCTCCTGCTGAGTCTAGAAACAATGTGTGGTGGCTGTGGTGACTGTAATAAAAGTAGGTTTTCTCTGGCATCTGTCCTTTTCAGCTTCCAATGTTCCTCTTCTCATGGAGTCTCTTTTTTGATCTGCTCATGCCCCCTACTGATTATGTAGCCCCTCTGGCTTTGACCTTAATCCACAAATGTGCTGTGTTCTGTGCTCCTATTTAAAGTATTTACCTACACCGCATCACATTTCAGTTGGGAGTTTCTATTTGTGGGACCACCACAGGGCATCCTTGGGCAAATTAGGAAGAGGTGCCCCTCCCACTTGAGGGTAAGGCGCTTTGGACGACATAGGGCTTGGTGAATGCCTTCCTGCTTTGGATGAGTTATAATAAGGTGGCCTGGTGCTAAAGGCAGACGTGCCAGGATGCTCAGCTTGCCAAGTGGTGTAAGTGTCTCTCAGCTTTCTTGGCTGGGATGATTTGTTGGTACCTGCACAACTACATGCTGCCCTCCTTTCTCTTTTGGCAACAGAAAGCCACCAGCAGTAAAATACTCCATTCCATACAGGTTCATAATAGTTGGTAGAAGTACCAGACATGTTAATTTTACTAGGCATCTCTCATCTCAAAGAAGGAATCATGAGAGATTAAAAATTGATAGTCTCTGTCAAGTGCTAGAAGGAATGATTTATAGACTGAACTGCTTTTCACATCTTTGTACTAATTAATAGGTCACTCCAAGGGTATTTAAGGTCACCATGCCCATGATTTTAAAGCTTGTAAGAAGAAAGTAAATGATATTCTTTGAGTTAGAGTCGAATGTACCTCTGACATTAAGCAGCTGATATTTTCTGGATTTTTCATAATGGTACCTTTCTTTTTCTGAGCTCATCAGCCTTGCGTTTCTGCCTTGCCATTTAGGATGACCAAACCCCGCTCCACATTTCGGCTCGATTGGGGAAGGCAGATATAGTACAACAGCTGTTGCAGCAAGGGGCATCTCCAAATGCAGCCACAACATCTGGGTACACCCCGCTTCACCTCTCAGCACGAGAGGGCCATGAGGATGTAGCCGCGTTCCTATTGGATCATGGAGCTTCTTTATCTATAACAACGAAGGTATGCAAATAAGTCTCAGAATCCTGAGGTTAGTTCACTGCACAGATGCAGGTCCCAGAGCTGCAAGGCAGCCGCTATGCTGGGGATCTCAGGGTAGTTGCTGGCAAGGCCAGCACAGTCCGAGGGAACCTAAGAGCAATTTTCTTTGTCTTGGAGAGGATTTTTGCTCTTCAGTTCCTCAATACCCCATTTTTTCATGAAAACTTAATAATACCTGAAAACAGAAATTTCTTGAAGTTGTTTGATGGCTTAAAAAGTAGTTTGAAAACTATACCTAAAGATTTTCTTTTACTGAAACCAAGTATAAAAACCACATTATTAAAGCTCAGTTGACTGATAGTTTTATAAAACTTGAAAGTCAAGATAATGTATAGTTTATTCATTTTTATTGTTTTTGTTGTCATTATTGACATCTTTTCAAAGTTATAGGTTCACTTTTTTAAGAAATTCAATTGATGTCTCAAGAATAATAGTCTAGCATACAGTTGTCGTGCAAGGGCAAAACAGAAAATTTAGAGCTGTTTTTTCTTACGGTATTATATAAACCTGGCAAGTAGAATAGCAAAATGAATCGACCGGGACACGTCTTAAAAGAAGTAATTGGTGCTGTAGTCTTGAGTGTGAATAAAAAGGATTAATATGTAATCAGCACAGAAGATAATTGCAGACCCTTAGAGATCTGTCTGAATGCGTGATGACTACTTCAGATTTCATCTCGTGATTCTTTGAGCTCTGTAGTAGGGGTGAGATGCTCCTTGCTGGATCTCATTTAATACATGAGACGAAACGGTGGGTTTGAGGTCCCCTGCCCTCCAGTGTGCTAGCCACCCACTGGCTGAGGTTGGGTGTGGCCCCAGGTGTCCTGTACATTAAGGGTCCTTCAAACTCTGGTGCGTGCTTGGAGCCCTCCCTCCTGGTGCCTGCTGACTGGTTGATACCTAGATCGTTGCAGGAGCTGGAAGCGTGGGAGAGCAGCCGCCGCCTCTGAGTGGTCCGTTCTTTGGTGTGCCAGTATTCCTGCCGTAGAGTGGCAATCCTAAGAGAAATTCCAGCTTCTACCCTCGGAGACTAGTGCACGCACACAGACGTTATGTGTATTTCTGGAGAGATGAGGGCAGGAGAGGAGCAAGTATTTAGTCTGGTGATGTGAGATTATAAGAGGTCCAAAGCTGAACTAAATTTCTCAATCTCTCATAGCTGTGTCTGGGGCTCTGTAGCCTATTCTTCCTTGAGGTAAAATCATCAGATGGCCCTGGAATAATCCCAAGATCCAGATCCTTAATTTTATCCTGGTAAAATGCTGTAGCAGGTGGCAGCTGGTGAGTGAGTCAGCAAGGGAGAAAGCTTCTCCTCTAGGCACGTTCTGCTTAGCCCTGCTCATAAGGAGACTCCTTCCCTGTTATAAGTGTACATTTGACCGACCCCCTGACTGTCATTTGCAGAAAACCAGGACGCTGGTGTCATTTCTTTTCATTATTATATTTGCTTTTGCAGAAAGGATTTACTCCTCTTCATGTGGCTGCAAAATATGGAAAGCTTGAAGTCGCCAACCTCTTATTACAGAAAAGTGCGTCTCCAGATGCTGCTGGGAAGGTAGGGCATCATCGGTCACCCTATAGCTGGTCACTTTGTCATAACAAATCAAGCACTTGCTAATATTCCCCAACACCCAAATGATAACTGAACACTGTTTAGGTCTCCTGAGGGTGAAAAATGCTTGAGAAATAGCAGGCAAATGATTATTAATCCAAGTGTGTGACACAGGATGTAACTACACTCTGTATCTAGTGTGATCTTGTCTCTCAAATCTAGACCCATTAAGTTCAGACACTTTTGACTCTGGTTGTTTCTGCACGTGTTTTTAGAGCGGACTAACTCCACTGCATGTAGCTGCACATTATGATAATCAGAAAGTGGCCCTTCTGCTTTTGGACCAAGGAGCCTCGCCTCACGCGGCCGCCAAGGTACCTGTAATTTACAACATGAGGGAACTGCTGGACAATGTCCGTCAGTCTCTGTGTATACATTTCTGCTTCATCTGTCTTGCCCTCCTTATTTAGATACCACGTAAAAATCACAATATCCAGGAAGCCTGTGTTTCAGCCCCTTGGCCAGCTAATGTGGTAGATGCTCAATAAATATTTTATATATTAATTTGTTTCTCTTAAAAATCCAGGGCATCCTAGAGCTTGGGGAGGAAAAAGAATTGAAGGGCTGATTAGGCAGGCTCCAAACATAAGCACAGCTGGAAGGGGTAAGAAATTTCTGCTTTGTCGAAATAGGTATTATATTTTTCAGGTCATAAAACTTTGCCTTTGAGTTTTTTGTGTTTCATAAAACCAGTTGGGAAGTTTCACATAATGTGCTTGTGCTATTGCTAAGGAGAATATTTATTTATTCCAATAGATCACTTAGCTTTTTGAAAAAATAAACAGCATGGAGCACACGACCCTTTTATTATGCTGGTGTTCTGATTGGAGTGGCAGATCATAAGGAAGAGTTTATGCAGATGACTAATAAGGTTCTGTCGGGTTAATGCATTCTCTGTTGTGCAGCAGGTGGCTGTGATCAGAAAACACTGGAGAGATTCAACCCACGGGTTCCATGTTGTCCGCTTCTTTTTCTATACCCTGTTGGCTGAAGGACTCCGTAGTGTTCCCAGTGCATTTTTCCTCCCATTTTACTGATATGTATAATTGCAAAATTTCAAGTTCACATTGATCTTGAGCATGTTGTGCTCATACACATCTTGGCAAAGTTACAGATCCTTCCCCTCTTTCCTTTGACCCTCCCCCTGCACCCCCCAAGTTTCCATTATTTCCCATATTCCATGAAATAATTGTGCTCTGGGTCTCCCATATCAGAGAAACCATTTGATATTTCACCTTCTGCTTCTGACTCACATCACTAAGCATGATGGTCTCAAGTTGCCTCCATTTGCCTACAAAAGGCTCCAACCTGTGTTTGTAGATGCATGGTATTCCATGGTATAGAAATGCCATAATTTATGTATCCATTGGTCTGTGGCCTCTGTTCCATTTTCCTGCTCAGGGTCAGCTCTGGTGCTCTCCTTTGAACATAATACTTAAATCAGATCAATTGTACGCATAGGTTAGTGAACCTAGCCTCATTCTAGATTACTTTCAATGTTTAGGAAAGAGAGTCCCAGGCATTTTTTTCCCTCTTCATTGAGAGAGGACATTGTGTGACAGGTAATTCTCCTCAGGGAATCTCCTGGCTGTGTCTTAAATCTTTCCCTGCCTCATCCTCTACAGAATGACACTTAGTGAAATCAGTTGAGAGTCAAACACCTGAACCCACTTTTCATCAGAATGTGACTTTCCTCCCATAATCTCTGACCTTGAAACATACTCATCTTATCATGAAAAATGTTTGTCATGCCATGCCTTGATTCAGTAAAACCTTTTTTAGAAGAAAAAGCTACATAGAACTGTTAGTCACATCATCCACAGTGTAGTCAGGCCAAATGCCCATCAGTGCACAGGGGATTAAAGAAAATACCAAGTCTGTGTGTCCTCATGCACATGAGGGAGTATTAGACTTAAAAAAGAAGACATTCTGAACCAGGCTACCACATAGAATAACACTGAAGATACTATGTTACTTGAAATGAGACAGTCACAAAGGGCCAAATATTATATATTCTGTTTACATGAAGTACATAGAGTAGTCACATTCAGAAACAGAAATAGAACAGTGGTTGTCCAGGGCAGGAGAGGGAAGACAAGGGAGGTAGTATTGAAATGGATGCAGAGTTTCAGTTTAGAAGATGGAGGAAGTCTCAAGATGGACCGTGATGATGGTGAGAGGTTATACAAAGATACCTAACATGGCTGGCCTGTTCCCGTATACCAAAAATGCTTCTAAATGGGAGATTCTGTTACATATATTTTTACCATAATTTTATTTTTCTAATTTTATTTATTTTGCACTGCTGGGAATTAAATACAGGGCCCTGCGTATGCTAGGCAAGCACTCTACCACTAAACCACAACCCAGGCCCCATAATTTTTTAAAGAAAAACACTTATAATGGAATTTAGTGGTTGTCTTTTTTTATTTAAGTTTGTTTCAATATCATTGTGCTTTTGAGTTCCTTTCCTCATAAGTGACCTCAGGGTTCTGGTAGATGATCGCTAAATACGCAGTAAATCTTACTCTTAGAGGAATAATAATGGTGACCCAGCCAGTGCGGAGCAGTTTAGGATGGACAAGTAACAACACGGAAGTGCGACAACGTGAGTTTCATCCATCTTTCTAAATACAAATAACTCCTGAACAGGTCAGTAGCTGCTGTATTTAGAGTTGATTTCTAGCTTTGCATTCATCAAACATAATTTACTATTCGTGGTTTCATATCTGCAAAATATCCTGGACAAAGAGTAGAAAAACAGCCCTATAAATGATTCTGTATCCCGCTCTGTGTGCCTTGGGCATATATTTTGCAGTCAATTAAACACAAGCTCTTCTGATGGCATATTGATTCCCTTCCGGGTAGTTCAGTTGCCTCAGGAAAAGCCTTTATAATGCCATCTCTGGCACACGTCCAGCTGTCCCCATTTGCGTGGGCGGGGTGCTAGTCAGGAACTTTTCCCAGATTTCTATCCTGAGCAGAATCAGTTGTATCAGGAGTAGTTGTAGCTGCGGAAAGCTTGCCGAAATGGCCGTAAACTGCTGAGATTCCATTCTTCTGGTGACACAGGACCAGGAGATAGGCAAGAGGGCTGTTGTGTTGATTTCCAGGTTGTAAAGGCAAGGTCTGTGTTTGTTTTTTGGTTGTTTTGTTTTGCTTCTTTTGCTCTGATTTTGATTCTACAGTCCCAAAAAGGCTGAAGCTCCTACTGCCATGTCCGGTTTCAAGCAGCCAGCAGAAGGGAAGTTAGCACAGGGCTTTCGTGGAAGGTCCACCCACTACTTCTCCTTACACTTGATTGGCCGCATTTATCTGAAAGGGAAGCTGGGGGTTGTAGTTTTTTAGCTCTGCACCTTGCAGGAAGTTCTTTGACTAAGCAAGGAGGGAGAGTGCAGACAGAATGGGCAGTCTGACTTCTTGACTCAGGGAAACTCAGGGGTTCTGGAAACCTGTCAGTGGTGGGAAGTGGGGGACAGAAGCTCAGCAGGGCGTGATTACATGTGGGTGAGAGAACAGCAACCACTGCCAATTCTTCTTCAGTTCACATATGTTGTCTTTTTTTTTTTTCTTGGAAAATACGGTGCCCTGTTTCTTTTTCAAATCCCCGATGTATTTTCTTGCACATGTCCTAGAAACAAGGTGTGAGTTTAGGTAACTAGGTGCTAAAAGCATAAATGGGCTGCTCTAATCCTCCTTAGCCAGATCTATTTCCTAAGGCAGGCCTCTGCTGAAAAGAGGATTGGCTTGAGTTCAGGGATAACCTGGACACTAATTATGGGAAAAATAGTAAGCCTTAACTGACTGTCAGATCTCTCCCGTGTAAGATGTACAACATATCAGTTGATACGGATTAGTGTGTTTATGAAAGTATGATATAAACACTATGTATCATTTTTGATAATTTAACACTGCATCGTTTTATTTTCATTGTGTCATGAAAAGATAAAGATGGCAAGCATTTTGTCTTCCACATTAAGGGAGAAAATAGAGATTAAGATTATTCTACAATGGAATGAATGCCTCTCCTTGCTTTTCGAAATAACACTTCTCTCTGCTTTAGTGTTGCGTGAGAGAGTCATGTTACTTTCTAGAAAGCAGGAAGAACTTAGAATATTTAGAAAAATGATACAACTCAGAAAAAATTTTGTGCTTATTGCTTGAAAATAAACTTCCCAAGGCTAACTTATCATTTAAAAATAATACTCTAAGCCATTTTACCTTTATGCTTTTCTTTTACCTTAGGTAAAGAGTTCTATATAAATCCCTAAGCAACTTATTTGGATTTGATATTTATTACAGAGATACTGTATCTTCTCTTGTTAAGTGTTCTTACCACCTAGGGTTTTAGGTAGAATTTGGTGTAATCAAGAAGGTTGTTATGTCTGAGAGGAAATTAAGTTGCCTGACTGTAGTTAGTGATTTACCAACTTCAAAATCATATCAATAATAAAAACAAAAAAGAGATATGTTGCATGGTGAATTAAATTCTGACTTTACCTTTCCTTTACACTGTAGTAGTTAGTGTGAGACACACTGACTAATCCTGTTTCCTATTTTAGGGCTGCTTTGTAAATGTGCTCTTTTATGGAAGAGATAGAAGGTGGTGAGCCCATAACCCCTCTTGTCTCTTGTCACTCACCAAAGCGTTGAGCTTAGTCTGAAGATCTGCCTTGGGCCTCAGAGTTGTTGGTTTCCAAAGGGTGTGTCTGAGCATTTGGTCACAGGGCCAAATGTTTCTCAGGGCAGCTGGGGTTTTCAGATGGCCAGAAGTCAGAACTAAAAATAAGGTTATAAAATCTTCTGGCTCATCCAGTTTGCCAGAGGCTGGTGTCAGAGGAGGTGACATTTCCACATCTCATTTCCATTCTATACAGTCAAGTTCATGTCCACATCAGAATGTAATCTTGCAACTTCCTTAAATGAGTGTGGAAGAGAGCAGAGTCCCCCAGATCTTTCTTAGGTCTTGGAACTCTGAGGGCTCTTAAGGCACAACTGATTAACAATTTATCAAAGGAATTTTGGATATCTCCAGCTATGCATTACGGTTCAGCCAAGAGAAGGATGCCAGGTTGTACTGAAAGCTTTAGTATACTTGATTTAAATTCTGAAGATTCTTTCCTTAGGTTAACCATTGTGTGTCATGTATTGTGAGGCACTAGAGAATGGTACAAGGACAAAAATGATACAATATGTGCCCCAACGAAGTTATATTTTAGTCAGAGGAGACAGACATGTAACCTGAATGTGTCCAGTACTTCGATAGTCAAGTTGGGGACTGGGTTTTGGGGCCTGGGAAGTTGAAAATAGTAGAGGACTTCATGGACGATGGAATCGGAAAAGCATTCTTAGTAGAGTAAGGCAAGACAGAGAAATATGATACCATGCTCTGTTTGGAGACATATCGTGTAATTGGTCCAACTGAAGCATTGGATGGAGACAAGAGTTCAGTGCCAGAGGAGATCAGAGGGGCAAAGAGGTAGTTTACAGTTTCTTGACTATTGTGAAAATGGAAACTTACAAGCAGTACATGGTGTCTTAGTCTTTTCTGTACTCTATAATGTAATATCTGAGCTGAGTAATTTATAAAGAACAGGGATTTATTTCCTATTGATTTGGAGGCTAATGAAGCTACGGTTAAAGGACCTACATGCAGTGTGACCTTCTTGGACTGTCTTCTCACAGCAGAAGATAGAAGAATAAAAGGAGGAGAGAAAGGAAGGGGGTGAACTCAACCTTTAATCAAAAATGCATTTCCAAGATGAGTAGCCCACTCTCAGATGACCACATTCATACCTTCATGAAGGCAAAGCCCTAAGGACCCGACTACTTCTTACAAGTCCCCCTTCTCGGCATGGCTGCATGGGGGTTACATGTCAACACGTAGGAAATCCTTTCAAACTACAGTACATAGTCATTGAAAGGGTTTTAAGAATGGATTTTTGAGGGGCAACTCTGCTCAGGACCTCCATCTGGAAAATGTTTCTAAATGAAGACCTGTTCCCTACCTTGGAGAAATAAGGGATTCTTGAATGGCTTTGAACATGCCTCAATGCTACCATGTTTGTTGTTTCTCAACAGAGGCATTTCCTAGCCTCAATTCAAATGAAGCGGTTCATTATTGAGCACCTACTAACATAACTGCTTGTGAAAGGAAAATTACATTCCTTTTGGAAAACCAATAGTACTGAGTCTCTAATATTGAATTACATTTTTCTGCTTAGAATTTAGGAGACAAGCAGGGGCACTGCACTAATCACACCACTTGATTTAACAGTGTTCTTACATAGTTAATTTTAAATGTATTCAAAACCCACTAGAGAGAAAAATATCATACTAGAAAATGCACTGCACACGTTTTGATCTTGTTCCTGGGCATGTGACCACCTGATTCCTGTTGACAGAATGGGTATACACCTCTGCACATCGCTGCCAAAAAGAACCAAATGGACATCGCGACAACTCTGCTGGAATATGGTGCCGATGCCAATGCAGTTACCCGCCAAGGGATTGCTTCTGTCCACCTGGCGGCGCAGGAGGGGCATGTGGACATGGTGTCGCTGCTCCTCAGTAGAAATGCGAATGTGAATTTGAGCAATAAGGTAATCTTTTTCTCCCTCCACAAAAAAAAATGTACTGCCCAAGAGAAAGGTCATTAAGCTCGTTGCTTTATTCCACACGTGTTGTCTTGAGCCCTTCTCGCCTTTCTGACTTTCAGGTCTTAAGTTACAAGAAGTAGGAAATACTGCTGACTTCAGAAAGTTCATTTTAATAAAACAAACGCACATTAGCTCTCTTAACAAGTACATAGGAAAAGTCCTCCACTTATAAATCTCATCTTGGTGTGTAAATGAGAAACGCTGAAATAAATTAAGGAGACTGTTTACCAAATGTTCCGAAGAAACCTACCCTCATCTTTGAGGTTGCTAGTAATTCGATATCTTTCTTCTTAGGGATATCAAGGAGTACTGGAGAGGACAGCACCATTATTTTGTCAAGCAAAGTGCGCGTTTAGCCCACATTAAACAAGGAGCACATTAATGAATTACTACCTGTTGTTGCATAGATTAAAGAATTTAGAAATACCTAATTGCTCATTAAGATGTGCCCAAAAAACAACAAGACAGGTGTTTTTAAAGGTTCAGGTAACAGGAAACACTGCAAAAGCACCGCACTCTAGCACTGCCCCCCTGTCCCACCTGGTGGGTGGGACACTGAATAGAGTTCCAAACCAGCAGTTGTTGTACGGTGACCAGTAATAAGTAACTGAAGGAATTTAACATGTGGCCTATGTTTTGAAATCACAACCGGTTCCAATTCCAAATCTGACTTTTTAAATATGTCATTTGGGTAAATGATATCATCTTTCTGTGCTCAGCTTCATTCTCCACTAAGTGGAGACTAACAATAGTTTCTTCTCAGAGACGTTATGAGAACCAACTGGGGTGTGTTCAGCACCTTTGATGCAGGAAAAAAATAATTGTCTGAATTTTGCAATTTCTACAATTTCAGAAAAAGATTACTGTGTTAATCTGAATTTTTTAAGGTCATAACTTAACCAAATCCGTACAACCCAAATAAAAAGTAGAGACCAGAGAAATTGTTTTTCCCCCTCAGTTTTAGTGTTTTGCAAATCCTTTTTGATCATTTGATCATTAAGGGTTGCTTTTTTCATTTTTAGCAAAATGATTTGATTTTCCTCCTGTATTTCTTCTGGAAACATTTCTTTTAGAATACAACACTCAGCCTCGTGGGAATTGCAAAGCAATTTTAAACTTTTTTATAATGATGCTTGGCTTGAGTTTTTGAATTTGTAAAGTTCACACCCCAATGTAGACCACCAGCCTTAGAACGGCTTGCTGCAAAATTCATAATGACAAAGCAACTTTGCATTTCTCAAATAGAAGGACACCCTGGTATCTACCATAGCATATTTGCTTGTGTAGGGTCAGAAGGTTGTGCCTAATTAATTCTCCCTGAATTAATAGAGTATCTTGACAATTGTTTTTTAAATTACCATCACAAATAAGTTTAATAGCAAACTACAATGAAAGTTTTTTTTTCTTAATCCTGCTGTTCACTGGTACAATATCTACCTAGCTTTGAATTGATCGTAACATCTCATTTTTATGATGAAACTTTTAGAATAACAATTTCTCAACTTTTGCTTTTGTAGGTAGAAATTAGTGAGGGAATTTTAAAGACTGCAAAATGTAGATAGTAAATAATAGGAGATTCCTGGCCACCTTCCTGAATAAATGACTTATAAACAGAGATGTTTCTCAGAAAATTTGGAAGATCACCTGGCTTCTCATTAGCACATTGCACAGGCTTGAGGCTGTCTAGACCATGTCTAGTAAGAAGGCATTTGTAAGCTTTTGCAGACCTTCTAGTCATCGTGTTCTTTGTGAAGTGGAAGTTGAATAATCCTTATGCAAAATGCTTGGGCCAGACATATTTTATATATTTTAGATTTTTGTTACTTTTTGGATTTTGATTTTGATTTCAAAATATTCGCCTGCATATAGATGAGATATCTTGAAGGCAGAACCCAAGTGCAAATAGGCTTCAGTAATCACAAAATGCAAGGTTGTTTTTACCAGCAGATGAAGATTTTATCTAATTTATGACCTTACTCAACATTATCCAACAACAAAAAACCTTTAAAATATAAATATTACAAATAGTTGGATTAGTTAGTAAACTTTAATGCTTTAACATAACTAAAGGTAGAATATATGTTGATTATTAAAGTAGTACTAAGTATTTTCGAATATTTATTTTCCCATTTAGTGTATGTGTATGTATGTATATATATATGTGTGTGTGTGTATATATATATATATATATATATATATATATATGTGTGTGTATATATATATATATATATGCAATACACACTGTTTATATTGAACTTGAGTATTTTGTACACGTATATATGACGACAAAATTACACTCCCTTTCCCTCCCCCTTTTTGATCCTACCCCAACGAAACCCCTTTTGCCCTCCCCCAACTCCCACTGTCACCCCACTTGGTTTCTTATTTTCACATGTCATTTCCCTTTCTCCTTCTCACCCTCTGACCCCCTTTCAGTTTTATTTTATATATACTTGATACACATAGCCTGAAGACAGTACAGTTGTCTTATGTGTGTGTGGGTATCTTTTTTATTTTATTTTTTCTGTCTTACACGAATAAGAGACTGAACCCACAGATTTGGCACTGAGCTACCTCCCGATCCCTTTCCCTTTTGTAAATTGATACAGGTTCTTGGTAAGTCATGAAATTAGTCAGGCTGGCTTAAACTTAAAATCCTGCCTCATCTAACCAGAGCCTGGGACTATAGACATGTACCGCTGTGACCAGCACAAAGTCTCAATCATTCTGTGAATGAAATCAAGCTTATGTTCTGTAGCTGAAGGGACCAGGCAGGTCTTTTTTCCTTGAGAATGCTGAATGTTTTGTGTACAATTTGCTTAAGACCTGTCACGTCAGGTGAGTGTGGACCTTCACCTTATGGTTTCATATTGGCACTCAGTTCTGGCTTTGGGGGTAATTGGAATCAGGAACATTCAGGATGTGCTAAATATGCCCTATTGGGACAACCGAAAAGTTGTCAAACTTTATCACGACATATGGACTCCTCTGACAAATTGTTCTGTCAGGTTTCCTGAGCTGCCTGTTTTAAGCATTCATGCATCACTGTCCGTTCCACTGTATCTGTTCATCCCACCTTCTCATTTAACCCTAGGTTTATGTCCTTGCTTTGAAAATAACTGTTAAAGAGTTACCTTTCAAGGATACTCATATTGAATAAAAATTCTTTTTTTTTCAGCTTCCTTTTCTTACTAGTAAGAGCATTTCCCCAGGGGTTTTAAGGAAAAGAAATCAGGAATCTCAAATTCCTCCTGAAATGCTAGTATGTGATTTGATTAGGTTTTATTGTTGCTATTTTTTGTTTTTGCAACCTGCTTTCACTCATTGTAAATATTTACTTATTATAGGTAGTACTATATCCATGTAACTATATTTAAATACCATATCTAAACATTACATAAATGCTATATTGGCATATTACACAGATACTATATGAAATAAATACTATAGCTATATATTAGATACCTGTATTTTTATACAGCTAAGGGAATATAAAACAGAGAACTGTTGCTCTAAGCTGCTGTTCACCCTATTTCAAATAAATGCTATTTGAAAAATGAGCAAATGTCAAAACCACGTGAACAGATAACAGCTAACTTAAGAATGTGAACAGATTGTTGGAACCTTTACAATATTTTTAAAAGATTTATAACCAAAGACATTAGTATGATGATATAATTTTATTTATTTAATTTGTCCTGCTTCTGCAAAGGAAAAAATGGTCTCCCAGGCCTCCCAATACACACACAGTCTCATCAGTCAAGGCTGGATTAAATGGTAGGTGCCTGGCCCTGGTTGTGTAAAGATCAAAGGTGCAATTCTTGTCTCGACAAGCTCATAGTGGTTCAAGAAAAGACAGGCAGGAAAACCAAGATTAAATGCAGAATCATGATAGCCCAGAGTAGAAGTGAGCATACAGATATGCATGTAAGTGCCTGTTAGTCATAGAAAGAGCAGGGACTAGAAATGCTGGAAATGACTCCCGACCCAAGGCAGAGGGTGGGCAAATTGTGTGAGCAGTGTAAACACAGAGGAGACGTGAAGAAGTAGGCGTGTGCCCAGAATCCAGAATCGTGAGTCTCTGCGGAGAGGCTCTCAGTACAGGATATTCAAGAGTTCTGAAAAGCCTGAGACTTAGAACAACTGACCCAACACTTAGACAAGGTTATGGCTGAAAACGTTGTCCCCAGTGAAGTCGAGCAAGGCGCGCTGCTCTGGCGGTGCGAGTGGTCGAGGGCGCCACAGTGGGTCCTGCTTCATTTTTCTCAGATTTCGAGTGAAAACACCAGTCCTCCTTTTCATATTTCCCCTCGGTTGTGTGAACTTCCTTCAGAATTACATAAACGTCATTAAAAGTCATGAGCAAATGGTGGGAGCCTGTCATTTTTACTCGTGGAACAGTGACTCCTAAATAAATGATGTTCTGCCTGTGGAAGGCTCCGTAGTGTTCCGAAGCTGCTTTTGACTTGCTCCTTTCCTCTGACGTGTGGCAGCCTAGGGTTTAACTGTGCAGATTCAAGAGGGGGAGGAAGAGAGGGACCCCAGGTAGTAAGTCAAGTTAGCAATTTGTGTGTGCAGAATGTGTGATAGAAGATAGAACAACTCTCTTAAAAATATTTATGAAAAAAGTCTTAGAATTATAGAGGTGGTTTTTTTCTGAGTACAGGCCTAGTATTTTGTTTATTACACATTAAACCTATAATCTGCAGATTCTCTGTTTAGGTTAGTGTCAGATCACCCATCTCATCAAATCCTTGCACCATTGAAATGATCTAGAAATTCTCATCAGGAGGCATTCTTGTACCATTTCATAGGTGATCTTTCCCACCCGGGAGAAACGTACATAAAACATTAAGTGCTCAGATAAGGAAAGTATTATCATTATATGTCAGTATTGATTTTGCAAATATATGCTATTTTAGTAAATTTGCTAATATCAGTACCACTATGGGATGGCTGGCAATGTTTTTAAACTCCTATAGAATTTTTGCTGTGAAAAGAAAATCTCTACTATTTGAAGATGAGCACCAAAGTGTGTAGAGGGGATATGATGCCTGTAATTTATTTTAAAACGATGGGAAAACCTTGGGAATTTCTGAGCCCATGCCGATTATACACATTGTATTCCATTTCCTCTACTTTTGGGTATGCTTGAAATGCTCCTGCAGCCCACAAGCAGCAGTGATGCCACAGGCTCATATAGTTTGGGATAAGAACTTATTCTGTAGCTTTGTTTGTTGTTCCAACCTATGATCTTCTAGACTCACTCCTGTAGCCTTTACAGATGTCCCTCGGGCTGCCTGAGCGTCCTACATTGCCCCCCACGACTGACTGTGCTCTTGGTTCTCTTGCAGAGCGGCCTCACTCCCCTCCATCTGGCGGCTCAAGAAGACAGAGTGAATGTGGCTGAAGTCCTAGTCAACCAAGGGGCGCATGTGGATGCTCAGACAAAGGTACACACCCGCCACCAGAGGAGGGGGCCACACCCAGTGCCATCTAGTGACTCTACTTGGAAGCAGCCATCACTGTAGAGGAGGAAAAAGTCCTTAATCATTATGGGCAGTATTTCAAATGCACATCTGTGTGAGGGACACTAGAGGGTCTGGTTGTAGTAATGGCCTGGGTTCCTGTGTAGGCTGCTCCCCAGTATCCACCCCCAGCGCTCTCCATATTGACACTATTGAGCTTACAGAGCTAACCTTCCAAGCAATGTGAGAGCTTGTGCCTTGCTGAGGCTTTTCATAAAAGCGATACAGACACATAGAAAAGCATACCAACAATTTAACTTCATGTAACATGATTGAAAAAAATAATCAAATAAGAACTAGTCAATTATTCCTCACGTGCCCGATTCCTTATGGTCTGGGCAGTCACGACACCTGTTCTCTCTCGTAGGCTGTATGTCTTCTCGCCCTCTCTCCCTTTTCTCTTTCTCCCCTCCTTGCTGTTGCTCTCATTCCCGCTCTCTCAGACCAAAAAAATTACTTTTGAAAAGAAAAATAAAATACACTCAGTAATCTCATAACATGCCACAATCTGAACACAGAAAGAACATGCGTGTTTTGTGTTTGCACCAAAGATAGGACTTTGTGTCACTCTCTAAGCATTTTCTTTAGACGTTTCAGTTGTTCTTTCTTCATGTCAGACTTATCTGGTCTAGAACTTTTCTTCCGGTAGAATTGGGCGATTGCACTCCTACTCAAGGTGACAGAGAAGAAGGGGAAGCCACTTGGGAAAAGACAAAAACTCTTTATGTTGAAGTGTGTCTTCAGGGCCATCCAGGTAGAAAAACCCAATGAAGGATGAGAGTGCTGATCTAGGTAGGATGTCGGGATCATCAGGATAAACACGCTAGGTGGGGGTGTGGACGAGTACTAGTTACTGGGGAAAGAGTAACATAGAGACGACCAAGGATTCCGCCTCGGCCTCAGGGCAGACTGCGGTGGGCAGAGGCAGTAGGAGAGGGCCTGTTGCAAGGAGAAGGAAGCTCAGGCCAGATGCAACACAAGTGCAGTTGTTGCCATCAGGGAGTCTCAGGGAAGCAAGGCGCGCACACTGTGCCCTGGAGTGGTGCTGAGGGCTGCACAGCTTCACCAGAGCAGCAGAGAGCAGGCTGCGGGACAGAGTGGAGAAGACTTTTTCTCCCAAGAGGTTTAGTTCAAAGGCTGGAAAACTAAGAGAGGTGTTTGGAAAGTACTTTTGTGTTATTGTCTCCAAGATGGGAAACATGTGCTTATGTCCCTAAGCTAAAAGGAAGGTATCAGAAGAAAGGAATGAAATCAGCAGTGTGTTGTGGAGTGCTGGTTGTTGGACAGGTTGGCCTAGAAGTGACACATTTTCTTTTCCTCTTATCACTGTGAAAATACTCTTTCATAAGCTTTGACTTTTCCAGTTCCTCATGGTTCCTCCCATCCTCCTGTTAATTTCAAGCTGATGTTGGAGGCAAATGATAAAGGGGGAAAATGACAGGAAAAAAAAAGTTTTAGGTAAATTGAGAATTTCCACTGTCTTCATTTAAGAAATGAAATACTGAGTTTTATTTTTAGAGATGTTTTTCTTCATTCGTTTGTTTTTCCAATACTGGACATTGAACCCAGAGCCTTTACAATGAGCTACATTTCCAGCTCCTTTTTTTTTTTTTTTTAATTTTGGCAAAGGATCTCTTTGCTGACTGCCCCAGGTCAGTCTTAAATTGGAGATATTCCTTCCTCAGCCTCCCAGAGCGCTGGGATTACGGGCATGTGAGGAAAGTTCATTTTCTAAAAGAAAAACTTCTGATTATTTAAAAAAATGCATTTTTGTGATCTGAGTTATCTGAGGATCTTTACCTCCATATTTTCCCATGTTATCAAGCAAATGCGTTTCCCTGAAATTCTAGGTATGAAACTCGGCATCTTAGCTTGTGAGGCCAGTGACCTACCTCTGAGCTGTTCCCTACACACATACACACACGCACGCGCGCGCACACACACACACACACACACACCCAGCAATATTTATGAAACATGACCATGGGCAGGTGTGCTCACTAGCAGACTTTTTCTTCATGTGAGGAAGGGCAAGGTTGATTTCTACAGAGCTGTAGATTTGGGGAGGTGGAGAAGACAGTGTGGACTTCCTACTCCCACTCTCTCAAGCTATATTGTGAAGCTGGAGGTACCAAACTACTACTAAATAAGGCCATCAGTACCCTCCAGAGCATCCCATCAGAGCCTGGTTCCTCCTCCCACGCCAGTGTAATACAGCCCTTCCTCTGAATCTTCCACTGGTTCCTGTTTTCCTTCTTTGATTTATTTACACAGATTTAAAATACTTAACAAGCATGTGTAATGCGCCAGGCGCTGTTCTAGGCATGAGGTGGTAAGAGCTAACATTATGTGGCAGACACTATTTAAATACCTAATGACATATTGATAACAGTGCTTTGAGGGGCACTGTTACTAAATTCCATTTTAGAAGGCATGCGCCAACACAGGCTTAGGAACTGCCCCAAGTGACTCGGATGGTAAGTGCCAGAGAGGGCAGGGAAGCCCAGACCCTGTCTCTGGGCCCATGCTGGTGGCTACTGAGCCTCCCTCCCTCCCTCAGTTTTCTCACTGCTCAAACCTCAGCCTGCTGCGTGAATAAACGTGGCCGAGCACCACTGAGTAATCAGTAAAGGAGAAAGCGAAAGGAAGTTACTGAAAAGTAGGATACATTTTGGAGGTGTTTTTTCAGGGTTCAACCCAGGATTGCTGGAAGAGAAGCTTTGATTTTAGCTTGCAATGATGTCCTAAGTCAGGCTACAGACAAAGATGCAAAATTGCTTAATTAGCTGGTCAATGAGGCTTATTTTCTATTTTTTTAAGCTATTAAAGAATAGTTAGTCTTTCCAGTACTTATTACTGCTAGCTAGAAAGAATTTCTCAAATCACATCTCTCGGTATATTTTGGCAAGGTAAGATTTTATATGGGAATATAACCCCAAACTGATTTCTGATTTATTTTTAAGCCAACTCTGCTTTCTATGAATCCAAGTTAAATCACTCATGCACTTTTACTTTTAATAAATTGTTTTAATGTTTGTGGAATAGCAAGAAAACCTGGGTTCTAGAGTATCATATACAAGGGAGATAATAATACATTAGCTCAGAGATTAACAGAGGGGACGATGGGGCAGAGGGCAGGGAAGGACCAGAACCAGGTTAAGGCCTCATAGAATACTATAAAATGACTTCACGTCTTACTAAGAATTAAATGAAAAGCTTTGAAGAAAAGTAGAGATCATGCATTAAAATATGTAAAGAAATCAATTTCTAAGTCTAGTAATGTAGCTCAGTAGACACTGGAAATATTGCACTGTTAGGTATATTGTCTAAAAACTTGTAAAGCTCTCTATGTCTCATATTGTCTACATGGCTTTGATGTCTTTGCTGAACTTGGAGATAATACTGATTTAGTCAGTTAAACTGATTATCCTAAAAACTGATTGGACACACTGTATCCAAGGGTACCCAGATTCCTCTGTACTCAGAAGGAGGAATCCTGCTGAGCAGGTGGGTGGAATCTGCCCTCTAGAGAGGGATACTCTCCACTATGCAGGAGGTAGCTTTACGAGTTGTAAGTGGGTCATCTCTGTTTGTGCCCGCCAGCAAGCTTGCTGGGGAGTGTCTTGTTCCGATGTGTGCACTGGCATTTTAGATTATACAATCGAAGTAACCAGGGAAGGTCCCAGGGCATCCTGGTGAGGTGTTTTAACGTGCCATTGGCTGGAATCTTTCACATTAAAAGGGGTCCTTGTGCTGGGGCTACCTTAAAGACTCATGAGTGTTTGCTATCAGACCCTAGAAAGTAGGGACCTTCCTTCTTTGGGGCTTATTTAGAAGCTTTGTGGTGATAAGTCAGTGCTCTGCCTTTTAGCCATGTGGTGCTGCCCAAGTCATCATGAACAGAATTTGAGTAAGAGGTCTGGGATTATGTGGCAGCGTCCGCCCTTGTGATTCTGAGCATTTGAACATGACCCAGAGTATTGCTATTTAAAAAAAAAACTATCTATCTAGATTTTGTGTAAACATACAAATATTCAGAGAATGAAAGAGAGGAGGGTTGGGTAGGAGGAGATAAGTGAATGAATGCGGGTGTAGGCTCCCAAGATCAGTGAACACTAATCCGTAAAATAGACAGTTGCTTTGTATAAATCCCTAGTTTCCAAATGGCAGTACTCAAGTGTAGAGGAGAAAGATTTCAGTTGGAGTTAAATGTAGATAAGTTCACGCTTCTCTGACCTCTGGAACGCACGTTTTTTTCCTATCTTTGTCATGCAATTTGACCACTATTAGTCTTATGTCTTGTATTACTATTTTGCTATATTTCCAACACTTGGAGAATGAAATAGTAAATGCTAGTCTTCTCGTCCACTCTTCTGGGACTGGGGTCATAGCCCAGTGGTTAGAGCACTTTTTTAGCAAGCACAAGGCATTGGTGGTCAATTCCCCAGTACCACATAAAATGAGTATAGTGATGTTCACCTATAATCCCAGCACTGGGAAACTGATGCAGGAGGATTGCTGTGAGTCCAAGTCTAGCCTGAGCTACATAGGGAGTTCAGCATTAGCTTGGACAACAGCGTGAGACTCTGCCTCAAAAAACAAACCCAAAACCTTATTGGACAGCAGCCCCTGTATCGGCCTCTCTATCTAGGACACCAGCTGCTCAGTCGTTCTTTCCTGCCTCAGAGCGTTACTATGTGGGCGAAATGAGCCGATTGAGGACGGAGCCCTTGGGAAAAGGGGAGGAAGAACTGCTCTGAACCATTCAAAGACATTGTAGGAGAAAAACATTTTCTGGCCCACAGAAGGTTAAATAATTTTACTTCTACTTAGAAGACTGATGATTTAAAGTATACTTGTGATTTTTAAAAATCATTACAGATGGGATACACACCACTCCACGTGGGCTGCCACTATGGAAACATCAAAATTGTTAATTTCCTGCTCCAACATTCTGCAAAAGTGAATGCCAAAACAAAGGTAAGCTCCTTTCTTCTTTCTTCCCACTAAAATCATTGACTTTGTATGCAGAGAAGTTAGAGTGGCTTCTCCCGTCTTCCATCCGCAGAACGGGTACACGCCGTTACATCAAGCGGCCCAGCAGGGACACACGCACATCATCAACGTCCTGCTTCAGAACAGCGCCTCGCCCAATGAACTCACTGTGGTAAGTTGTGGCCAGCTCCAGGACAGGGGGAGGATGTGTGTGCATCTCTACCCTGACGATGTCTCACCTTTGCACTGTGTACCAATGTAGCTGTTTTTAAGTTTTTGATGAATAGGTGTAAAGAGAGCATGCAGTAGAGTGACAGGGAAAAGCCAATGACCACGTTGTTGTGAGCCATTCACAGAGATGTGATTAGTGTTCTACACTTTAAAACTGCTGATTACATTGCCACCTGGTAGGAAGTACATATGTAAGAAAAAAATGTGTGTCAGTTTCGCCGATTTCTTAGAACATTAAGACTCTTAGATTCCGAGTGGAGCTATGAGACGTTGCTGTCAGAGTAGAATCAGGTTAGGTGGGTCTTGGGCAAGGTATGTCTCTAATGAAACAGTTTCTGTTGGATCTATCCAGTGAGATCCTTGCATTGGAACTTTTGCAAGTGAAACATGTACAATGAGGCTTGCTGATTCTTTAACCCTGCTTTGCCATTGCCAGAATGGGAATACCGCCCTTGCCATTGCCCGGCGTCTTGGCTACATCTCGGTAGTTGACACTCTGAAGGTAGTGACGGAAGAGACTGTGACCACCACTGTAAGTAACGGATGCTGAGCTGTGTTACCCTAGAGCCGGTCCTGTGCAGAGGGGTACTGGCGGAGGGAATCCAACCCAGAGTCCCACACGTGTTAGGCAAGAGCTCTACCACAAAGCCACATGCATAGCTCTTCCTGGGCTTTTGTGACATGCCCCTTTCATCCCCACTTGTACACTGAATGCCATATTTCACCATGCTATCCCTTCATTATTGGAAGTCAAGATAGCAAAACTCATTTCTGTTATAAACAAAACTTGAAGACATTAAAGATACTTTTTTTAACCTTTTTAAAAGTTGTATAAATAACTGTAGAGACTTTAGTTCCATATAAAACCAAATGTATGTATCTATTTTGATACAAGATTTTTCAGATGATGAACATAAATGTACATGTAGCATCCTGGGCAGTGTAAGAAAGTTGAGCATACCAAGTTGGTTCATTACAATGTGTTAATGGAGAAATAATATGTAGATACTTTAACATTGTTGTTTTAAAAAGGACATTTTAAAAACATTTACATATAAGATCAAAATTGATTTTGACCACTATTCTCTTCATTATACACCTTCTGGACTTTTCATAACAAAAATAGTGTGATGTTTTGTTGAATTTTAAAGCAAATCTTTGGTAGGAGTCCCTGTTGTATCGGATATATTTTTATATCTGAGGCCTTTAGAATAAATCATCTTAACTCCAACCTTGTGCCTTTGAACTCTCTCAGGATTTGGTAACTTTGGACTAAGGGCAGATATTACCCTATGTCAGAGGCTAATTTGAGTTATTCTTGACTGTGTGACTCAACATATAGGCCCCGAGATTAAGTTAAAGCAATGCACGTTTAGGGCTTTGGAACCTTTTCTCTTCTGTCATCTTTCACCTTGAAGTAAATCAAATTAACATCTGCAAATGAGTTTGTATATATATATAGTGGTTCTTATAAAAAACACAGGACGAAGGTATCTGCAAGTACCAGGTTATTTAGCAATATACAGGCTTTAGCAAGTTTTCTCATCATTATGAGCGCTTCATTTGGTGGAAGCCTCATTGTTTCTAAGACTTAACCTAGTGATGTGCTTTAAAAAATATTTCTGTTAATTACGAGACAGAATTTGAGTAATTTGTTAGTAGAAGAATAGTCGTACAATGGACTAGACTCTAGAGCAATGGTAATAAACCAAAACTCATTTCTAACTTCAGGATGTAGTAGATCTATTCATTTATTATCTACATTTGTGTCCTGTGCCACAATGACCAGCCTATGTGGTGCTTGGGAATTGAACCCAGGGCCCCACGCTTGCCAGGCAGGTGCTCTGAGCTCTGCCTTTAGCCCGTGGTAGTAGGGATCGTGTTGAGGATCTTCACACTAAGCTACAATCTCAGCTCTTTCACCTTCACCCTCCCCTACCCTCCCCCGTCCCCACCACCTTTTGGGGGATCTGGCTAAGTTGCCCAGGCAAGGCTTCAACTCAGCAGTCCCCCTATCTCAGAGTGCAGGGTTACAGGCGTACAGCCCTACACCCAACTATACCCTTTCTTAGTTTTGACAACCTAATTTTTTTTCAGTTTTCTAACTTAAGTGTATATCTTCCCTTGCAACACCAGTTTTTCAAGTGCTCAGACTTGAAAGATGACTTTTTTTTAAAAAAATAAAAGGTATTAAAGTTTTCTAAGGAATACCAGTGGTGTTTTTTGGGTGGTTATGATCCATATAGAAATATGGTATCAAAGAGCAAGTAGAAGAATCAGAGTTACTAGCTCAGTAATATAATGTTCTGTAAATTTTTTGGAGACTAAACTTCTGTAAACACAACCTCTAAAATATTTATATGTACAGTTGTAAAAATACATAACTTAAACAGTTTAAATATTTTGTTGTATATGAGGAGTGAAACATACACATCATACACATAAGAGAATACAGAATAAATAGAAGGTCTGATTTCTTTGAGGGGGTGAGCGGAGCGCTAGGAGTTGAACCCAAGGCCTCACACTTGTCGGCAAGCATGCCACCATTGAGTTGGATATCTAAACCCAGGACTCATTGGCTGCTGTTTACTTGGCTTATCTTCAGCCAAAACCTTTCATGGAATGGGACAGCAGATTTATCCCGCTGTGAAAGAGTCTAAGGAGAACTGGGACAGACCATACCTTTCCACTGTTCCCCTGAAGAGCCTTAGTAGGGACCTAGAACTCGGGAGCTCTTGTGCTCCTCACTAGAATTCTTCTACCTTAAGATCCTTCTCTGTTTTGGATGTGGGAAGACCTTTGCAGTGTTCAGGAAAGCAGATGTTGATGTCATTTTATAGACTTTCAGGCATTCAGTGCATCGTTCCCATGAGAAACCAACTGGGCAACTAGGAAGGAAAGAATCGTTTCCTTGCAGTGTGTGGTCTGCTCACACTAAAGTGACCAATCTTTTGTTCCTAGACGGTCACAGAGAAGCACAAAATGAATGTTCCAGAAACAATGAATGAGGTTCTGGATATGTCTGACGATGAAGGTATGAAAATGTCCTTTGACCTCATGATAACTGTGAATTGCTGGAGTTTTTGTTGGTCCCTGAAGTAACTTCATTATAAAGATGATTTTGGAAATACTGAAATGTTTTGCTGTGGTATCAGTAGCATGTGGTTTCCACACACTTAATAATGTTCGCTTAAATCATACAGTTCGTAAAGCCAACGCCCCTGAGGTGCTCAGTGATGGGGAGTATATCTCAGATGTCGAAGAAGGTATTTGCAAATTTTTATTGTGATGACTCTTCACTACCAACTTCATCTTTCATCTCTTATCTTTGAAATGTAACACTTCCACGAGTTACTAACTTTTCATTTTCTCTTAAGATTATTAATGTATATATTGTTTAAAGGATGCCTCTTTGGTAATCCCAGCTGTTTCCTATAACTTGCTCCTGAAACCTATTTTTCAGCTTTTAAAAGCAAAACTGTCACTAATTACCTAGATTGTTTTTGTTTCTGGAATTAGAAAATTGGTGCTTGTATTGTTTACATTTGAAATCTAAAAGGGAATATAGGCTAATTATTATGGTTAACATACTTTTTAAAATAAGAAGCAGTATCCTTACAGGTAAGGGGTTAACTGCCTAGTTTCAGATTTATTGTAAACTTTGCCATAAACACAGCTTTGCATCCGTAACTAATAATGAAAACTCAGAATGACAATGATTTCAAATTATAATAGTTTCAACCATAATTTGATGAAAAAAGATAAAAATGTGGTTGTAAGTTTACTTCTTGTGCTTCTGAATAATGTATTTTCTGCCTTACTTAAAAAACAATGCTTTTGACCAGGTCAGAGTATATAAATGTATTTAATATATGGCCTATTTAAAAGGACTATGGGAAAATTATTACTTTTATAGGTGAATAAATGCTGTAAAGATGGCAGTATTTTGAAGTTTCACTGAAATGATAGAATCTGTTCTATTTCTGAAATTGTTTAATCGTCCAAGACTGTGTCCTCTTTTATCACATCTTCCCCTTTCTACCTTGTAATACTTTCCTCTTGGATCCATCTTAGTGTTTCTGTTTGTGTGTGTGTGTGTGTGTGTGTGTGTGTGTTTTGCCTACTGTAATGATCATTTTCTTCTTTGATTTGCACCTATTTTGCTGGGAACCTCACTAATAGAACAACCAGACATAGTGATACCACATCTCTATCCAGTCATCTGTACTCTGGCATATCAGCCTCTTCCAAGATTTGGCTATTATTCATTGTGTCCCTATTCCAAAGACATTCAGATTATCATTACATTAATCAAATTTCTTTGGCTTAACTTATATCAAAGACCAAATAAATGAATTATTACATTAATGGAACTTAAGTATCTCAAAAAGTATATCACACATTAAGCAATAGATATAATGGCATAGTTAGTTATTTCAGAATTTTTGTAAGAGTTCTTTCCCAGATACAGCAGGAAGAAATGAGTAATACATTGTAGGGGTCTCGGTCCCGCGGGGACTCCCGGAACAGCGGAGGAGGGATCGGATGGCAAAGTAACACACTCTGGGAGTCGATTCAGTGATCGCGGTCTCCACTTCATTTAGGGAAGTACAAGGGCTTAAATAGACTGAGGAAACTATCTTGGGCCAATCAGCACGGCCTTAAACAGTGTGGGGCCGCCCAGGGGGAGGGAAGGAGTAGAGGAGGAAGGATGGAATAAGGAGCAGTGCCAGGAGCTTAAGCAAAACAACACCTGGCTTAACTTACAAACAGTAACATTTGTTCGTGGGAAGGAGGGAACTCGGCCAAGGTCAGCGATGCTGAGGCACTCAGGCCCTAAAGACCCCAACAATACATTATTACACATTTAGGTACAAAGCATGCATTTGAGAAATAAAATTCAAGAGTCACAGGTTGGACAAATAGCCATCTGAGTTCTTAGCCAATGGGCTAAGGCTGTGTGACCTTTTATCTTTACCACTCAATGAAAGATTCAGGGAAAAGATCCCAAGAATCACTTATTTACTAAATCTTACTGATTTTAGAACTAATAATATCCCAAATCAAAACCACTGCCTTCTGACACTCCACCCCCAGTTAAATGTCTATTCCCATATACATAAAAAAATTTCACAGGCTAAGATTTTATACCAGTTCCTTGTGTTGAATTTAATTATGTTTTGCAAACTAATATACTAATAATAGTTATGGGGGAAGTTTCACAGATTTTATGAGAAAGCTCGTACTGTTTTAGTGGAATAGCAATCAAATGATTGATGTCTTTTTTTGTTGTATTTTCTCTTCTGATGTTTTCTTTGTGTTCTGTGGTGCTGCTTGTCTCTCCAGATTCTTTCAAGTATTTTCTGCAATGCTGGGCTAGTGGTCACAGATTTTTTAAGGGATTCTTGGTCATGAAATTTTTTAATTCCCCTTCAGTTTTTAGGAATAATTTTGCTGGACACAACCACCTGAGTTGACACCTGCTGTCTTTCAAGTCTTGAAAGATTATCCTTTAGGCTCTTCTGACCGTTAAAATTTGCACTGAGAAATGTTTGGTAATTTGAGTGGGTTTGCCTTGGTAAAGTAGGGTCTGTTTTTCTCTTACTGTCTTTAAAATTCTCCCTTTATGCTGTATTTCTGAGATTTTGATTGTGATATGTTGGGGTGAGTCTTGTTGCTGGCTGAGGTTATTTGGTGTTCTATACACTTCTTGTACCTGAAAATTAATTTCTTTTTTCCAGATTTTGGAAGTGTTCTTGCATTTTAGTGAATAGATTATTTATACTGTTGATGCTGTCTTCTGCTCTTTCTCCCACGCCCATAATTCTGAGATTGGTTCTCTTTGAATCATTCATCATCTGTTGTATCTAGCTACTTTGCTCATTTGTAATTTTGAAGCATGCCTAATTATAGCTTTTGTTTTTTGCACCTTGTCTTCAAGGTCTGAAATTCTGTCCTCACAGTGTTTGAGTCAACTTTCCCTGCTTTCAAATTTATTCTTATATTCTGAATTTCATCTAGATTTCTTTTCAAAATTTTCACTTCTCTATCAAAATATTCCCTCCTATCTCTAATTTCTTATTTACCTTAGCCAACTTTTTATTTGTGGCTTCTATATGCTTACTAAGCTTTGTATCCACTAGGACCACTATTTGATTAATGCATTCCTCTTTAAGTCCTCTGATCATTGCTTGCATTTTTAAAGAATATCTTCTTTTAACTGGTTGTTTGCTTTTTGACTTCCTTCCCCGCGAGTTTCACTATTCCTGGGCCTATAACATTAATTTCTGGGGTCTCAGGTACTTCTGTGGGTGTCCTGTTGCCTTTTCTTCTTCCCATGTTTCTCTTGTTGTGGGACTTCAATTTAAAGGCCTAGCCAAGATGGTATGTGTAGGAGGAGCGGAAATTCCTCTGAGTTCTGTGCTGGGAGTAGGCAGTGAGGGAGGACAGAACTGTCTAATGGCCTCTGAGGTGTCTTCTTCACCCCTACTCCACTCAGCAAAGCTTTCCCACCTGTCCTGGCTTCCCTCCCCAAAGGCAGCGTTCTTCCCCCTTGGGGGTGCTCCCACTGCACCCAAGCCATTTGGGGAGTCAGCAGTCTCTCCACTCTGCACAACCGTCTCTGTGCCAATTTCTTCCTAGGCACTGCTTATCAATGACCCTAAAAACCGTGATGTGCTCTACTAAGCCTGCTTTTAGTCCAAGCAGTTCCGTCTTGGGCTCTCTTTTTTTTTAATGGCTCCTGGTTTTGTCACTGGTGGTTGTGGTTGCCTGCTGCTGCTTCTCATCTGGGTTTCAGGAGGCCTTTTCTGTGGGAAGCTCTCATTGCAGCTGCAATCCGCACAACCCACAGAGGCTGGGGTTACCAGCTGCTGTCAGTCCCCGCTCCTGGATCCGTGCTTACCTCGGCCGGAAGTTCCTCAGGTTTTCCGCCTCCTGAGGATGCCAACACCTTGGGTCTGCTCTCAGTCTGCCGGGCGGCTTCCTGGGCTGCCGTTTTCCTTCTCTTCCAGTGTGTCTTCAGGATTTCTGATCCTCCTGTGGCCTCCTTTCGAGTGTTGGTGCACTTCTTCCTCTCCTACCTAAATTGAATGGGCAGTTTTTAATTATAACCTCAACTTTTTAAGTGAGTCCTGGAGGAGACATTGCGTAGCTCTGTTGCTTATCTGCCATCTTGAACGGAAGCTCCTTCATATATATCTTAACTTGCAAATTTGACCTTAATAGATAATAGGCACATTTTGATTCTCACCCATGGTTCTTTAGCCCCTTTGTTTCTTACATTCTGGTTTTGGACTAAGATGCCTTTTGATCTCATTGTTCCGTAGCATTTGTCTTGGAAATTTTTCCTTGAAAGGCTTTCAATGTGAACAAACACGTGGTGCTGGAATCTCTCTTGCTTAGGAGCCCCTTTGCCCAAATATCTCAGAAGATAGGTTCTCAAACTGCCTGATGCAGCATGGACAACTGTCTTTAAAAATAATGTTTGTCTTTATTTTATTGAAATTCTTCTGACTTTGAGTCATTAATTCAGGCATTCAGGCTCTAATATAACTAGCCAGATTTTCGAGGAGTCTGGGTTCTCAATGGTGTTTAGATCAAAATCCACCTTTCACATGTGACAACTCTTCAGATATTTGTAAATACTTCTTTATCTTTTTAGTCAGTTTCTTTTTTTGGTGCATGAATATCATTCCTATTTGTTTCTGCTGTTCCCCTCCCCAGCTTGACCACTCCCCTTTGTACTTGCCAACTTTTCTTTCTATCTTAAATTCATGTGGCAAGCACTGAGTACAGGATTCTAGATACAGCCTGATCAAAGAGATGTCTAGTAGGGCTGTTGCTTTCTCCAAATATTACAAATCTGTTATCGACTATTAAGATGTTTTAGGGCTATAATAAACATTTAATTTGTCTCATCTTAATATTAGTTTCTGCTGAGGTCCCTAGATTTTCTTCCTTTGAGCTCTGCCAGGCCCCATTTTTCCTAGCTTGAATTTATGTTGCCCCCTGTTGTGTAAACTGGCATTTCTGTATTACCCCCAATCCAAAAACCAATCATTATACAATCTTAATTCCAAGTAGACACTGAAACTTTAATGATAGTTTAGTTTCTGACTGATGGTCTCCCCAGAGCATTGGCTGCCACTCCAGTTGGAGTTAGCGCAGCCCTTATGCAGCTGTGGCAAACATTGATTTCCATGAAGCCATCATCATGATGGAAATAAGTTTGTCTACAAGAACTCATGAGGGATCATCTCACCAGTGACCCAGGATCCTGAGAATATGTGAACAGCTTTCAGAAAGCTGCTCGTTTATCCCAAGGAGAAGAATGAGTTTTTAATAAAGGAAAATCTTAGTTGTAAATATAGAGTGACTATTAAAGGAATCACACCCAGAGTAACTTCTACTTTCTTTCCCTTTTTTCTTCTTCTTCCTCTCTCTCTCTCTCTTTGATCTACTATGAGAAATTAATTCAAGTGAAAGAATGTTTGTATTCTTTTCTCAAAAAAGGACAACAAGTCTAGACAGTGTTATTGTTTATTGACTGAGGGGAATACCAGAGCGGAGATAGTGAAAGTGGAAAGCTTGGCCGAGAAGGAGCCTCATCAGCCTCCTCCAGGGCAGATTCTGAGCTCCCTACTGTACAGCTGGGAGAGCAGGGCTCGTCAGGAGGACTGGATGGTGTAAGGGCCAGGAGATATTTATATATGCCTCACAAAGTATCTGTGTGTGTGTGTGTGTGTATGTGTGTGTGTGTGTGTGTGTCCTACCTTAATTTACATAAAGATTACTGCCTTAATTCTAGTGCCAGTTAGAGTCTTACAGTTTGCGATTAAGCACATGAGAGGGAGAGAGCATTCTGCATAGGAGGGAGGAAGGGAAGGAGAAGGGAGAGGGGAGAGAAAAGGAGAGAAAAGTCTTGTG
Organism: Ctenodactylus gundi; assembly: GCA_004027205.1. NCBI lineage: Eukaryota > Metazoa > Chordata > Mammalia > Rodentia > Ctenodactylidae > Ctenodactylus > Ctenodactylus gundi. Next base: position 928,767 of record PVKB01000120.1, read on the forward strand.
CAGGTAGCAGCTGCACACCCTCATGAGTGCCAGCTAGCAGACAGAGAAAAAAGAGGCAGGAAGAAAATCTTGACTAATCCAACTTGTCTTCTGCTGTTTGGGATCTGCTCCCCAGGGATTTCAGAGTGAATTTGCTTCATCTTTGATCTTCAGTTGTAAATTTCTAGAAAATGGACTTACAAACTGAAAAATATATATATATATCTTAGTTGGCAGAATTGTAAGAGCCTAGGTTTGATCCATAGCACCATGCAAAGGAAAAAAACAGAACTATAGCAGGGCCGTGCAGGCAGGCTTATGAAATGTAACCCCCCGAGCAAATTTGTGAGAGAACAGCTGATTGGGACAGACCCTTACTGGAAGAGTGATCTAAGTTACTTTAAATTTGCTAAGATTATGAAATCTCAGAATCAAATGTAGACACTAAATACAAAAGAAAAAACTAACACGCCAAATGGGGTAGAAATAATTATCCAACAGGTGTGAGTTTGAGATAGGATGAGGCAATAAAACTCACAACATAGAGTGGCATAAAAGGGTGGGAAAATCATTAGTTTTGGGACAAATATGGAGTGCATAGGAAACCAGAGGAGGCCACAATCCACACATGTCCAGGTGCTGAGGGCCAAGTGAGATCACAGATGCCCATTTCCGCTGGGATACAGGTGAGAGAAGTTCACACACACACATGGGTGGCATGGCTGGCAGACTAGTTGGCAGTGCTGGACAAGAAGACGGGCAGAATACTTCGTAAGTTAGATTCCCTCTTTCGTTGCTGACTTAACTTGATCTGTATTCTGAATTTGGTTTATTGCATTTTTTGATTTGAGACAAGGTCTCACTTTATAGCCCAGGGTGGTCCTAAATTCACTATGTCACCCAAGCTGATTTTGAACACACTGCAGTCCTCCTATCTCAGCCTCCCAAGTGCTGGGATTGTAGACATGTGTCACTATGCCCAGATAACTTTTATGTGGTGCTGGGGAATCAAACCTAGGGCCTTGTGTGTGCTATGCAAGATCTCTAATCACTAAGCTGTATTTCAGCTTTTGTTTTGTGTTCTTAAATACAGAACCGAAGAGTGCCATCTTTTTGTCTGAAAAAGTATGTATTTAAGGAACTAATCATAATAATAATTATTTTTAAAGACCTCAGTGACACTACATAGAAATATATCATCCTGTTTGGTTTGGACAAAAGAAATAGACTAAGATGAATATTCAAATAAAATAAATATAAACATAATTTTGCATAAATCTTAAGAATTCAAAGCAATTAGTTTTAGCAAATGTGTCAGTGATCTCACGTAGGAGAGGTTGAATAGAACTCAGCATGGCACAGTCCTAAATTCAAGAAAGTAGACCCACATCCCCGGGAAGTGAAGTAGAAAGTTCACTTGATCCCAGCAGTTTGGCATCAGCCTGGGAAATATGGTGAGGCTGTCTCACAGCCAACCAACCAACCAACCAACCAAGAACAAGAATAACAATAACGACAAAAAGTGGGAGGAATTACTTTGGGGGATAGGAAGCTAGATCTCAAGAAACCACCAGGAAAGTGGACCTCTTGCCAAGTACTTACCACTACCCTGCCACCCTAATCTCCTAACCATCTTAATAAAGAAGCAGGCCAATTATATTATTAGCTTAATAGATCTGGAAAGAGCCATGAGGATTATTAGTTGCCTCGGGTGAGTGGAAGGGTTGGGGCTGGCTATCTCTGTTCTTTGCAGCAGCAGGAATTGTTCTTCACTTGAAACTCTATCATTTTATGAATGCCTCTTAATTCATTCAGTTTAGCCTCTTGACTGATATTTCAGGGCTTATAATTGGCTTTTTAAATATACTTTGGGTGGCTGCATGTGTATCTCAGGTAGTCGGTAGAGTAACTTTGAAACACTGGGAGCAAGTACAAATCTCACTTTCTCTGTCTCCCAAAAGCTTAGCATGGTGCTTGGTCCGCAGTGAAGCGTTTGTTTCTTCAGCTGTGTGCACGTGCAGTGGCACTCAGAAGGAAAGTCTTTCAGATTTCTAAGAACAAGCAGGGTGGAGATAGGCCTGCTATGTTCTTCTGCCTTCTCCTCTCAGCTCTTGTGGCTGTGGTAGTCTCTGGCTATGTGATGAACTGATCCAACAGTTTTGTCTTGACTGTCCCAAGTGCATCTGTGTTTCAAAAATAGTCAATGAATTTTTAAAAATCTAGATAAAGAATAAAAGGTCAGTGGACTGGAAAAGGGACCTTAATTCTAAAATTGTTGAATCATTGGCACCCTGTCTTTGGAATTATGACTTCATGCTTACCCAGTTATATACAGTTTCACTTAGAGTCTTAATTCAGCATGCCCTAAACATAACCTTTCGTATCCTCCCACTACTAGTAGATGGCTCCATTACCCAGGGCGAAGTGTGTGAGTTACGTGCCGTCTCCCTTGTCTCACCACTCACATCCAGTCCTTTAGCGAGCCATACAAGGTCAGTTCTACTTCTGCTGTTGTACTTTCATAACATCTCAAATCCTCTCCTCCTCCCCATGCTGGTGTCAGATCCCTGGCCGAGCCCACCACCATTACTCCGGCAGTCTTCTTGTGGGCCACCATTTTTACTTACGCCCTATAGACACAGCTTTATGTGTAGCACCCACAGTAATTCTTCAGAAATAGTGGTTGGATCAAGTTATTTCATTCTCAGGCTTAAAATCTTCCAAAGCTTACAGGTATGCTTTTAGATTCATTGGTGCTGTGCCAAATGACTATTGTGAGGGGCTGGGAAGGGAGGGGGTTGCTCCTAGGTTGTTGACAATGTTCTTCCGTCTCTTGACCTGTGTGGTGTGTGTTTCTTAACAATTTGCTACAATGTACGTTTACATTTTGTGCATCTCTGTGTGGCTGCTGTTCTTCCCGATATAATTAACTGCCCTTCCCAAATCGTACAGTAGTGGTACAAACCAGAAATAGATCCCAAGGCTTTAAGTTCCATGCACACAAATTTCGTTCTTTTCCTATGGTCTGTGAATCTCAAGTGCCACGACGCCTGGCTCCTTCCCTCCTGGTTTTCTCTCACACCTTCCAATTTCTTTCTAATATTCATCTCCATTAATTCCATGGGGTCAGCAGATGTTTTTTCTGTGTAGTGCTAGTGATGACTATTTTTACACTTTCAGCCATACAACTTCTGTCACCCCTCCTCAACTCTGCTGTTGCCACGCAAAAGCCACTTGAGACTAGACCTCAACACGTGGGCACAGCTGCAGGACCATAATCCTATTTACAAAAATGGGCAGAAGGCTGCGTTTTTGTATGTAGACTATAGTTTGGCAACTAGTAATTTATTTTCTTTCAAACTAGACTGTTAGCTGCACAGGAGCCAAGCTGCTGTGGTCATTGTCCTAACTCAAAGGACAAGTGCATGTATGCCCTCATCCATGAATGAATGCATCTGCTGGCTTAATATCATTATTTCCCTGCCCAGCGTTCTACACTCATGAATCCTTTCAGTGTTATGAATGAGGCACTTGCTCTCTGCAGAGCCCCTCTGTTGGTCTTTGTGGCATTCTACCTTTATGATGGGCCTTTGAGTTAGAGCTGCTGTTCTAGTTTTTTCCTTTGTCATTCTTTCCTCTGTTTTTCCTTCCTTCCTTCTTTCCTTCCTTCCTTCTCTTTTCTCTGTCTCTCTTTCTCTCTCTCTTTTTCTCTTTCTTTCTTTCTTTCTCCCTCTCTTTCTTTCCTTCCTTCCTTCCCTCCCTCCCTCCTTCCTTCTTTCCTTCCTTCCTTCCTCCCTCCCTCCCTCCCTTCCTTCCTTCCTTCCTTCCTTCCTTCCTTCCTTCCTTCCTTCTTTCTTGGAGTTCCAAGGATTGAACCCAGGACAGTCACACTGAGTTATATCTGTAGCCTTTCTTCATTTCTAAAAAAATTTTTGTTTGTTTTTGAGACGAGATCTGTTTCAGTTGCCCATGTGGGTATTGTACTTGTTATCTTACCTTCAGCTTCTTGTTACTAATACTTTCATTTTATAGAATCAAAGATAAATTTCAGAAAAGTTAAGAATCTTGGTCAATATCACATAACTAGCCCACACTATAGCAGATATTCAGAGCCTTTGTACTTAACCTATATTCTAATATGGGTGTTGTCTGGTAATTTGAACAAGCCCCACACTGTTGAAATATTTAAATTTTAAATGAAGTCATGTATGAAGTGTTTGGTCTAGAATTTGGCACATTATAATATCCCAGAAAAATGTTAGTTTCTTGACACTTTATCTTGATTAATTCTTTCAAAGTGCTTGAGGGCATTATTAGTATGATTATTATTCCTAATTTGCATTTAGTCCTAATTTAAAGCCCAAGTTTAAAGTCCTAATTTACATAATGAAGCTCAAAGAGTTTAAGATATTCAGATTTTCAGTCATGAATACTGGCAGTTGTATTTCAGTTGTGTACTTAATCTTTTTGCTCCATAAGAGGCTGGAAGAGAAGAACAGATCATGTGGAGAGAAAATTCCAAGTCCAGAGCTTTGAAGGCTTCAAAATACAATTGACCAGCATGTAAAGATGGGATAGGGGAAGGGGAAGCAGAAATTACCAGGATAGGGAGAAAGGCAGAGACTGGAAAGACACGTTCTAGGTTCAGAAAATGCCTTGGTCCCTGTCAGAGACTAAAAATCACAGGCGTCTTCGGGAGAGCTAAGCACCGGGGAGTGATACCAGGCCTGCCTTGGCATGGGCGACGTCCCCAAGGCAGGGAAAGGGGAGGAAGAGCTGAAAGCAGCTGAGGTGAGAAGAGGAAGGCTGAAGGGCACGGAGCGCCAGGAGTGAGGGGCGGAGCAGAGCCAAGTGGGAATGCAGGTTCTGGAGCCTTCTCACGGGCGCATGTGGTACGTGGTCCCTGGCAGCAGTCACGTCTGCTCTCCTTCCGTTCTCTCTCTCCCTTTCTTCCTTCTTTTCCTTCTTTCCTTTCTTTCATGGGCACAGACGCAGAACGCAGCATATACTTCTGATGCACGTGGGGAAGGTCAGCAGCAGGCCCGCGTGTTGCCCACGAAGCTGAGACAGAACGCGAAGCTAGAACAGCTTGGGAATGCGGACGAGGCGCCAGGGAGAGCAGCAGGCTTACTTACTGTGCACAGCAGGCTGGTTTTTTAATTTGTCGAAAATAAGTCATAATTCTGAATATATTTCACCCTCCCGCTAAATTATGTCTGCACCCACCTGAGAAGTCCGACCTGCCTCGGGTAGAAGTAGATCCTACTGTGGCCGATTTTCATCACCTCCCTTTCAGTTAGGATTCATCCTGCAGAGAGAAGAAGGGGTGCTGGGCAGCTGGCATAGGTCTGTCATTCCAGCGTTCTGGGAAGCTGAGGCAGGAAGATCACAGATTTGAGTCCAGCCTGGGAAGCTTAGTGACTTAGAGGGACCCTGTCTCGAAATTAAAAGTTAAGATGATCTGGGGTTGACTGTTGGAAGCATGACTGCTATTGTGTTGCCTTTAGCAAGGTATTTCTCGGCCTCGGGACAACAGGATGACTGCGAGAGTGAAACAAGATAGTGTATTTTGACAGGGAAAGAAAGAGGACAGAAGGAGGGAGGGAAGGTAAATACCTCTCACCACTGAGAACAACAACCCAGGGGAAGGCAGGATGGCGGGCAGGCAGCTGGGAGAAAGAGGAGTCAGAGAAACCAGGGGAAGACGCAGGTGGGACAGGGCTTCTCAGCCAGCCCGAGTACCCAGAAGAGGCCTCACGTTCCTGTGCCTTGTGCACCTGTACCTTTGGATTACGGGTTGGGAACATAAACCAATAAACAGGTGTTAACTGCCTGGCTCAGTGGTAGGCAGTTCGGCTGGAAGAGGAGAGGCTGAGTTCTTGCTCACCCAGCGTGCCCTCCGTGGGAACATGCCAGCTACTTCCTTATACATTACTGGGAACGAGTTCCTGCGCTGTGCGTGTGGTCCTTGTGCGCCCAGGTAGTAAAGAGCCGAAGCAGCAGAGGCTTTGATTGAGGATTGAGGAGAGGTGAAAGGTGGAGGAAGAATGAACAGCTGGGTGCGATGCTGCGGCCTGAACTCAGCCGCCTAGTTCCATCCTAGTACCCGATTCCACAGAGCTAGTTGTGGCTAGTAATTCATGAATTGTCTAGTCTTCCCTATCAGTGCCGTAGACTTTGGGTCATGGAAGCAGACTTAAATAATCCTGCTCGCTTTTCTCCCTGATTTTTTTTTTAAACTTAGGTGCTTATCTGATCAAGTAGGTCTGATCCTGACTCACAGGAATTTTTACAGCAGAGTTAAGGGGTAGTGATTAGAATATAAAAAAAAAATTACAGCGTCTGTCCCCAACATTGTCTTTTTCTGCCTTTTTGCAGGAAACATAATGAGTCCTTTTTGCTTTCTGGGATGGGTTTGTTTATTAACTCAACCAAGATCACAGAGGACATTTTCATTGCTACCTCTGGAAAAATTCCAGCCCTGAGTCATGCATGCTTACTTTAGAAACTAGCCTGGATTAAGGAGCAGTAAACTGCTGTACAGTTTTTAAAATGAAGCACATCTAGCCAGGATGAACAGAATAATGTTTTAAAATAGCAAATCAAATTGAGTGCATAGTCTGAAAAAGGCCTGCAGAGTAGCTCATTCCACAGGTTAGCAGCAACTTGTTAAGAGGCGCGCCTGTTCCCTCCCAAACCCTCTTCTCTTTGGGCCACCTACAAAGCCAGGAGCTGCGGAGAACAGAGCAGAGAAGGGAAGGAGTAGAGTCCCAGGCTCAGCCCCCATCGCGGGGCATAGGAATAAATGGGTTACCACCAGGGCTCGGTCCTTCAGCCTTTGTGACGTCTGCTGCTTCACTGCATGTTTAGCTATTTGCCCAAAATACCCTATAGTTATCACCTATGGTGAGAAGGAAAACAGAAATATTTTTCTCTCACTGCTTAGCTTATGTTTTAGAAAAAAAAAAAAAAAACACAGCCACGGGCATCAGGAGATGGTAGAAAAAGCAGTCAAGGCAGTATCCGATCCCATCCCATGGCCTGCTGTCCCTGAACGGAGACGGTCAGTGGAGAGGAAGGTATTCTTTACCGTGAGCCTGGGGCTGTCAGCTTTCCTAAGAGCCTCTCACTGTGCCAGAAATTCCCCAAGAGCAGAGGCAGGCTGCAGGCCCCCCTGGTCCCTCAGCCAGACCCAGATGTACCAGGAGCACAGGGGACCCTCTTGAAGCACGTGGCACAGCTCCGTCTTCTATGCCTGCTTCCTGCCTTTAGTCACCTCTCAGAACATTCACGGTAACCTGGCTTCTCACAGGCTTTTGCTCCAAAGTGCAAAATAGATGGAGCTATACAGTTTTGGAATCTAAGTAACTTCCCCATCGATTGTTGCCTGATTGTAAGATAGAAGTAAAATTCAAGTGGAACAGGGTCCTCATCTTCCTTTTTCCATCATCCTGTCTCCTTGCTTCTTCAAGTGAACATATCAGGGGATCGAGGGAGAAGTCACGTGAGAAAAAAGTCATTTGTATTCTCTAGGTTGACATTTTATTGTCAACATGTTGCTTAAGAAATAAATCTTTCCGTTAAGATTTTGGCTTGATGAAAATTATGTTCTCTGAAAAGCTGTCTGTATTTTATGTCCTGTATATAAGACTTGAGCACATGAGATATGCTAGATCTCATGCCTTCCTTATTAACTCCTTTAAGAGGTCTTCACATAGAGTTTCATACAGGAACAATTTAGAACTCTGACTGGTGTATTATTGGCACCCAACGAATGTAAATGGCAGAATTTTTTAAATATATATAGACAGGTCTGTTTTGCTTTTTCCTTTAGGGTTAGAGAACATGAGAGGGTGTGAAAATGGAATGGCTTTGACTGTGTGATTCCTCAGCTGAAAATAAAAGTCGTCAGCAAAATACTTGTATTTCCACTCCTGATGGCCACATATTGCTGGTCACTTCTGGAGGGAAGTTGTTGCTCCATAATCCATTTCTAAAGTTCCAAAAGATGTGGCTCAGCTAGCCCAGCAGCTTGCTGTTTTTGGAATGCTCCTGTCCCCTCTCTTCAGTGCCATGTCCTCTGCTGGGAATGGCCAGCATGCCAGGTTCACTCCTTTTGCCTTGTCTCAGGAGACACACTCTCCATCCAACCTGTACAGAACCTGCTCACTCAAATATGGCACCCTCCTTTGAGCTCTTCTGGTAGTTAGCCATTTCTCCTCTCATTGTCTGCCATCGTGCTGTGGTGGTGACTGGTTCTGCTGTATGACTATATGGGTTTCAACCCAGTTTTAGCCCCTTACCTCACGTGCAAGATTTAAAGAATAGGTTCGTCTCTCCGAATGTTTCTTTGTGAATAAAAATTGAATTTTGTAGTACCTTAGGATTGAGAATGAAATGAGATGCACTTAAAATATGCTGTGTCTGTTATACAGAAAATACCAATAATTAGTTTCTTTATTATTCATGTCCTGGTCTTAACCTCTTTACTGGAGAATAAGTGCCTGGAAGGCCATGATTGACTTCACTCCATGGATAAGTCAGAATGCGGCTTGCAGAATAGCAGCACTGCAACTGCCAGAGAGCCTGTTATCTGTACGAAACTCAGGGCCTATATTAGACCTGTGGGAATACAGCTGCAGCTTATACAGTTTCCTTCATGATATAAATACTCTGTATATATTGCTATTTGAGAAACACTGTATTCTTTTAATTGAATGTAATTGCTCAAGCAACTACTGTAACTAAAGTAGCATTACCCATCAGGAAAATGAATTCTTAGTTCTATGGGATCAGCACTATCACCAGATAGCTCCTATTTGCTTATAAAGCGTCTTTACGCTAGTGGGCCTTACCAACACAAAACCACATGAGAATCAGTTAGAAATGAAAACTTTCAAGTGACTATTGTGAGATACAAGTTGGAAACTACTGCTTTGGAACAGAGGAAGCTACCAAAAATACCACATTAATAACATGCACCTCTTCCTTCCTGTCTGGTTTCATTATTTTCCCTCTGAATCTTAAAGAGGCAAGTAAGGGGGCCTATCCTAAATCCTCATGCTTCCTCCCATGGTAGTTGGGTATCACTGGTGTATGTATACATGTCTATCCAGCAGGTCCACATATGTCCTGATACTGTTTCTGGTGGGTAGAGCACACACCCTGACTGACATGCTGTAGCCTCTGTATTTTGTTTTTGTTAATTTTATTCATTTTTTGAATAGGTGATAGATGCACATGGTACAAAATATCCAAGGTACAAGAGTTTACGGTGAAAAGTAAGTCTCTGCCCCTCTGACCTCAGTAATATAGTTTCCTCTCCAAAGGCGATCACTGAACTTGAAATCATTTCTCACATTTATTGAGCACTTACTGTGTACCAGGTATTGTTCTACACACAGGGTGTGAAACAAAATGAGCAGAATCCCCTGCCTTCGTAAGGCTTATCTTTTAGTTAATGATATTTTGTATTATAGTCAACACACTATAATAGTTAAAAATAGGGTTCCAGATCAACTGATTTTAAAACCCATCTTTCTCATGCACAAGGGACTGTGGATTATTTATTCCATCATTGCACACAGGGCGTTCTTGATCTTAAGATGGAGAATTAAATGGGATAACGCAGATAAGGAACCAAGCACGGTGTCCAGACACAGTAAATGCTCAAAAAATGTTAGTGTTGATTATAGAGCTGGGCTGTCATTCTCCTGTCCTGTGGTACAAATGAAAAATGGTTGATGAGCTTACTATCTTGATAATTTTCACATCTTGTCTTTCCTGTATGGTTCCAAATCATTTTTTGAAGAATAAGTAAATTTAAGTTATCTAAATTTGATCGTCAATTTCTGTGTGTGGAACTACTTACTGAGTTTTATTGAGACTCTAACTTCCAAGAAATCAGTAAAGATTGTGTTCCTCTTTATTCTAATCTAGCTTTTTAAAATATCATACAGCTTCGAGGTTTTGTGCTATGAATTCATTCTGGAAATGTCTTCACCTTTTTATTGTTATATTTTGGAAAGTGTGCAGTTTCACAGGACTAGAATTGAGCACTTCTGAACAAAATTTTTAGCTTTATAATTTAGTATGGTTAAGGAATTTTCTCAGTTTTACATCTCCATTCTGTTGAGAAAACAACTTTCAGTCCCTAGAAAATCAACAAAAGTATTCGCTACTTTTTCCCTAGGGCCTTCACACCGAGCTATATCACTAGCCTATTCTTTTATTTTTGATTGTGAGACAGGTATTGAGATAGGGTCTCACTAGGTTACCCAGATTGGACTCAAACTCGCCTGCCTCAGCCTCACAGAGTGCTGGGGGCTTTAGATAGGGCTGTGTCACCGGCTTGGCTTAGTCTTAAAGTGGAAAAATAGTAGAACAAAATCACATAAAAAAAGAGAGAGGAAGGAGAAAGGAAGAAGAGAAACTTTGCTTCACTCACTATAAAAAAAAATCACTAGAGGTCAGAATGAAGGCTCAGCAAGGAAGTTGGTATAAGTACACCAAATCATATCCTTGAAATGCTAAGTGTACTCATCATAACCTGATAATTATTTAAATTATTTAATGTTTTTCTCCTTTTTTCTCAGTTCTATTTTGTATCAATGTTTGTGGATCTGTCGATGGTCCGAATATGGTCTATGAAATCTCTTAGCTTAGTCAATGGTATGAGGAGGACCAGGAAGAAGAAAGAGCTGAGAAAGTGACGTGAAATACCTCCAGTGGCATTTTTATTACTTGGTTAAAATCAAGGGGGATTTGAGTTTTGTGTTCTCTTTAAAACATTTTCTAGGTTCTGGTATGTTATTGACAGAAACAGGTTAGCAGTAAGAACATCAGCACTGAAAACCCAAGTTTTTAAGACATAAATTGAATACCAAATAGATGAGGCCATATCTGATGAACAGGTCACTGCCCTCCCCCTGGTCCTTGTCTATACTAATCATGAAATGTGCTACAAACCAAACTCTAATTTATTAGGGATGCACCAAGCAGCCAGCATGTGACCTACTTGGCTTACCTTTGAACCTTGTCCTTTCCATTTCTGTTTTTGGTTACCTGTTACAAAGTAACAACCCAGCTAGGTATGGTGGCCCAGGCCTATAATGTCCACTTTTTAGAACATGGAAGCATCAAAAGTTTGAGGCCATGTCTCAAAACAAAATTCAGAAAAGGGCTGGAATGTAGCCTAGTGGCAGAGTATGTACCTAGCATGTATGAAATCCTGGGATCTATCTCCAGCATCACACACACACACACAGACACACAGCAAAAGCCCATGTCTAAACTCAGGGGTTATTTATTTAGCATATTGGGGATCCACCCCAGACTCTTCACACTGTGTTATATCTCTGACCCATTTTTTAGTTTTGATTTTGGAACAGAGGTGGTCTCACCAAATTTCTAAGTTCCCCAGGGTGGGTTTGAAATCGTCTTGCTTTCCCTTCCCAGAGTGCTGGGATTATAGAACAGTGCCACTAGGCCCAGTTTATTTTGTTTTTATCTTCCATGGTTCTGTGAGTTACCTGGACTCAGCTGGGTTCTGGGGATCGTTCATAAGGGCACAGTCAGATAGCAGTTGGGGCATTAGTATTATGACCAGATGTCCAAGGTGATGTCTTCATTCAAATACCAGGCCCCTCAGGTAGGATAACTGGACCATCTGAGTGCCATCTGTGACTCTGTCCCCAAGAAGGCTCTCGATAGAGCTACCATAGTTTTCTTTATACTCTAGTAATCCCATGGTACTGAGATTTCTTAGATTGGCTTTCCCTAACAAGTATCCAAAGAAACTAAGAGAAGATACAAATTTCTTTGAAGTCAGACTTCTAGGAGTACAAAATCATTGTCCCTGAATTTTACTGTGCAGACTTTAGCCAGTGCAGATCAAAATCTGGGCACGGTACAAAGGTATGAAAGAAGGAAACAGCTCAGTAGAGGCAGGTTGGGGAAGGCAACTTTAACGACTACCAACACCTCCTTTACCTAAAGGCACTTGAGCTTATTATGACACAGATGTTATTCCAATTCACCAAATATGTCTAGGGAATGTGAAATAACCCAGATACTTTTAAAATATATTCATATGTATATTTATGTATGTGTATATGTATTTAAATTAAATATCTCTGCCATTGAATAAATGTTATTCGCTAATAAACTTGTGCACACTGTTACATGTTAGAAACTGATACTAACCAAAATATTTTTGGATTAGTGGATTGGATAGGGGCAGCTAAGTCACTCAGTGTAATATATCTCATTCCTTTCTATCTTTGGTATAGTGTATTTTGTATTATATAATAATTATAGAATGTTTGAAAGAAGAGTGGATCACTTTTTGTGTTTCATTTTGTTTTGTTTTGGTTGTTTTTGAGAACAGGTAGAACAGATTTTTCTTTAGAAGAAAGGTCAGAGGGGTAAAGGCTCCCACCTTTGGCGGGGACCCAAGTAGGTTGCCCTATGGATCTGTCTTATTGTTATTGTCCCATCATTTACACATTCAACGAACAAATATTTGTTGAGCACCTATAATGAGCCTGGCCCTGTGTTAAGTCATTGAGAACGAAGACAGTTCGCTGCTGTGGCTGGCTTTCACCTTTACCAGTTGAAACAGTAACAGTTTAAATGCTAATAATACATAAGTTCATGCACGCAAATGTTTAGACACTGGAGAAAACTAATCCAGCATAATAGTCACAGTGTTGATTGTGCCTTTGTGCATGATTTCATTTAATCCCCCCAGGAACTCCTCGAGTAGGGGCAGCCTTATTAACCAAGTTTTGTGGTCATTAAAGCTGTGACGCAGAATAGTTGAATAGCATTTCAAAGGTCATCTAGTCAATATGTGGAAAGGCTTGAACTTGAACCTGGAGTAAGTACTGTCCAAAACAGCATTGAAAGAATTGCATTCCCTTTACGTTTTTTGAATTCCATACTTTTAAAGAAATATTTTCACTGTTTTATAGTGGTAAGTACATATTTACTTACTGTCAGCAGGCTGTTTTATTGTACTTAGTCTTTGGCCAGATGTATTGACAGCTCCCACTCTTATGTACTCAGGGCTTGTTTGGTTTCATAGTCACCATTCAGAAGTCTAAGAAGGATAGGCAAAAAATGATGGCAACTTGCTTTCATTCATTGAGAATTTACAGAAAGCCAATCATTAATTTGAGAAGCGTGTTAAATTTCTGTGGCATAAAATTTAAAAATCAAATAAATGAACCTCTTCATAAACTACAAAACTGTTTACGAGATCCTTCTAGTATGCCTGGAGCAGGGGAAAAAGATGACTGATGCTGAGTCTAGGGGGTTTCGCTAGCGCATGTCAGAGACTAAGCAGTATTTTCCCAGCAGTCTGTTCTGACAAGGGCTGTCCAGTAGAAGGATGCCTCACTGGCGATGCTGAGTAGAAAGTAAGGAAAGTCGTAGGAAGAGTGGAACCATCAGTCTGGTGGACGAGAGGGGGGATGTTTCCATCCCGAGTGTGTCCCTTACATAAAGGTTCAAAGTCTGAGCGTATAGGAGATTCTAGGAACCGGAACAATTGGATGACAGCAGACAGGGTGTGTGGGAAAGGTGGCCGGATCTGCATCCCAGTCCTTACTGGCAAGTTCCAATGCATGTCAGCCATGGAGAAAGGCTTCCCTGCATTCTGTTTTTCAAACCTTATTCTCTTGAACCCTGGCTCCCCCTTCATTTCTTTTCAGAGATGAGAAATGATTCTTCTGCTTGGGACTAGTCTCCTGTATATATAAGGCTTTATATATAGCTTCCCTTCTGTTCCTGTGAGCTTGATATTGATTATAGCTAGTCTCAGCATCTTACTACTATCTGAGCCATTCATTTATGCTTTTATCCAAGGAAAGGTAAGTTGTTCTCCACTTCAGCAGTTTTATGGATTCAGATTGCTATATACAGAGATAACAGGCCGAGGGAAGATGTCCCAGAAGTGTGACTGCTGGTGCATTTTGGCAAGACACTCTCAGAACCCACACTTACTTTCTAGCCTATTCTCCAGTTATCCTGGGGGGAAGGGGAACAATTGAAGAAAAAAAAAATATGGCCTCTCATGGCCAGATGGGAGATGCAGAAGTCCTCTAGTTGTTCCTCATTGCCAGTATAAACAGGGTGGAGCTGCCTGAACGGCGGAGGCCCTGAGTTTAGGAGAGAAGACAAGGTGACAGCCGTGGGTTAGGGCCAGCACCTCCAGGGCAGGGCACCAGCTCCTGTCCAGCCAACTCCAGCCCTCCCTGGGCTTGGCTGCCCCTCCTGGGACCTCTCCAAGAGAGAACCAGGCAGCTTCGCAAGTGTATTAAAGAGTCGGAAGGACTTACTTAAGAAATAAAGCAAGACACTCAATTGCTTTTTTTTTTTTTTTTTTTTTTGGTCCCCCAGCTGCTCTCCCTTTTGCACCCTTCTGCAAACTCCTGATAAAAACTAGTGGACTCCGTGTTTTCCAACTGTGTCTTCAAGAGGGCCGGGGCTGGGCCGCGTCCAGTCCCGGGCCCTTGGGTTTCACAACCTCCAGGACGGGCCCTCCCTCTCCCGTTTCCCCTCCTCCCACCTGACAGGGACCATAAATAACTGGGGCTCCCGGAGTTCCCGGCCCAGAACAAAGTTGAAAGCTTGCTCGCAGCTCCGGGCGCGCCCCGCCTGGCCGCGTCTCCCTGTTCTCCTGCGTTTTGCCTCTGCCTTTGCCTTGGCTCTTCATTCATTTTTGAGAAGAGTGGATTCCTAACTCCATGCGGCACCGCGTGCTTCCTCCCCGCATTTCAGGCTCAGTTACCCGCTTAGGCAACCAGCACGGGTATCAGATTACCGAAAGTCTACACCGGAGCCGTCCTCATATTTACATACAAATAACTCACGGGCTTGCCTGTATGTCGCCATTGGGTCCTGCTAGAGGCTTGCCGGAGGAGTTCTTAACCCAATCAGAAGGCGCTTTAAAAGGATGTCTGCGGAGCGATCAGAAGGATCTTAGTCTCAATTAAGTGTTACCCGACTTTTTTTTTTTCCCCCGTTGGGTCTGAAATTTTTTAAAATCTTCGAACTCTAGTCAGTGAGAAAAGATGCGTAAATTCTCACTTGCCTACGGGGAGTGCAAGATGCTGGGGCGAGCTGGGCAGCCGTGGTGAAGAGAGCGCACCGACCGGGGACGGGCTCCTTGGGCTGGTGTGAAGGTTGAGTCTAAATCACTGCTCCCAGAATTCCTGGAAACATCGGGAAAGCCCTTGGTCAGCCCCGCCTGGTGGAAATGGCTTTCCCACAGAGTAAGCGCTTTCTTTAAGTCGTGTTTGGTGTGTGCTGGTTTTGTTTCGGAGGCAGGCAGGAGAGTGGCCCAGCTGGGAATAGTTACTTCAAATAATCTCTTGAGACTTTGTAGCAGGAGACAGTTAATCTGTTTAGTTTTCATGCTTGCAAAAGTAGTAGTTGACTATATTTTTAGACTCGATCATCGGGAGTGTAGAAGCTGAGCTCTCCTGGTGTCCTGCGTGCAAATGAATGGAAATTGTAAATGGTGCTGAATGCGGGAATGGGGGGAAGTAGACCTGGAGCACATGAATCATTTACCTTTGAGGAAACATAGTGTTACATACTTTGGAAATCTCTTTTCAACCAGCCGAGCCTGCATCCAGGAAGGAAATAAAAAGATAGTTTGACCATGTGTAGAGGGAAATTTTCCACAGCCTGGGCTAGCTGCATTTTGAGAAGGATGGGAAACATCCCAGAGGGCAGAGACAATTGAAAAACCTGCCTTGTCACTCTCCGGAATGTGGCTTTGTGTGTGAGGTCATGTTAGGCATCTGTGAGCTAGTGAAAGCAGTTTATATGATTAACTCCTTGCACGGAGAGTTGGGAAACAGTCCATGCAGTCCTCCCAAAACAGCAGGAGCCTCCCCGTTTCTCTTTAGTTGCCAGAGTTGCTCTTCTGTTAGACTTCCATGTTAGAACAGCTGGGTGAATTGATAATTTGAGAAATTTCAAAACTGCTCGGAATTAATGTGTAGTAGGGTTCCCCCAAAGGAGCAGGGCTTTGAATTCACATACATAGCTTGCTAGTTTCTTACATATGCCCCAGGCTGGAAACCTACGTGTGTGTATGTGTGTATGTGTGTATGTGAGAGAGAAAAAGCCAGAGGAACGTTTTTAAGAAAACTGTTCCCTTTTTGTAAGAAGAGAGGACTAGGCAGCTCTTCGTGTGCAATCCATGCGGGTTCAGACAAGCTGCCCTCGTCGTGGCTTTGACGAGGAACACCGACTCGTGAAAGATCCATCTTTCTAGTCAGCTGGGCCTTGGGGTGGAGGTAGAAGTCATGGGTCGTGTCTAAACATTGGCACTTAACACTTGGAACTAGATGTACTCCCTAAATTCACTCTTGAAATTGTATACTAACCTCTACCTGTGATTCTTCTAAGTGGCAGTAAAAAAAAAAAAATAATCTGGGGAGTTGAGGACGACCCCATGAGGTCATGGGTGATTTGCTGATGCCCGCAGGAGCAAGGATTTCTCCAAAACTGTCATATGCAAAAAGGGCGGCTTCTGACCTTGGCTTGCTCTGTCATCTGCAGGCGAAGATGCAATGACAGGGGACACAGACAAATACCTGGGGCCACAGGACCTTAAGGAGCTGGGCGACGATTCCCTGCCTGCTGAGGGTTACATGGGCTTCAGCCTGGGAGCTCGATCTGCCAGGTACTTGCTGTCGCTGTTTTATTTTTGATAATTTGAAACAACCATAGTTTGTCACAAACCAACGTCATTTTCATTTTCTGCATAATCCCAGGGTGTGCTCTCTGGATGAGGATGTGGATTTGGGGAAATGTTCTAAATTAAGACATCCACGCTCTGCTTTTTGCTTTTGTGGTTCTCAATTCCCAGTTTCGTGCGGTCAAACGTGTTTATTATTTGTTTGTTTGTTTTCCCCCAGTTTGCAGTCCTGCCTCCATCTTAGTAACAGATGAGCTCACTGACAAAACTGAGAGAACCAATCTGGTTCGCATGTCTCCCAATGAAATTTTGCTCCCTATTGAAAGAAACTCTTATTTGCAACTAAGTAAGAAATATGTGTATGAATTGTTAACTGTGCTTGGTTGTTAAGGGAATTAATTCACAATGAAGACTTAAAAGGTAGCCTTTTGGAAAAAATATATTTGTTAAAATTGTCTACCAAATGTGGAAACCTTCCCTGAAGCTGCTCTTTTATTTTGTTTGCAAAAGAACCTGTTAGGAATGTAGCAGTGACTTAACGTAAGTCATGCCAGGAATGGTAACAAATTCAGTCCTTACACAACTGAAGCGTCTAACTTTTGTACATGGGAAAAACCTTGACTCAAACTTTTTGTACATTGTTTGAGAGAAACAGGACCTTGTCCAGAACTTGGAGACTTCTTTTTCCCCGGGTGGGGATTAACAGCGTGTTTGCTGACAGTCGAGTTATTTTAAAGCTAATAATTAAACCTCCTAAGCCGGAGCCCTGAGGACATTTTCCTATAGTTTAAGGATCTGCTGTAAAAAGTTTCATTGTCTAATAGTGACTGACACTTCCCACAAAGGAAACTTTGGAGTGGATTCTCAGTGTGGTTGATGTGGCCAGTTCACACCCTGAATTGATTTTTCTTCGAGTTCTTATTTTTTAAAAATAGTTTTGGGCCTTATATAATTTAGTAGAACTCTTTCATCCCAAATACGTTTACTAATTGCATCCAAAGTCTTAAACTAGCAGGTGCCATTAGTGGGAGGGGTTATAAACCTTAAATATATGTCACATGGTATGTAGTCACAGCAAGCAACGAGTTATGATTGAAAATATGCAGAACTGAATAGGATCTTGGGATTCTTTAGATCTTGTTTGTCTTGCTGGCTTTTGTGATTCAACAATTAGCTGTTTTCTCTTCCTCCCTTTTTTATAAATCATTTAATTTGTAGGAAATTGTAGTAGCTGACATCTAGTGAGATATGACACCAGAATATAGCCTGTTAAAATTTTTTCTTAATAATAATTTCAAGCTTTCATACTTCTAATTTTGATTGCACCATTATTTGTTGCTACTGTATGTAACTCATTTTTTTACATTGGCAACTTATGTTATGCTCAGAGGCAAATTTATAAAAACTATAGAGCCAGTATTTTTAAAGCACATTGTTAGAGATATCAAGTAAATTATTCTGAGTGTAACATTTAAAAAAGAATACATTAAATGTGTAACTCATTCAACCATAACTTTTTTTTTCTTTTTCCCTGTCTGATTTTTTGCATTCTATTTCTCCTGGGTTTTTTTTTTTTAATTCTTTAAAAATAGTCCCAAGATAAGGTAAGAAGACGTGGCGCTTTTATAATGTTTCTCTGCTCATTTTCCCATTTTTATTTTCTTCAGCATTGTGGTGTGATGTGATGTGCTGCAATGTGCTATTCCTTTTATTTTTTTTTTCCTGCTCAGCTTTAGAAAACCAGTTTTGTGACTCTGAGAAAATTAGCCAGAAACTAGATGCACTAGAGGAAATATTACTTAATGCAAAAGTGACTAAATACTCCAGGCACTTCTTTCTCCCTAACAGATTTTGTGTAGTGCATGAAGTAACTGAAAAAGTTTCACTAGGTTTAAAGAACAAGTCTTAATTTTAAAGGCTGTTTACTTGCTGGTTGCTGTTTTGAGTTGTGCTAGGTATCATAGTTTAATTTTAGGCTTCTAAGGCATGTTTTCCTAACACTTCCTCTATTTAACACTTATGCTATTCTGATGGCTACAAATAATACCATTGAATTTAATTTAAAATTATTTAATACTTTCCAGACTCCCAAGCAAGTAAGCAATAGTTTTAGTTGCATGAAAGTGCTTTGACGTACTAAGGATTCAAGTGAAGCTTCATGGATTTAATAGGTCCATCTGTCTAACGTAAGTTGGTCTGGAATGATCGAGAACAGAACTTTGCCACTGTGTGACATACAGACTTTAGGTCTTTCTGGAGATGGCTCCCACTTTCAAGCTGCATCCTGTGGTTGACACTCCTATGTAAATTAAAAGAAGGAAAGCGTGTTTAAAGAGTATCAATAAATTATACATACATTTAAAAATAAAATGAATATATAATCTTTCTTAAAACTTAAATGTTTGTTCATATATATGATTCATTCCCACATACCACAATATTAGCAGATCATAAAGTAGGGCTATATAATTGGAAAAAGGAAAAGTCCGATGTGGAGTGCCTCTCCCCAGTGCTGGTGAAATCACACCAGTGGACCCAAATGGTACATTGCTATGCATACTTAGAAGTTACACGATCACTTGCACTGTACTGCAATTTAAATCCAATCAGTTAAAATGGAATAAAATTTGAAAAGTAGCCACACTTCAGGCGCTCACCATGTGGCCAGGGACAGTGATAGTGGACAGCACAGATTTAATACATGTCTAGCACAGCCCTGGGTTTTGTTGGATAATGTTCATTTGGGAAGAATTCTTGCCATTAGCGAGGCTTCTCTTATATTGGAGAGAAAGTAAAATGATCAGAAGTAGGAATAACAAAAGAAAGTACAACTGGAAAAAAAAGAGGAAATAAGGAAGTTATTGGTCACGTCGCGGGACACAGGACCCGACTGGGCGAGTATTCAGAGTCCTGTGGTTTATTCCCCTGGGAGGGGACAGTGCTCATAATAGGCATTTAGTAAATATTTGCTAATAATACTAAATAATGACTCCACAGAATGCTGGCTGCTTCTGAGGCAGAGAGATCAACCTGAGAGTCTGGTGAAAGCCAAAACTTGATTCCTACTCTTTGGGCTAGGCATGATAATGCCCGCATCAGAGTTCTTTGCGTCTTGATCACAGAATATTTACTGTCAGGGGACTTTTAGACTTGTAGGCAAGGGGGCAGAGACCCCATTTTGTGCAAAGCAAAGAATGACTCCTTATTGACCACTTTTTTGCTTTCTCTGTGTGAGGCAAACATAAAACAAGGCCAAAGCCAATGTCTGCCTGATTCAACTAGTAAAGATAAAATAAGCCACAGTAGATCCAAACATTTGTCAGGTATAGAAATACTGAAAAGAGGAACAGAAAGTCCTTAACCTTACACCAACAAAACCCTACCAGAACAAAAGTGGTTAGATGGCTACAGTGTTAGTCACGGGCATCCCATTGCTGAGGAGCCAATTCTGGGCTTCAGTGTGATGGTTTTATATTCTGCAGCTGTCTTCCAAGGACAAAGCTAGGTGCCCCAAGCATCATGAGAGACAGAGAGGAGGTGAGAAGCAGCTGTCTCATGTGAGCCTGCCAGGTGAGGTAGGGAGAAGGGTGGACGCCACCCTCAGGACAGGTCTTCACAATCCTCATGTTCCCTGTTCCTGGGAGGTCACAAGGCTTGAGCCTGAGACTTAGGTTGCTTGTCATCCCGGTCTTCGCATGATCTACTTGGATAAATGCAAGGTCACTAAGGTGACCTGGCAGAGCTGGCTCCTTACGGTCCCTTGCTGGCAGCTAGGCTAGTTTAGAAGTCAGTGTGGTGAATGGCACTTGCCAGCCTCCAGCAAGCTGTGCTCTGGGAAGTCAAGGGCTCCGTGGAGAATTTGAGAGAAGTTAGGAAGAGAAGGAGCGGAAGGAGCAAGGAAGAGAGGAGAAGGGTCCAGGAAAGATAGGCAGGATTTCTGCACAGACATGAAAATCACCATACGAAGAATTTGAATTTTTTTTTTAAAGCCAGGAAATGGCAAAGACAGGTTTATTTAAAACCCTTCTTCTTTCAAGGTGTTTCCATGACTAGCAGCTGCAAAACAGAATTTTTATGTGTTAAACCCTTGTCTCATTGTCAAAGACATACTCATTCACATTGGACATGCATGATTCTATATAGAAGTGCAACACCGCAGGCATGGACCAGAGAGGAGACTAACATAAAGTCTGGCCTGCCTTTCCTAAAAAATGTCCTATCCGTTACGTGGCAGTCCTCATCAGTGTCATGTGTTCAGCCTCATAGTGAAACATTGAGAGCTTTCACACATTTCATCTTCACTTTTAGCACCCAGTGGCCTATCCTAAGCAAAACCTGGTCATCCGGTTGTGTATGCTCATGACAGCTCCTTGACTAGGACAGATTTTATTTTTGATGATGTCCTTTCAGGAGAAATATGTATTGATATTTTTAGCCATCTTGCCTGTTTTGGAAAGTTGCATGCATTAATTTTCTTTTATTCATCTCATCATCATCTTCCACTGTTGAATGGTTAACTGTAAATACAACAGCCTCCGCTCCTTCAGTTCGGATAGGTCTTACACCTTGAACAGAAGCTCCTATGCCCGGGACAGCATGATGATTGAGGAACTGCTTGTGCCATCCAAAGAACAGGTATGCCTTCACCATCCTCCTGGCATGTTCCTTGATGTTGGATTTCAATCTGTGTGACTGAATGAAGATCTGTCTTGTAACAAAAAATGCCTTTTTCTGTGTGTTTGATTTTGCATTTGTAAATCTTCTGGTGCTACTCAACTAAAGATCAGGCATGAGAAGAAAGTGTAGGACTTTGTGAGTCTTTGGAATACATAGCTTAACTTGGTATCTTGTGGAAACAGTCGTTTTCTTGAAGGACCACAGGGGGTCCCGTGAGTGATAGGCTTTCTTTGTAGAACCGGCGTGTGTACTGAGCACATGTATTACTTAGTATTGCATAATTCCAAGGTAAGTGGACAGTGATCTTCTCTTTTGAAGGTAGTCCTTCAAATTCTGCTAAGGGAAACTTACAAGGTCAATAATTTATTTCAGCTTTTTTTTTTTCTGGCAGCGGAGAGAATAGGTAATAATAGGCAGCTAACATGTTGACATTACTCTTGTGAATGTTTTATTTTGCTAAGCAAACTATGTATGCATGTTGGAATTTGCTGGAATTGTTTGCAACAAGTAGTTAAAGACTGGACTGGTCAGGAGCATGGTAGTGCATGCTGATAATCCCAGCACTTGGGAGACTGAGGCATGAGGATTGCCTTAAATTCAAGGCCAGCCTGGGATATGTAGAGTTCAGGACTAACATGGACTACAGAGCAAGCCGTGTCTCAAAAATAAATGAAATTGTCAGGCTGGATCCCAAAGCTTCAGACTTGCCTATACTGGACTTATGCAACATGTGACAGGATTTTGATCTCTCCCAGAATCTGTTACTTTCATTAGTGCTGGGAAATTTCTTTCCAGTAATTCTAATCGATTAGATACAGGATTGACATGGGAAGTCCCAACAAGATAGTCCTGTTGCATTCAGTCTGAAGATGGTGTACAATGATTTCAAGATACACGCACTATCTGGTTTTGAATGTGCATAGTAGTGATCTGATGGTGAGTGGAACTGTTTGGATCATTAACCTGATATGAAGGTGTCTTGTCATAATAAACAATGTGAATGATTGGTAGCATCGTGCTAGATTTACTTATGCACTGCACAAGGAGAGGGAACTGAAGCTACTGAACAAGCGATTGCCACTTAGGCCCAAGTCAGAAATTAAGAAAGAGATAGTGTTTTCTCCCACACGTCTGAAGATGCTGATGTCAGGTGTACAGTTCTGCATTGTTCTTGACAAAGACCTACAATGGCTATTACGTTACACTCACTGGAACATTCTTGGCAAGCAGACCTTGGAAAGGTGAATACAGACACTCTGCAGTGTTCAGTCAGACAAAAAAAAATGCCTGTGTAAAATTATCATAGGTAAAAGAGTGTGCCATGGCTTTAAGTAGGTATTGGTACTAAAGAAAGCCTTTGTCTCCGATAACGAAGCTCTCAACTCTTGGGTATGTGGTGTTGACAAGCATTGGTTGAGATTTTCTGAAGAATTCTCATTTTAATCTTCATGTTCCCAATTGAGATAATATGTTGACAAAACTGAATTATAAAAGTGCCTGTTATTCTCCATGCACTAAGGAAACCCCACAAAACTTGTAAGATTACAGGTGATAGGAGACTCCTTGGGTATCAGTGACACACTGCTTTTATATAGAACATGTGTGAGGAATTCCTGATCAAATCTGATTGTGGCTTATGTTTTTGAATATATACTTGTTTTAGAGGAGAGGCCTGAAATTGGTTCCCCTTCACTGTTACCACCAAAGATAGCTTGTGCATGTCAGCATTAAAATAAAACATATTAAAAAAATTATAAGGTTACCAGGCCACAAGCTAGCCTCTGAGGGTCCTCCCACCCTAATAATACCAGTTATTACCAACATGTGCTAACCTAGAATGTAGGAGAAGCATTTCTCAGAGTTAAGAATTCGTGAAAAGATATGAAAGACAAGGAGAATATTTGAGGTCAAAACAATGGGGTTTGGGGGAATCAGTTTGTTAACTACTTCTATTTCAGAAACAGTTGCGTGGACATCACAAACTCCTCTGTAGGGCGGCCGGTCACGAGAAGAAAGCGTAGGACTTTGTGAACCTTCAGAAAAAAATTTTAACTAATATAGGAAAAAGTTGTTTTCTTTAGAGACCACAATGTGTCCCATGAGTGATAGGCCTTCTTTGTAGAACTGGCTTGTTTAGTGAACACATACATTACGCAGGACCACACAAATCTGTGGTAAGTTGACAAGAGATTTGAATAAAAATGTTGAAAATCCCTACATTTTTGGAGGTAACTTGGAAATCAGAATTCCCATGGTTGGGTTCATGGGCATGGAAAATGTACTGTACAGATATGCTATTAGAAAGTTATTGTTAATTTTCTTAGCACAAACAATATCATTGAATCTGTGCAGGTGAGTAGCTCTAAAATAAGGGTATGCAGGATGAAGTTTCCAGGAATAAGGTGATTATTAACTAATCTGATCAGAGGAAGACAGGACAAGCAGTCAGGAAGGCGAGGGCAACACAGATAAACCTACAAAATGTCAGTTGTTAGATTTAGGGGGAACGTGTGGATAACCCTTACATAGCGTTTAAAAAGTACTTGTGACCTTTAAAATAAAAGCTTGAGGATGAGGAAAAGCACATTCTGAAAGAGCTGGCCGGCATTAGCCCTTGGTGTTCCACTTACTACAGAGGAGAGGGACTGGGATAAATCAGTGCAAAGATCAGCTGTGGGGAAGGAGGAGCTTCTACAGCTGTGCAAAACTAACTAGCATTGACTCCAGAAGTTTCTTCTAACACTTTTAAAATGCAGTGACCAAAAAAAAAAAAAAAAGAAGAAGAAGAAGAAGAAGAAGAACAAGTGTTATTCTGTGTCTTTTGTGCCTCTGTGTCTTTATAAATCTCAATAACTAGTTCTTCCAGAGTGATGTAAACACAGGCTTACGTGTTTAGACTTAAAGCAGTGGTACATGAGGTAGTCTTGGATACAGAACTACGCTGGCATTACTCAGTAGAAGTTGATGTGAGAAGTAAATGTGAAAATGAACACAGACCCACCCTGTATACTTTTATTTTTGCAGCAAGAGCTGACTTGCCTCTGCCAAACCCAGTGGCCTGCTCATTAGCCTGCTGACTAATCAGTTTGCACATTAGCCATAGTTAAGGTACAGTTAGACCAGGGGCCTAGTCCAGGTTGCTGCCTTGCAGGTCTGAGATCCTGGGCTGGGTGGTAGTAAGTGTGGAGATCAGAGCTTAGGGGGAGCCCTGGGGAAGGGTAATGCGAATACTTTACCATACCCTGCTGGGCTTAATTGTGGTTCTTCTGGAATATATTTTATTAAGCCCTACATGAACAAGAATGAACACTTTTTCCTGTGATACTAAGTTATATATGAACGCTCCCTCTCTCCCTCCCTCCCTCCCTCCCTCCCTCCCTCCCTAACCTTCCTCCTTCCCTTCCTTCCACTACTAATGATTGGACCCAGGGCCATCACACTAAGCTACATCCTCAGCCCATTTATTTTTGTAAGGCAGAGTCTTAGTAAATAACTGATTTGCTCAGGCTGAGCTCAAACTTGAAATCCTCTTGCCTCAGTCTCCCATAGTGCTGGGATTCCAGGTGTTTGCCACTGTGCCTGGAGTGTACTCCATGGTCTTTTACCTTCCCTTTACCTTTTAATCCTGAAGCACTTGAAGATAAGCTTCTGACAATGTATGGATGAATGGGGTTGTGTTGGGCATTTGTCGCAGCATGTCATATAAGATGGCAACCCGACCCTGTCTGCTTAGGAGAGTCACCTACAGAACTTTATTTTTTTTATTTTCTCCCCAAAATTCAATAAAACTTTATTCACTTCCATTCTTTTGCCACTAACAGAAAATTGGAGAAAACCAAAATGTTTTGGGTTTACAAAAATAAACAGCCTCTTTACCCAGAGATCAAAACCTCAAAGGACAACGGGGAAGGTAAAAGCTTCCTGTCCCATATCCCCAAGCTGACCTTTGTCATACCTGTGGAACTTTTAAAAAGACAACTGTTCAGTTTATGACTTAAGTTGACCTGCGAGGGCTTGCTCCAGGATTGCCAGTGCCCCCAGAATTGATTGCCATTGATTCATAGGCAATGTGTTTAACTATGGACACATGTAGGAATCGCCTGTGGCTCTTTTCAAAAGGACATACCTATGAAATCAGAATTCCCATGGCTGGGTTCATGGGTATGTGTGGTTTTCTAAAACCTGGCAGGTTGCTCCAGGATGTATCTTTAGTTGTAAGTTGCTGACTTAAGCAACTCTCACTAGATGCCTTGTGTACAGTCTACCCTCTATGTCCTTGGTTCCCCTGGGTTCAATCTATTATTATTTAAAATATTTTGGAAAAAATTTATATGTGCTGAACACATACAAAGAAAGTTTTTTTTCCTTGTTACTCCCTAAGCAATACCTTGTAACAAATATTTAAATAGCATTTATATTGTATTAAATGTTATAAATGATCAAGATACTCACGAGGTTGTGGCTAGGTCACATGTAGACACTATGCCATTTCTATAAAGGACTTGAGCGTGAGCAGGTGTGGGTCTGTGCAAGGGATAGGGATCCCAGAACCAGACTCCATGGGTGCCGAGGGATGGCGGCTTCTGATGCATTTGTTGGACGAGCTCAGGTTTGTGTGTCAGGTTGTTTTAGAGCAATATCTGCGCTTAGGGACATTCCTGTCCATGTAGGAGTTAATAAAGAAAACAGCCGAGTCTAAACTGAAGCCCGGTTTTCTGGGGTGAATGTAGAAGGGTAGTGTTTTCATTCTTTTCTGACATAATGATTGAAAACAACTGACTGGTGTGCATGTAATTACTGCAAACGATCCCGATCAGCCAGTCCTCATCACACAACGAAAATGGCCATTTGCTGGGTGTCGTAAGTGAGGAGAGATACTATGGCAGTGATGGTTGTGACGGTCTTACAAACAACTGACTTGAGATTCGGTATTCATGTGCCATGATCTATGTTAACAATTTCACCATTGTTATGAGACCAGAGAAGTTAAGTAACTCATTCCAGAAGGCACAGCTCCAGGGGTAAATGTGACAGTCACTGACATACACTTACGTTATATGTCTGCTTTGCTCAGTGTGAGGAAAAAGCCAGTAAAGAGAACAGGCATATGACAATCTGTCTTCTAGGATCTGACCTTGTTTGCTTGCTTGCTTTTATTTCATTATCATTGTTATTATATTATTACTATTATTATTATTGAACTGAGGATTGAATCCAGGGCTGCCTGGCGAGCTACATTCCCAGGCTTTTTACTCTTTTGAGAAAGGGTCTTGCTGAGTCCTTATGTTGCCCAGCCTGGGTTCAAACATGCAACCCTGCGTCAGACTCCTAGCGTGCTGGGGTGACCAATGTGTGTTCTTCATTATTTTTATTTTTAATTCTATTAAATCCTTATAACTTAATGTGCTTTAAAAAGAGGTAACATAACATATTGAAGAACAGACTTTGAAAAGTACGAAAAACTAGAATATGTAGCATGTAAAGTGTCATATGAAGGACTACAATCTTTGATCTTTCGCTACAACATGAGACAGGATGGGCATTGTGGTTGAGTGGTTGAACGCTTGCCTACATAGATAGGAGGTAAAAGCGTGATGACAGTGTACAAATGTTCAGCAGTCCAATCAATTACTTTCACTTTGTTTGAGTGACCCTAGCAGAAGTTGTAAGACCAAAGGGTATATCCTGTACTCAACAATGCATAATTTCTTACAGTTCCTGAAAGGTAGTACAAGAGCAGAAGTTGCTTAATGAGTGTGGATTTCTTCTCCTGCATACACCCATTGCCTTTCTGCATACACTTGTATTAGTGGTAGTGTCAGGATCTGATGGTTAATGTCTACACCTACCAGCTTCTCGGCCCGTTTTTTAAAGGGGTGGAATTCCCACTTTTCCTCCAAGAATGAAACTCAAACCTGGTCATTGAGAACATTCCTTTTCCTGGATTGTAGTACTTACTTTAAGTCAAAAAGTGAAATTCGAACCAATCTAGTGAGACTCAAATTTAAGATTTTGTCTTGTTTTTTTGAGAAAGGAAAACTCCACGGAATTGGCTAAGCAGAAGAGATGACAGAAGCCCAAAGCTGTTGGTGTGAAACATGATGACAGCTGAATTCAGCCATGACTGTTTAACACCACCAAACTTTCTTGCGATCTGAATCAATAATATAACTACCGTCTTGCCCTACTACCTAGAAAACTTTATCATGCTAGCCTCACTGTTCCAGCCACTGGTGGTGGTCCAATCTGACACAAGCAGCCACGTATCAGTGACAACCTAGGCAGTCTTTTAGCATCTTAAAATTACATGCAGCTTTGAGATTTTATTATTTTATTCTTTCTCCCTAAAAATTTAATTTTTGGCAAAATTAAATGAAAATGAACTATAACTTAAGAGAGTGGCTATAAACTTTAACATTTCCAAGCCAAAAAAAAGTGTTAGGAGTCTCCTGCTGGTGAATCGCTGAAGTGATCACTTTCCATTTCCTTAGTATTCTGTTAATTTAAGGTTAGGAAAGATTTATCACATTTGCTCCGTTCCCCCTTTCCCTGTGAATAGGTCGCTTTCCCTTTTTTCTCCTTTGATTTCTGTTTCTTTGGTCTGATCTTATTTCCTCGTTACCCCTCAAACTCCTTTAGAGCACATCGGCAGCATTTGTGTCGTAGGACCACCGAGGAGCAAGATGCCGAATCTTGAGTGCTTTGGTAGCTGTTTTCTAGGCTTCCTTGTTGACAAGTGTTCTGAAAACATGATGGTGAGCATTCTCTTTTTAGAGAGATCCAGAAGTTTGCAGACGCTCCTGGCCTTTTTGAGTCCCAGTGCTGAGGCACACCGATACCAGTCAGTCTAGGAATACCTGCCTGCCTCCTCTCTTTTTACATCTCCTGTTGAGCACGCTCAGAATGGCATCCGCAGGGCAGCCTCCACGGGTTCGCACTGTGTCTTGCCAGCTCTCCCTGGTCTGTTACAAGAATGCTCCTTAGGCGGTAGTCAGGACAACTTGCTTCATGAGGAGACGTTGTTGGCTCTTCCTACTGCTAGTTAGGACCATCTTTCTACTCTTTGTCCAGAATGCCAAAAGTGCTTTTGAGGCATGTACCATCTGCTTCAGTGAGTTTCTGGTGGCCAGTGGCCACCAGGTTTGCCCACCTGATTTTTTTTTTTTTTTTTTTTGTCTAAGAGAGGAGTGAAGGGCCTTCATTGACAGGTTTAGAAAGTTACCTAAAGTGTTGTGTAAACAACTGTGTTGTTTGAACATTGCCTGCGGAGATGCTTCTGTAAATAATAATGGAGAACTCAGGATGTGACAGTACTTACATGCAAATGGCTGTCAGGGCTTTTCCATATAACTCTCCATTGAGCTCATGATCTGGGATTTTGGTTCCTTTGAATAAGTCTTGGTGTGGTGTTTTTTGAAGCTAAGGACAGTTTCATATGCATTTAGTCATAAAACATGCTACTGGACCGCTTGACGTATTAGCAAGCAGTGTGCAAATCGGGTTCTGCAGCAGAAACGCCTGTTTGCTCTTTTTGGATCTGAGCCCTTTCATTAAGCTCAGTAATGAAAAAGGAAAAGAATACCTGATTCAAGAGGCTGATTGTGCCTCTGGTCAGTTTTCCTCTTTACTCCTCACCCTGTTCCTCTCTCCCTATCTCCCTCCCCTCCTCACCCGGGCACATTAACTCTCTCATTTCTTTTGTTTATAGCACTAATTCTAAAAGGGGCTCAGACATTGCCATGGTGGCAGGAGGCAGCCAGCCTTGGGTTAAAGACTTGTTAGAGATAGTCCCCAGAAGAGAAGCACCTTAAGCTCGTGACATTTAATATGCTGCATTCTCTCTTCAAAGTGCTTTGCCAGCATTACTGGGGTGATCCGTTCAACACCTCACAAAGATCGATTAGCAAGATTGCAGGTTGTTGTTTTATTTTTTTTCAGTCGGGAGTTGGTATTGACACTGAAGGGAGGTAGTCCAGTTACTTCACACGTCTTGAGCTGGACAATGACATGCTCAGGACCTTGATTTACCTCCTTTTATTGAAGTTTATATCTAAATTGTCTTGAATTCAGTCCGATTTGGAATGACCAAGCAACGAACCTTCATAATAGCTTATGTTCCAGCTTTAAAATAAGTCATAAGGGCAATAATAGTTGACTTCAAGAGAAGAAATACTTGAGGGGGATAGAACAGACCTGCTTTTGTTGTTAACTAAAAGAATATTGCAGGCTTGGGAAATGTGCTCACAAGTGGTACAGCACTTGCCTAGTATACATAAGGTCCTAGGTTCAATCCTTAGCCCTGCAAAAATAAATAAATAAGATAATGTTTAAAGTAGTGGTGCTGGATGTCCACACAGGCCTGCTCTCTATTTGGGTATCAGTTTGCCACTTGACTCATTAGCCGCTATAGGTCACAGTGCTTACAATACTTAGTGTAGAACCTGCCACAGTGTTTTACTGAGTGGGCCCCTTGTTGTGTTGGCCAGCCACCTTACGGTCAAAGGCACTGAGCTGAGAGGAGTGTGTGGTGGCTGTGATTGCCACTGCTGCTTGGTGGTAATTCTGATGGGTGCTTGAGCCTCCTCCTCCTGCTCACTAAGCAAGAAGAACCACTCTGTTAGGTAACCTGTGACAGGTCTTGGTGAGGCCCACAAACTGTGGGCAGAGTCCATGTTTTTATGATTAGTTCCAAGATCAACAACACCTTTGTCACTGTTTTTTAATCCATTGGATTGCACTAACGTTTCCATCATTCTGCCCTAAAACTACATGTACAGGGACTCATTATATTAATGTAAGAAATAAATTATCAATTATTAAATTTTAGAAGTATCCAACTATTATTTGTGTTCTTGTTTGCGCAGCAATATAGAATTTCTAAGTCATTTTCACATTTCTTAGATCATTCTGTTATCACAGAGAACTGGGCAATTAATACCTGTTCATTACCCTCCTCCATAAATGGAGCTTCTGTGAGGTATTGAGTTGTCTTTTACTGAGTTACCCAGCGACCCAGCTTAGCTCAGATCCATGCCCTCTTAGCCTTTGTGTAGAGAAGCTGCCACTCACAGGGAGAAGTTGCCTTTGACAAGCCTTTGTTTTCCTGGGCTTCCAGGCTGGTTAGGTCATCTAGCTGTCCGCAGCTGTGTTTAGATGCGCTGAGTTTTGCATATGATCTGTGACTCTGAGGTCAAATATTGGGTACTGTTAACAGTAGCCTGACATAGCCACCAGTTAGTTTGTACAGCCACCTTCTGCGGGCTCCTAGAGGTGCGAAGAGATAACAGTTAAGGAGATTGCAGATGTAGTCCTGGACCTCAAGTACTGTTACCTCAGGGCTGACAACAGCCTCAAGAGTTACTTTCTATTAGAGCTAACTATGTTCCTTTTTTCTTTGTGTTTTTTTTTCTTTTCTGTTTGTTTTCCTTTTCCCTTTGTGACCCCTTTCCTGCTCCTGCATCTTTCTTCTGTGCCTAGACATTTATTTCCAGACCTGGGGTTCGGGTGTGTCCTCCTTTGTAAGGCCAGTGTGTACTTGTCCTACTCTTCCCTCTGATGAATAGAGCTAGTGAGGAACTATTTCGGGAAAGTATTAAGCTCTTGGAGACAGTGATATCATCATTAGTCAGGCTTTGGACTCTGTTGCATAATGTGTATTTTGATTTTAATAGTATCCTTGCTTCACTTCCAAGAAAACTACCATGTGCATGTTCTTATTACCCTTGACTTGACGTGGAAGTAAAGGTCTTAGTAAGTCAATGAGAATTTTTTTAACATAGTGTTGTACTAAAACCACAGTATGTTAGTTATTGATTTTTTGTGGTGGGATGCCAATTTTTTTTAAAAAAAATCCCTCTGAATCTCAGTTTGCTCGTGTTTAAAATGAATGTACTCAAAACGAATGGCTCAAGTTTAGTAGGTTCTGAAGACTCAAAGAACATATGAACATAGAGAACTGAGGAAGTCTTTGCCATTGACTTAATGCACAACAAGTTGTAGAAATGTTATGGGGGGGGGTTTGTTTGTTTTGTTTTTTGGGGGGAGGGACAGGGTCTTGCTCTGTAGTGCAGGCTGGTCCAAGCTGCAGTACGTAGCCCAGGCTTTCCTGGAACTCGTGGCAATTTTGCCTCAGTCTCCCAAGATCTTTGAAATGCTGTTAATGGAGAAATTTAAACGTTCCACTTGAGCTAATATATAAGACCTAGCTTTTCAGATTATGCATTTTTTATTTCAGCTAAGCATCCTATATCTGTAAGTATAAAGGCCCAGTGCTAGGTCTGAGACACTTTTGTTTTTCCCTCACAAATTATGATAGTATAACAAATAAGCTGATATAAATGAAAGTCTTCTGAAAACTATAAAAGGTTTTGCACGTATAAAGTAACCTTCTTATCATCCCATGCCAACATTGCGTTAATGCCAGATTTTTAATGTATGTGTTTATTAAATTTCCCTAACAACCCATCTCTGATTTGAAAATGAGGAAACTAAGAATGAGAAAATCAGAGAAACAGGTTGTTTCCCAAAACCAGCAAGCCACATTGAGGAATCTCTGGAAGGGCTTTCAATAAATAGATAAAGATTAGGAAAATCCCCTTGTTCCAGATGGAGACCAGGTTGGAGATTGGCTGAGAGCCTGAGCCAGCGGACCTACTACCTGAATCCCCAAAGTACAGACTACCCTCCCCAGTGACCAGCAGAGCTGGCCCCGAACAAATATCCCCTGGCAGGGATAGGTTCTAGGAAGCAGGAAGGCTGCCTATTTTCTATGACCTTGCCTTCTCAGATACCTATCTCAGGTCTCCTGCTCCACTTTGAAGTTACTCCAAATTTCCAGGGCCAAAGTGAATATAAAATAGCAGGCAACACCCATAACATAATTGAATTGTCTTTCCACAGCGGAAAACTTGGGAGTAGACACGAAGTGTTCTCCACTGACAGGTGGCAAAGGCAAATTCCAGATCAAAGTGTGTCGCCCAGCTTCAAGGCCACACTTTTCCGTTAGGGGCTGGGGACCACTGCCTTTGCTGTATGAAACTTAGAGTCAGATTGAGTTCATCTTTAGCCATCGTCATACATGATGTCCACCTTATCATTTTAAGTGTCTGTCTGTTCAGGAACAAAATGGACGTAAAGCTTTTCCTGGTGCCTGGAACAATAAGGTGTCAGAATATTTTGAAACTCATTTTGTTTAGAGCACTACTTGAATTTTTAATTTTCAGTTCTAGTCAGTGGAAAAACATGTTCAGAAACAAAGTTGGAAATGAAAATATTCACACAGCATCCATGAGTAGTACCATAGCTTCAGTTGGGTTGCCATCTTTTGTGGTTAGAAGATCGTAGTATACAAGAAGCATTTTGTTCACCTGTTTTTAAGGTACTCAAGTATAGTTAGATCTGCCCAAAAACCTGAGTAATTCTCAATAAAGAAAAACAAAACTTAAGAGAATTTTTTTTCAAAGTTTAGGAATTTGGGATCTTCCTCTGGTTCTGTCTGGGTCTCTCTTGATGAGCTGGGGCCTTTCTGTGGCGTCTTGCTACCTTTCTCATCTTGATGTTGAGTGTTCTTTTGACATGCTGTGGTAGCCCTGTAAGCAGTGTGTATTCTGGTAGGGACAGCATTGTTCCTTTGCTGTGCAATATGCTGACTGTCACTGAGGTGGGATTACTCATTACAACTTACTTCTTAACTTTTCAGACCTCATAGTTGCTACTTGGTCCGCCTTAGAAAAGCTTTTCCTCTGTGGGTTAAGCTGCAACTCCTGGCACCCTCTCGCCGTCAGGTGGATCCTGCAGGGTTGTGGATAGGCGGATAGGGGGTACAAAGCAGGGGACCTCCTGTATTTTTTATGGAAAGCAAGCACTGGACTTTGGATCTTTTAGTCTGATAACATTCTACCCAGCATTGTTCCTGGAGAATTTTTCAAATGGCTAAGCGTTGTTTTCAGCCATTTCCAGCAGCTTCTAGTGGGTGCTCCCTCCGTAAGCCATCTGTCCTGGTGGCGTCAGCAGTGATGGCGCAGGTCTGATGAGCACGGATGTCTGAGAACCTCCAAGACCCTCCAGCTACTGATGCTGGTTAGGCGCAGCTGCTGTGGGCCCCGTGGTGTTGGCAGGGGTCTGGGCATGCCTACCTGGATGTATGATTGTTTCTTGTTTTAGTCAAGTGTAGCATTTGTTCACTTGTGTGCCAAAGAATTGCAAGAGTGAAGAAGTCAGGGAAATATTTGGGGAAATGGAAGCCCATTGTGCAGTTGCACTCCAGGCCTTGATAAATACTCCAAGGTGCTCTTGGTGCCTTTTTGTATAATATAATTCATCATTTCAATAATTAATGTCGCCAGCACATTTTTCTAAGGGTAAATAATTTACTGTAATTACTAGAGAGGAGGGATATTATTTATTTATCCGACTTTGAAAAAAGATGGTCCTTCATGGAAAATAACCTCAGGTCTTCAAGTGCAAGAATTGTAGTTTGTTCTCATTATCAACACCAAAAAAATTAAAGCATCCGCATGATCTTCTATTCAATACTTTGTAGTACTCTTAAGGTTAAGTGGCTTGGGTCTCCAGAAGTCGGTGTAAGTAACTGGCAAATCTGGCCTCACTGCAAGAAAAACCTGCCTTTTGCTTAGCTTGTAGAATTTGAGTACTTCTTAGGTGGTTTGTAGCTCTTTTGGAGTAAGAATCTTTGTTCCGTGAACTCTCAATAAGATTGTTAATTACACACACACCTAATGAGTCCTCTCTTGTTGAATGCAGAGAAAGCTGTTGTTGTTTGTTGTTGCCTTTTTCTATGACTTAGATAGCAGCTCACGTATAAGTAAGTGCTCCACACATTAGTTCCCAGTTTGACTCAGGCAATCAGCTCATAGTAGGTTACATTTAGATTTTATTATCAAAATCGTGCACATAAAAAGTTGTATTCTTCTACCAGATATACTTTTGGGGAAAAAGATGATCTCTTTATACATTCCATACATAAGCAAATGCAACTTCTTGGGTTCTGTATTTTTCTAACCGCCCCCCCCCCCCTTGGGTTCCATTTTTGACGACTCCTATGGGTCTCTAAATAGTACACGCGCCTTAGGTCTCGTTGGCCTTTCTCCATCTCAGGAGTTGTTCACTGACTGTCCCAAATGGAAGGTGAAGCTTTGATTATCAGTCACCTCCTTCTACCATGTACATTTCCCTAAAACAATTGTTTTTTTCCATTATGTAAGTATTGAGAAATTAGATTGTTATGATTATGTAAATGTCAGTCTCAGATGCGGTATACATTATGATTTATATTTTAGCACATTATTTTCCCTAAAGAATTATCATTTAGTTTATATTCTCCTTACATACCACTAGTCTAATTCATAAATCCTCTTCTCTCATCATTATAAAATTTTTTTGTTATCTTTTGTGTTCGATACATAGCTTTTTGTTTTTGCTTAGTCCTTTGTTTGGGTGCAGTCTGTGTTCCAGTAGTTCTAGCAAGAGTGCGTGAGAAATTGAGTTTTTAAGATTTTATCTTAAGCTATCTGGAAATAGCTTGTTTGCACGTTTGGCATGGCTAGTTACAGAACTCAGAGTTGAAAATTGTGTGCTCTTATCGCATTAATGGAATTGCTTATTGTGCTTACCATCACTTTTTAAAAAGTTTGGTAGCAGTCTGGCATCTGTGACTGTTTTGTCCTCAGGTTCTGGAATGTGATGCTCATGTGCCAAGGTGGGGGTTCATATTCATCCACAGTGCCTGTCACCCGATGGACCCTTTCACTCTGGGAACTCAGGTCTTCAGCTCCGAGAGAGGTTCTTGAGAAGTTTCCTTGATTTTTTTTCTCTTTTCTATTTCACTGTTCCTTCCAAAACTTTTTGGAGGACAGAGGAAAATTTGAACCTCTTTAATTGATCTTTTGCTTTATTATATTTTCTTTTCCATTCTTTGTCTTTCTCCAATATTGAGGTATTTAATGTTTTCAGAGTCTACTGAGAATGGGATTATTCTTCTCAGCTCTTTCTCAGTGGGTTCACTGTCAGTGTAGAATAATGCTACTGATTTTTTGTATCAATTTTGTAACCTATAATTTGGCCGAATTCATTAATTACATATAAGAGTTTTGTGGTGGAGATTTTGGAGTTTTCCATGTGTAGGATAGTCTGACAACTTCTTTTCCAATGCATATTCCCTTTATTTCTCTCTCTTGCCTAATCACTCTGGCTAGGGTTTCAAGAATTATGTTGGATAGGAATGGTGAGGGTGGAAAACCTTGTCATGTTCCTAATTTGAGGGGAAATGCTTTCAACTTCTCCCTGTTATCACGATATTTGCTGTAGGTTTGTCAGGTATGGCTTCTATCAATTTGAGCTAAGGTCCTTCTATACCTATTTCCTCAGGGTTTTTTGGTCGTGAATGGATGTTGGGTTTTGTCAAAGGCCTTCTCTATCAGTTGAGATGATCATAAGATTTTTGTTCTTGCTTTTATTAATATGTTATATTACAGTAATTGATTTATGTGTGTTAAGCCAACCTTGCATCCCAGGAATAAAGACCACTTGATCATAGTGGATGATCTTTTTGCTAATTTGCTGAATCCTATTTGCCAATAACTTATTGAGAATTTTTGCATCTATATTCATTAAGGAGATTGGTCTATAGTTTTATTTCCTAGTTAAGTCTTTGTCTGGTTTTAGTATCAATGTAAAGCTAGCTTTCAAAAATGAGTTTGGCAATGTTCCTTCTCTTTCAACTTTATAAAACATTTTAAGGAGTATTGGTGTTATCTCCTCTCTGAAGAATTGGCAAAATTGTGCTGTGACGCCATCTGGTCCTGGTCTTTTCTTTGTGGTTAGAGACTTTATTACTACCAACTTCTATGTTTGTTATAGGTCTGTTTAGGGTTTTTATGTCTTCTTGGTTCAGTTTTGTTATTTTGTATGTTTCTATATATTTATTGCCTCCAAGTTCTCCAATTTGTTTGAGTATAAATTTTCAAAATAGTCCCTTAGAATTCTCTAAATTTCAGAGGTGTCTGTTGTGATTTCACCGTTTTCATTTCTAACTGCATTGATGCGGGTCTTTTCTTTCCTTCTTTTGGTTAGTTTAGCTAGAGATTTATCATTTTCATTTACTCTTTCAAAGAACTTCTTTGATACATTGATTTTTTTGTAGTTTTTAGTTTCAATTTTATTGATATCTGCTCTGATCTTTATAGTTTCTTTTCTTCTGCTACTTTTTGATTTAGATTGTTCTTGATTCTCTAAGATCTTCAGTTGCAACATTAAATTGTTTACTTGGGACTGTTTTTTTTTTTATGTGTGCATTTATAGCTATGGATTTCCCTGTTAGGACTGTTTTCATTATTTCCCACACATTCTGATGTGATACCTCGATTATCATTTAGCTGTAGGAAGTTTTTTTATTTTTTCCCTGACTTTTGTGACCTATTGTTTGTTCAGTAGTATTTACTGCCCATGTCTTTGAAAGGTTTCTATAGCTTCTTACATTGTTGATTTCCATTTTTCTTCCATTATGATCCAAAAGTAAGCATGGAATTATTTCAACTCCTTTGTATCTGTTTAAATATGTGTTGTGGCTTATAATATGGTCTGTTTTGGAAAATGGCCCGTGTGCTGCTGAGAAAAAAAACCTGTAGCCTGTTGATATTGGGTGGAACACTGTAGATATCTGTTGTTCAATTTTTCCAGGAAGTGGTTTAACTGCTATTTCTTTGTTGATTTTCTGTCTAGTTGACCTCTTTATCTGTGATAGTAGAGTATTAAAGTTCCCTGTTACGATTGTATTGGGGCCTACATGGCCTTTCAAGTCCGGGTAATTTTGCTTACAAAATACGCTCCAAGGCGGGGAGCATATACATTGATCATTGTGATTTCTTACTTTTCAGTTGTTCCTTTAACCCGCATATAGAGTTTGTCTTTGTCTCTCCTAATCTGTTTGTGTTTGAAATCTGCTGTGTCTGAGACTAGTATCGCTACTCGTACCTGTTTCCTAGGTCTGCTTACATAGAATATTGATTTCCATTCTTTTATTTTCAGTCTGTGTGTTTCTTTATGGGTAAAGTACGTTTCTTGAAAGCAGCAAATCATAGGCTTTTGTTTTCC
The DNA here is from genome assembly GCA_004027205.1 of Ctenodactylus gundi. Lineage (NCBI taxonomy): Eukaryota > Metazoa > Chordata > Mammalia > Rodentia > Ctenodactylidae > Ctenodactylus > Ctenodactylus gundi. The sequence goes on from PVKB01000120.1 coordinate 966,250, forward strand.
TTGGGGTGGCAATTTTTTGTTAAGAAATTTTCATAATGATTTCTACAGTGGTTGTACTATTTGACAGTACCACCCACAATGTAATAGGGTTCTTTTTCCCCCCAACAACCTCACCAGCATTTGCTGTTTGGGGGATTCTTAATAGCAGCTATTCTTACTGGAGTAGTCATTGTCTTTACCTTCCTGTTTCACTTCTTCTGAAAGTGTAAAGTAGTTCGTTATGACCATCCCCACTACTGTGGAGCTCTTCCTTTCTTATCCAATCGGCCAATCTATGCCTTTTGATAAACAAGTTGAGACCACTTACATTCAGTGTTATTAGAATGATGTGTTTGCTATATCCTATCACCATTTTGATGCTTCAGTTGATTGATTGATTTGCATTCTTATTGATTATCCTCTTCCTATTGTTTCTTTTTCTCTGAGGTCTTTGGTGCTGTTAGTCTTGCTATCTCTGTCTAAAATTTCTTTAAATATTTTTTGGAATGCTGGTCTAGTGGGCCTGAATTTCTTTAGGTTTTCCTTTCCATGAAAAGTTTTAACTTCCCTCTAATTTGAAAGATAGTTTTGCTAAGTACAACAGTCTTGGCTGGTGTCTTTGCTCTTAGTACTTGCAGAATATTACTCCATGATCTCCTGGCCTGTAGAGTCTGTGTTGAGAAGTCTGCAATAATCCTGTTTGGTTTGTCTTTGTTTGGGACATTCATTTTTTTTTGTTTTTTGTTTTTTGTTTGTTTAGCTTTTGATATTCTCTTTTTATGGTGGGTCTCTAGGATTTTACCTATGATGTGTCGCGGGGAGGTTCTCTTCTGGTCAGAGTTATTTGAAGTTCTGTATGCCTGCAACAGCTCAAGTTTTATTTCTTTTCTTAGATTTAGGAAATTTTCTTCTATAATTTCATTAAACATATCCTTTAAACCTTTTGTTCTGTCGTCTATGTTCTCCTGTATTCCCATAATTCTGAGGTTATTTCTCTTGGAGTCATAAAAATATGCAGCACTTCACGAATTTGTGTGTCATCTTCATGCAGTGGCAAGCACATTGTCCTTCCTTTATTGTTACAAGTTTCCCCTCTTATTGTCAGATGATTTCCTTTCTATTTAAATTATCACATTTATTTGGTTTTTTTTCTTTGATTTTTTAAAAAGCTGTCATTTCGTAGGCATAAAATATCTTATGTCTCTCTGTATCTTAATAAAATGTTAAGGAAGCCAGAGGAATAGTTCAGTGGTTAAAGCACTTGCTAGACAAGTACCTGAGTTTGATTCTTCAGCACCACATAAGCCAGGCATTGTTATGCACACCTGTAATTTCAGCACCTAAGAGGCTGAAGCAGGAAGATTGCTGTGAGTCCAAGACCGGTCTGGGCTTCATAGTGAGTATAGGACCAGCCTGGACTACAGAGAGAAACCTGGATTCAATAAATAAATAAATAAATAAATAAATAAATAAGTATTTCAGCCTTTGTTTCCTTCAATTTGTTCTCTTTGCTTGTTTACTTGTTTTTTGCATTGGATGTTTCTCTCAGCTGTCCAATGCTCTTAGCTGTCTGCTCAACAAAATACTTATTAGATTGCCACGCAAAGAAAAGCTTGTCTGCCATGATTTTCAAGAAAGTAATGAGCCTCTCTGTCCCTGATTGTCTGTGTCTGGGATGTCAGAAAAGCAACAGGCTGAAGGCCTGAACATTCCATGTGAACACACACAAAGGGACATGTGCACAGGCATATACTGCCCGTAATCTTCCGGTCTTCTGCCTTTAGTCTTTTGCTGGAGGGGTTAGTGGTGATGGGTGGGGGCAGTTAATTAATGATGAGATTATCAAGAGCAAATCACTTTTAAAAATAGAGCATCTATCAATTCTTCTGGTTTTCTCTTGATATCTTTTCTCTTAATCTCTCTGTCCTTTATTTTTAAGCACTTGACTACCATTTTACTGTGGCATAGGAAGGAAATGTTTATGAGGGCAGAAACTGCAACTGTTTGGGTTTGGGTTTGGGTCTGTGAAATGATACTGTCTTATTTGTTGCTGGAACAGAATTCTCTACATCCATAATATAAGGGTGGAAAAATTTATTTTAGTTCACAGTTTGAGAACATCACAGCCCATATCTGGGCAACTGGCAGGGTTGAAACACATGGCGGAGTAGCCACAATAGAGTAAGGAGGATAGTTGTGCATGACATGGCAGACCGAAAACTGAATGAGGGGGAAAGGGCAGAGCTATCCTTCCAGGTCCTACTGCAGGTGTCCCTTCTGGGCCAACCCCCAATGTTTTGCCCCTTCTTAACAGGCCCCACCTCTTAACAGAACTTTTGTATTTTACAACATCCAAATGCATGAAGATTTTTGGGGGGGACAATCTGCATCTGATGTATTTTTCATCAGATTTGAAGCTTTCTTAGCCATTGTCTTTTCAAATATAGCTTTTGCCTTACTCTCTTCTCATCTACTTCTAATAGTCCATTTATATTTATGTTGAGTTCTTTCACTGTGTCCAAACATGTCATACTTTTTGTAGATTTTAAAATCTTTTTACCTAGCTTCCATTTTCCGTATTTTCCACGTGTGGTTCCAATTTGGTAACCCTGTTTTCTATTGCGTCTAAGTAAAGAACATTGTACTTACAACTAAACGGAAATCCATTGGATTCCTCCTGTTTTCTTAAACATATGAGTCGCAGTTGTTATAAAGATTTTTACTAGCTGACCCATGAGTCTATGTATAGTGGCTCGCTGGTTGTGTTTTGGTTTGGTTTTCTGTTTTTGTTCATGTGGTCTGGCCATGCTTGGTGATTTTTCATTTTATGCTGGACATGGTGGATACAAAAGTAGAGACACCCCTGACAGCTATATTCCTCCAGAGATGATTTTCAGCCATTAAGCCAACAGAAAAATGGGTGATTATTTTAATCCAGTCAAGATTTTGCTGAGAGAATACTGATTTGCAACCAGGTCAAACCTCAGGCCATGGGTTTATCTTGGCCTTCCAACATCTGAGTTTGAAATCCTGGTTTGAACTTCAGGTCCACTTACCATCACAAGTTCTAAACTCTGCTATAATTTTCTCATAAAATTTTCATGAAATGCCAAAAAGCTCATTGTACTCTGAAGGGATTTTTCTGATTAGGTTTTTAGCTTTCTACCCTGCAAAGCTCCAAATATTCTTAGTGGAAAACTACAGTTAATTCAAAGCCACGAAAAAAATTCTGCCTTTTTTTTTTCTTCTTTAGCAGGGCACCCTGTAGGTACAAAGCCCAAATTCTGCCTGCAGTAGTTACTGACAAACGCACCTTTAAAAATGATAACAAAATGTCAGCTCAATTCTTGAATATCTGCTCTTGATGGGAAAAAGAGTTCTTTCAGATCTCAGTGCCTCACTGTTCTCTGCTGTGTGTAGACACGATTTCTGTATTTTGATCTGCTGATTTCTGGTTGATCTGCTGACAGGAGCTCTAGGATATTGCTAGCAGTTCTGTGTCACTTGAAATCAGAAGTAGTAGCTTTTTTGTGTGTGTTTTTGGAAATTGGAAATAGATTTTTACAGTTAAAGGATTAATTTGGACTTGCATTGAGGTGCTTAAAAATAACTGCAGTTTGTTCAATGATACTCCTTTCCTCATGCAAACTGTCTAAGGTGTTTAAAATGTTGGAATAGTGTAGTGCATCAATAGATTTTATTTTTAACGTTCTTGTACTTAAACTTTAGTGTAGATCTGCAGAGAACTTCCAAATTATTACATGTTAGTCTATGTGGATATATAGAGAAACACAGATAGATGCTGTGTGTGTGTGTGTGTGTGTGTGTGTGTGTGTGTGTGTGTGTGTGTGTGTGTGTGTATGTGTGTGTGTATAGAAAACCAGTGTATTGTGTGGGTTATTGTACGTAACATACTGCTTTATTTTTTTCAGCACCTAACATTCACAAGGGAATTTGACTCAGATTCTCTTAGACATTACAGCTGGGCTGCAGACACCTTGGACAATGTGAATCTTGTTTCAAGTCCCGTTCATTCTGGGTGAGTAACCTCTCAGTCTCCTCTCTCCTATTAAATTAACAGTGTATTTATTATTTGCAGTTGTAAATCTATACTGACAAGCTTTATGTATGTGGATATTTTCATAGATGAAATGTACGCGCCGTAGTATTACTTGAATATGTAAATCACTTAATATTTTTTAGGCAAATAGGTATGTCTGTTTTTATCCCTAAAAGTGCATCATTGGAAAAAATTAAAGGATTGGTATAACAAAAATTTCTGGCTATTCTGATCTGCTGTTTTGTTTTTTTTAATTTTTTTTTACTATTGTCATTTTTGTTTTTTATATTCAAATGAAGTTAAGTTGTTTTGTTTGTTTGTTTGTTTGTTTGTTTTCCCCAAAACAGATTGAATATGTAGATATTTCTGTTAAGTTACCTCACTGGCTGATTTTTGTGCTAAATATCTAATGATAAGAAAATTTCAAATATTTGCTTTTAAATAAGCAGATAAGTAGCAAGATCTAGTATTCTCATTTTTTTTTTTCAACTGGGGATTGAACCCAGAGACACTCTATTACTGTGCCAAATCTCTAGCCCTTTTCATGTTGAGACAGGATCTTAATAAGTGCCCAAGCTGGCCTTGAATATGTGAGTCTTCTGCCTCAGCCTCCTGTGGGCTAGAGTTACATGTGTGCATCTGCATGCCTCGCTTCTGTCTCTCACATGCTATAGGCCTTTTATTTCACAATGACTTTTTTGTGATAGTCTTTAAGAAGAAATAATAAGCTTGAGAACCTCTGAGTGACTGTTGCTACCTTCTGCATGTCTGCCTTCCTGAAACAAAATTGTAATTAAGTTGTGCTAAATTAGTTTAAAGTAAATTTTAAAAGAATATATATTCATAAAACGTGAGCTTACAAGTATGTGTACACTAGGAGTGCTGAGTAGACATCGCATCAGAGAGCCTCCTCCTGCCGCCTTACTGGCTAGTGGGATGGAACGCAGGAGACTAAAGGATGATTTGCTTTGATAATTGACCTGATAAATCAAGGACTGTTTTTGTTTGTTGTGAGACGGGGTCTTGCTCTGCAGCCCAGGCTGGTCCTAAACTCACTATGGAGCCCAGGTTGACCTTGGACTCCCAGCAATTTTTTCCGCCTCAGCCTCCTCCACTACACCCAGCTTTGTGTGGCTCTGGGGAATCAAACTCCAGGCCTTGAGCTTGCAAGGCAAGAACTTAACTACTGTACCTTTCCTCCAGCCCCAGGACATTTTTAAATGGAGATTCTTCTTCAAACTTGGGTAATGGATATCTTTTTTTAAAACTATAAAGATGATTTGTTAAAATAATGATTCTCTCAAGGTATTTTTTGAAGTCAGCATTTAGTCTGCAAATTGGTTGTTGTCAATGGCCAGGGATGATTCAGCATTAAATCAGTTTCAAGAATGTCTTGTATACGACGTAAAATATTTTTCTGCTGCTTCTAATTAAAATAAATTGTAATAGCTGTCATTTTCCTCATTATTTTCTTGTACCTGGCATGATGTTAAATCTTTTTACATGTGTGTTGTCTTACTTAATACTTACTTGAACTTTTAAATAACACTGTGAGATAGATATTACCCATTATTCCATTTTGTACATGATAACTTGGAGACTGAGAGGAATGCTTCCGGTTAAACAGTCATCATGGAATTTTGCTTTCTGACCCCACGGTTTTGAGAAAGAAATGAATGCAGTACCATTTCAGTGGCAGTCATTTACATGAAAGCACTTTCTAAGCTATAAATTCCATGGCAGTCTGTGAATCATTAACATTGCCTTTGTTTGGAAAAGTTTTGAATTATTGCACTATTATTTAAGCTGCCTAATATAGTTGCCTGATTTATTACATGTGGGCCTAAAATTTGAAAAGCAAGAATCAAACAAAATTTTGGGAAAAAAATACAAAACACTTGGGATGTATTCAGTAGACTCACAGGTATAAGAGTCTTTAGAATCCAGTGTGGTTCAGTGCCACTACTAGACTATCATTCGCTACATGTCAGAGAAATGTTCTAAGATTTAATTTAGTACACTGGGATGTTGAGACATAGGTTGTAAAATCAGAAATAAACTTTCCCTTACAGTGGAGATGATAAAACATTTCGACGTGAGGTTTCTCCGTTTTCCCTGAAGCTTTTATTACAGACGGTAGACTTACGCAGCAAAGTTAAGGATGGCAGCAGGTTTGGACTCGCTTGATCAGGCCAGTGTGGGCTTCTTGGATGTGTGAGGATATTCTCATAATGTCAGGTCTGTGAAGTCCATGATGTAGATAGACCCTTAGGGTGCATATATTTCCAGATCATCTCCCCAATGCCAGGGTCAGGGTCTCACGTGCTGATGGTTTTTATTTTCTTTGCATGTCATTGACGTTTTCCATTGCTTGCTTCTAATTATCTATTAATTTTTCCCATTTGCTTTCTAAATTATTTTGCAGCTATTCTTCTCCACTTCCTCAGTATGATTCAAGGTGATAAACGTGTCCTTTATGTGACCCATCCTTTTGTACTTTTAATTTATGTGGATTTTTCTCACAGTTAGCTTGTGCTGATGTCTGTAGTATGTCAATAATTGTCATCTTGCTGTTAGCAACACTAGAAACAAACATTCATGTTGTAGTTTTAGCATCATTTGTGGAATTCATGCTACAGTTTATATATAAGATAAGAGTCTTATTAAGCATCACCTTAATGTGTTGCTGTTTGTTTCTATAAATTTTGTTGCATGACTTTTTTTTGCACACAATGTGTAAAGAATGAATTTAGAAAACAAATTGTTAGATCTTATGATAGTGACTAGTAGGATCTATATTCTGCCTGACATATACTCCCACCTTTCCTGAGCCTATTGGCCTAGGAAACTGAAAACTTTAGATCAGTACATGGTTGTCACCTAGAAAGTGATCCTTCCAGTTTGTCATACAAATCATCTTAACCACAATGTTTTGTCCATTTGGGCTTTGAAATTGTGGGTTGCTGGGACAGTTTTATATTAACCCTAATAGTCTCCTTATACTGCCTTCCAACTGCTTAGCTGCAATCCCTATGAATCTCTGTCCATCCATACACTAGTATTAATAAGCCAATCTCACCGAGGCAATTTCTAAGCACATGTGGTAGAATCATTTTACCCACAGTGTTTGTTACTCAGTAAACATTAATTGTCTGCCTACTGTGTGCGTAAACTGTGCCCCGCTTTGCAGGTCCAAGCAGTGACAACGCAGTCCTCATCTGAGCCATTGTCTGTGTTGCCGAGACTTGGCAGTTGCCAGGACAAACCTCCCCCTTTTGGGGGGACATTTCAATGTGTGTTTGTACTGAACACAACTGAATTTTCAGACCAGAGTTTATTTTGAAACTTTTTAATCCATTCTGGTACTATTATTCCCAGTGACTAACTACTAAAGGCAAAGAAAAACAGATCTTGCCTTAGCCTACTTTATAATATTTTCATATTGCCCTCATTATTAAACAAAAGTTGTTTTATACATGTGTATGTATCTATATATTCACAGCATAATATGTGTATGTGTGTCTCTAAAAATACGTTAGTGCCTCAGAGCCACACCGGGGGCACCTCGTATCATTCAGTACTGGGAACATTTCTCAGGGACACTTGTAAACGTGACCAAATATCTTTTTTCTTTGAGGAGTGATTTTTATTTTATTCCTAGTTTTGAAAGCATTAGTCCTTTTCTGTGTTTCCTTAAATATCAGGGTGACACCAATCTCTCAAGAAAGGTAGAATCTTACCAAAGATATAAATTCACCCAGAGCAAAATGAACAAAAGAATGAGTGTGAAGGTGGATCTATCTTAAGATAAGCCGAGTTAGTTCTGGAAATCTGCTGGGATAAAAATTATCCCCATTTTTTTTGCCTCTCTCTGTGGGAATTATAAGCCACTTTGAAGTTGTTTTGTCATTATTTCAAAGTCAGAAAAGTCCCCAGCTAGGAAGTCTTAAAATCTATTTGTAGAATGTTTGCACTGTTTTTAGATGAATAATTCAATAGTAAAAAATTTTGATGGATGGGATTATTTTTTTTCTCCAAAACTACTTTAGGCATTCAAACAACTTTCTCATTACCTCATTAATATTTGGTGCTATTGCAGCAATAAGCCTATTTTCCGATGTGAATATTAGTAGGTGAGGCTGTGTGAGGGGTTTTCCGACCTGGCATTCACTGGTCTATAGGATGTATGTTCAGCAATGGCAGAGTCCTGTGTGCTGGGAAGCAGGGATTCCAGTGTGCTCTTTCTGTGAGGTGACAGTTTTTTTACATGGCTGTGTTTGCAATGCGGGTATATTACTTTTCCTCCTTAGCTTTAATATAATTTTAAAATATTTTCTATAAAAGACCAAGCTCTGGAACCTTTCCTGGTTCTTCACGGAGAATCATGATTTTTTGAGATCAGCCTGGGCTATGTACCAAGGTCCTGTCTCGGAAAAAAAATTTTAAAAAGACTATGTTATTTTTTTTAAGAATACTGCTATTAAAATACTCAAATATAGACGTCTTTTAAATCTTTATTTATATTGAAAAGACTTAATCTCTTTCCATCAAAATTATATTAGGAAATCTAGTCATTTTCTTTTGTTTTTGCATTTTCATCTTAGTGAAAAATTAGAGTGTTGTTCTGGTTGAATCTCCTTTCATTTTATGAGTTGTACGTGTTAAGACATACCGTGGAGTTTCATCTTACCTGCGGGGAGACAGATTCCATTGTCAGTTGTGACAGAAACCTCATATAAGAGTGAAAAGAACTTGACTCTACCTTAATCACCCACAAAGACCAAAGAAAGTGTTGGGTTTTTGTTCTTTGTTTAAAGTTCAGTGTGCCGTTATTAGTTTTTATTTCCACTGCGAGATACGTACTCGCCTTTCAATGAGAACTGCTTCCACAGTGATTGGCTTCCGTCAGGGCCCTGCCCCACCAACAGGAAGTTGTGTTTCTGTTCTTCTCAGTGCACAAACTGAATGCATGTCTGGTGCAACTCCACCGTATTGACTTCCAATTAATTTTTTAAAGAGAAGCAGTCGACAAGGTAGCTCTCACTTCGTCACACTTTAACGCTTCATCTCAAACCCTGCCCTGAAGAGGGCTCATTTTCCTCCTTGAGTTGACGTCTGACCTTCTCCCCACAGGTTTCTTGTTAGCTTTATGGTGGACGCGAGAGGAGGTTCCATGAGAGGGAGCCGCCACCACGGGATGAGAATCATCATCCCCCCGCGCAAGTGCACGGCTCCCACGCGCATCACCTGCCGTTTGGTAAAGAGGCATAAGCTGGCCAACCCACCCCCCATGGTGGAAGGAGAGGGATTAGCCAGTAGGCTGGTAGAAATGGGTCCTGCGGGGGCACAATTTTTAGGGTAAGTTTCGCTAATTTTACTCCCGGCCCTCTGAACATACCTTTGATTTTCTTTACCCCTGTTACCTCAAGGAGTTAATTATGGCAATGGCCTGATTGGATCTGGCTGAGGATTCTTTTTGTGAAGTGTCAAAGGTCACAAAGCTGTGTGATTCTGTGAAAGGCTGTCATAGGCTGATATCTCTGTAACTCAGTTTGCTGGCCAAGGCTTTTACTAACCAATAAGCATGTTCTTTGCTCAGCGAGTGCACGGAACCCTCAGCCCCCCGCAAATCAAGGCACCCTTCGTAGGAAATAAAGCACAGGTGCCGGAAGTCCTATCACCTCATTGAAAAATTGCCTACGGTGGGGACACGTCCTCTGAAAGACGGTTCTCAGGGACCAGTCCACTGTGATACAATAGTTGACAAACAGGAAAAAATAGGTGTAATTAATTCTCTGAGGTGGCACTTGGGTACAGCCAGGCAGGCTCTGTCGTGACTGCAGTTTGTTCACGATTTCCCCTTCTTGTCTCTCTTCCTGCTGCATGGATGTTATTCAGTAAACTGCATCTTCCCACCAATCCTCCCCCTGTAAATGAGGGTGAGAGCTTGGTTAGCCGAATCCTGCAGCTTGGGCCTCAAGGAACAAAATTTATTGGGTAGGACCTTTATAGACAAGATACACAATGTCTACAATTTTTTTCCATTTTCAATTTTTTTTTTCTGTCACACTCATGGTCTTATTATTGTCTTGAGTTTTTTTTTAAGTTTTTTTTCCTTACGCTTTCAGTTGATGTGTGTCACTGAAAGAAAAAAAAAATCATAGTGGCTTGACTTCATGTCGCACTGCTCCCGATCTCGTGCTTCTCAAGCATGTGGACCTCACTGCAAGCATTCTGCTTTCATAACTGTGCTGCTTCTGTAAACCTTTCTTTAATTTGAAACGTTTCTTCTGACTGAGTACTTTTTTCAGCTAGACGGAGAGTCTCTAAATTTAACCCAGCGTAAGAGAAAGTATTTGCAGGCTTTGAATCAGCATTTGCTATAAATGACACGTGTATATATAGTATGTGTATACGTGTGTGTGTCTGTGTGTGTCTGTGTATGTGTAATTAGAACTTTAAAAAAAAGTACTTGTGAGTACTACCTAAACTTTATGGGCTTTGAGAAGGAAAAGTTATCAATAAATACAGTGCTTGGTAGGAATACAGGATACTTAAAGGAAACTACATAGGTAGCGACAGGTTATTCTCTTGCATTGTTAAATTATTTTATTTTGTCTTGTTTAAGCTGAAATGTGTTGTTGTTTGTTCGCTTGTCTGTGGGATTGTTATGTTGCCTTGGCAGTCTGCATGAAGAAACCTGTGACGGAAAATTGTGCTTGGCTTTTCTCCTTGGTCAAAGACCTTGTTCCTACCCCTTCTCTCCAGTATCGCTGAATGTTACACACAAAGCCACATTTCTTAATATTTACAGAGACAGTATCTGACACATTAACCTGCAAAGATTGTATCTTATCCTAAAAAGTAATAAAATTTAATGTCTTCATTATAAGGTACAGTTACTTAAAAATCTTAATAATGTGAAATTATATTCTGAGGGTTGCTTTTGTTTCTGCTTCTTAAAGAACACGTATAAAATTATTTTTAAATCCTAATTTGAATTATAATTCTTTTGCCAAAAGTAAAATTTTGATGTTTATGATCCCCATACTTTTGTCAGAAATCTAACTTTAATGTTCCTATGACAACTATTATCCCCTGTGCACTCTCTGTAATAGCTCTGTTCTCTAAGTCATTACATTTATATAAGCACATAGGTTGAGCGATGAGGTTACATACAACCTCTGTAGGAGAATAATGATACTGTCTACTTAAATGTCTCCAAACAAAAGCTGCACAATCCAGTACATCAAGTGTGTGTGATTGTGGTCTGCTTCCTTCCATTCATATTCCCTAGTATTGAACCCATTTTAAAATTTAACGAAATTATTTCTCATGGTTTGATCGACTCCCTGCAATTTGCAGCCATTCTTTTACATTTCTTTGCAAAAGGACACTGTCAGAAATGAATGCCTTTATAATGAGCCAACAAGTGCTTTTACAGAAAGCTTAGGTATTCCTGTACGGGTTATATTAGAGCCAGGAAGTGAAGCTGATCACTGACTCTTCACAGATTGGAAATCAGAAAAACTCGCTTAACTACATGGGCCATTGAACGTCATGCAAGCTTGACTGTTGTAGAAAATGTTGTTATATTTATTTATTGCTAAGGGAAAAAAATACGGAAGCAACCTCAAGTTAGGAAATGGGCAGAAATTTTTTTTTAAAGAAATGACTGTGTCCTTTTAAATCATTAGCATTTTGTAGAATATACCTATTGTGTTTATTTTAAAATTAACCAACTTTCTTATGGCCTATTTTGGTAATTTTAAAGTCCTTGATTCAAATTTCTGATTTACATGTGCTGACTATTTGCCCCTATCCAATCCAATGCCACACATATGGTAGGCCTTCAAGAATTGTGAGTGAACGAATGATGGCATGTTCTCAAGCTTCTAATATATTTTTATTAAATTAGCAAATGATTCTGCAGCTTTGAAATCATTCCCAACCTGAGTGGCACCTCTGACTCTTAAATGAATACTGTTAATGGAATCTTTTTTTAGTATGATAACATAAATATATCTGATTTGATACCAAAATAATGTGGATTTTTTTTCCAGCCCGGTCATAGTGGAAATCCCTCACTTTGGGTCCATGAGAGGAAAAGAGAGAGAACTCATCGTTCTTCGAAGTGAAAATGGTGAAACGTGGAAGGAACATCAATTTGACAGTAAAAATGAAGATTTAACTGAACTACTGAATGGCATGGATGAAGGTAATATGCTAGCTCCTTGACTTTGCAAATGTCCGCAGGTAGGAATGAAAGCAATGGCCAGATTAAATGTGACCCACATACAGTTCAAGTGCTTTAGCACTTAACTGCTGTTTTCTGTAATAAGGCATGAAGTTCCTTGTGTTCTAATAAGCCTTGTCCCCTCCACACACACACACACACAGTATCATGTGTAAAAAGTAGCGATTCTTTCAGCTTTTAATTAAAATATATTAAGATTGCGAAAACCCCCTAAAATTTCCAGGTCACAAATGGGTAAGGTGAAGGTAAAATGATAATGATAATGGAAGGTCTACAAAGCACATAGAATTTTTAAGAAAATATGTTCACATTTTTTTTTCTTGGAATTCTTTCCAGACTCTTTCAGCTCAATGAATTCTCTCCCAGTTCTTTTTACTATCCTTAATAACTGCTGGCTATAATTTTTTCTTTTCTTTTATTATTTTATTGTATTTTTTGAGACAGGGTCTTGCTTTGTAGTCCAGGCTGGCCCTGAACTTACTGTGTAGCTCAGGCTGGCCTTATACTTAGGACAATCTGCCGGCTTCAGTCTCCCAGAGTGCTGGAATTACAGGCGTGCGCCACCACACCCAGTTTTATGTGTTGCTGGGGAATCGAACTCAGGGTCTTTGTGCTTGCGAGGCAAGTGCTTTAATCACTGTGCCATTCCTCCTGCCCCTATAATTCTTAAAAAAAAAAAAAAAAAAAAAAAGGAGTGTCAAGATAATTACTAGAGCCTAGGATGTGTTACTCTTGAGCCCAGTAAGATGGACATAAAACTTGGCGGGTCACTTTCTCACACATGCTTTTTAGGTTCCCTGGATCCTTAGAATCATAGTTCTCTGATGTAAATCTTGGTATTAGACTGGTTTTGATAGTAAATTTTGATACAGAATTTTCCTTGAAAAATGTGGAAGAAGGGAGTTCAGTGACCAAGCTAATGAAACGCGTCGCTGTCGAGAAGACTTTCAGAGCTGATCTTTTCTTGTTGATGTTTCCTAATCACAAATTCAGCAGTTGTCTTAAATAACAGCCCTGTGGAGGTATAATTCGTATTTCTAAGTTTTGAAATGTACCCAGCGGAGTGTCTCAGGGGTTCAGCACGTGGACAAAGAACAGACCCGAGATGCTTGAGGGACATGACCTTGGGCGAGTCCTTTGATCTCTGATTGCTTCTTCTGTGAGGCAGAGATGGACCTTCCTGTCGCATAGGACTACTGTTGAGAGGGATAAGAGAAAAAATTATGTGAAGTGCTCGTGAGATATTTTCTGTCCTATAGCTCTTGATAAAAATCAGTTGTCAATGTCACATTCATCGTGTAGAAAAAAGTTCATCCCAAAAGTTTGATGAATGATACAGTCACCCCAAGCATGAATTTTAAAGATGCCTTTTTAGCAAGGTAAAGAAAAACTAGGAATCATTGTGTGCACCATTCTTGAAGCACTGGTTAGTGCCTTCTTCATATATGAAAAAAATATAAAACACAGCACTGAAAACTCAGTGATTTTATTTCCCCTTTAAAGATAAGATAAATTGTGACTAGTGCAACTGAAATACAGAGAAGTCAAGTAATTTATCTAAGGTTACCTTGCTGGACTTGGAATCTGATCCAATCTTTAAAGAGTTTTAACTAGGTCTTATTTTATTTTATTTTATTTTATTTTATTTTATTTTATTTATTTTTTTGAGACAGGATCTTGCTCTGTAGCCCAGGCTGGCCCTGAACTTACTGTGTGGCTTAGACTGGCCTTGTACTCAGAACAATCTGCTGGCTTCAGTCTCCCGGAGTGCTGGGATTTCAGGAGTGCGCTGCCATGCCCGACTTCTGCAGTGATGGGGAATTGAACTCAAATTTGGATACTTAGCATTTGATGTAGCGCTTGCTAGGCAAGCACTTTAACCGCTGAGCCGTTCCTTCAGCCCTCACTTATTTTGGAAATAAATGTTCTAAGCAGAAGAAAGTAACCCTACAGTGGTAAATTCCTATGGTAGATTAGATTCAAGGAATGTCTGCCTTGGTTCAGAAAGAGTCATGAGTGCTGAAGACTTAGGCCACGTTAAGTCAAGAGTAGTCATTTTAAGTAGGTTATACATTTAAAGAGTTTATATTATTGTAAAAGTATATGATGATTTACATTCTCTCAGGAACTTCAAATCATTTCTGATGATTAAGAACATTCAGAGGTACCTTACCTTACAAAGCATGGCTTATGCTAGTCTCTTGGGAGGAAATTTAACCAAAGAAATCAAATGTTTAAAAAAGAATAAGGGCTGAAGGAATAGCACAGTAGTTAGAGCACTTGCCTAGCAAATGCAAAGCCTTGGATTTGATTCCCCAGCACAACCTAAACTGGGCATGATGGCACATGCCTGCAGTCGTAGCACTGAGGCAGAAGAACTGCCTTGAGTTCAAGGCCAGCCTGGGCTACATAGTGAGTTCAGGACCAGATTGGACTACAAAGTGAGATTCTTGTCTCAGTAAGCAAATAAAAAAGAATAATGAATTATCATTTGTGGGAATGTTTTTCTAAATAATTAAAAATAAGAAATGGAAAGAATAAGAGAAATGGATTTTCTGTAAACAATAGTTGTCTCATTGTTTTTAAGGAAAATAGCATATGAGAAAGATTTCCATGACACCAGCATTTCTCACATGTTAAAGTGGATTAGTGAGTTGTGAAGTGTATTATCTACTGCGCAGGTATTTTTCCTGCAATGAATAACTCCCTCCTACCAGCCCTGAGGGAAATGTGCATGTCTTCCTCATCTCGATCTGTTGCAGAGCTGACTCCAGCACTCACTGAGTCTTTGGTGACTGGGCAGAAGGATGGATTTCGGTGCCACACAGTCTCTCTAGCTGAGATGGTGTTAGGCTTTTCCTCTGCCCCAACCTTCTTTAACATTAATCTGCAGAGCAAAATAAATAAATAAATAAATAAAATAGTAGAAAAGAAAATCTAGTTTGAGAAAAATCCTGAGAAAGTTAATGCAATATTCTAAAAGAACGTTGACTATTTGAAGACAGTTTCCTGACAGAACTTTCCAGTGATGACAATGTTCTTTTCCTCTGCTGTCCTGATAAAGCAAACCTCATAGGGCTCTTGAGCACTTGAAATGTAACTAGTGCAAATGAGGAAGGCAGTTTTTAATTCTGCATCATTTCATTCAATTCCCGATAGCCACATTCCACCCGTGGCTACCTCATTGGACAGTGTGTTTCTAGCAAACACTGAATCATCTAATGATATATTCTTCTTTGTTTGGAGCACACATTACACTATGTCCTTTCAGGCAAAAGCAGATTATTTTTCTTAATTTAAGGGTTGTTTAGGGAATGCACGTCTGTGATTTTGTGCTGGTGCATCTTCATTTGGCTTTTGACGAGCCAGTTGTCATGCAGAAATTAGTGCTGTCTTGGTGTCCTAAACACTGCCACACCAAGGGCATTTATCAGACTTTTTAAAGAAACAGTGATATAGTCCTCTGTCCTGGATTCTGTGTGTTATCTCAGAAATAGTAGATAGAGTTTCTTTGCTACATTTTTAAAGAGCAGAGAAACTTTGCTTCCATTTAGGACAATTAAAAAAGAACTCTAAGCTACTGCCAGGCTACAAGAATCCAGCACTGGAGGCTGTTGGAGTGCAAATGGGGACTATGTTTTCAAGGCGCAGTGCTTTTGTTTGTATGTTAAATTGAATAATGACAATGAAGAAACCACAACATGTATTTTTTAACTGAAGCTCAGTAAATCCAATTTTATGCCAAACTCAAGCCACACTTGCACCAGACCTCTCCCTCTCCCCAAGACACTTCATTCTTCCCTCCTTCCAAAAGTAGGGAGAAGTAAAAGTCCATCTATCTCTTTTAAAAAGCCAACCTATTATTTTTTTCTGCAGTCCAAGTAGTGAAAGTTTTGGTAAGGACAGAGCCTAAATACCATGTAGGAAATGTCATGTTTTTAATGTGTTCTTTTCATCCTGTATCCCTCCCTTTTTTGTTCCTGATTAACTTAACAAACCAGAAGTAATCCATGAGATAATCAGGGGCGTGATCACTCATGATTTCTTAGAAGTGGACTACTCTATCCCTTTTTAAATTTATTAAGTTCCCTAGCTCAGAATAGTTCACTTGTCACCTGTGGTCAGGGGCCCCAGTCATCTTCTTATGTCTACTTTTCAAACTTCATAAAGAACTCTATGTGTTATTTTATAATCAACCTAATGCTAATTTAGTCAGGTTTATTGTATAATCATTCGAAAATCAAATCTCAGTTATTTTTAAAAAATCATCTTAACCAATATTTTGATCAGTGAGTTGTACTATGCACAATAGTAAAGATCAGATCTGTTTTATGAAAGCCTTTTCATGTGCACGGTCAAACTTAATTGTAAGAATGACTGCAGACAAAGACTGGTCCCAGGGGGAAGATAATTTGCGCAGTGTAGGGAGGTGACGGGGTTCAGGGTCTCTGGCTGTGTGTAGGCCAGAGTCCCACCTCGGCTCCACCACTTGCTAGTTGTGCACTCAATCTCTAAGCCTTAGTTTCTAAGTGTTGCATGGGAAGGCCTTGTAAAGACCTGCTGGGCCATACACGACTGATACATGCAAAGTTTCTACTGCAGCATGCCTAGTGCATGCGAACCACTCAGTCAGTGTTCAGTCAGCCACCGTGGCCATGTAAGTTGTGTGGGATCAAGTGGGCTCGGAAATCCTTCCCCTTCCCTGCGCTGTGCCACCTGCCCTGATCCTGGCCTTGTTACTAAGGGGCAGACTTTTCTAGTTGGCTCAAAGCTACTAGCTGCTGTCTGAGCCCGTGTGTCTGTGTGGTTGTGTCCACTCCAGCTGAGCCCCCTTTCCAAACTGCACAGCAGTGTATTGTGAGCCAAACACATGCCCCACCACCACCCAATCAGGACACAGGCTTCCAAGCTAAACCTTCACATGCTTACACACACCTGCCTTCCTGCCGGGCTCCTTTACATGTTTTCCAAAGGCAGCGTGCCTATGAAAGTGTAGAACAGACGTGTCAGCTGGCATTTACATTTCGTATCAGTAATCTCAGTTCTTTAATGACTCAAAAGATAGGATACGTGTTTAGCAAAACCTGAAGCTACAGGAAAAAGGGGAAAAGTAAGGTCTGTTTCTGTCCGTGTTAAGAGGTTCAGGCAGAGGAACATCAGTGTTCATGCTGGTGAGGTAAATGTGCTGCAAAGCTTTGCCGAAGTGGCTAGCACAACCCAGTGGGCGTCTGGTCTGGGTGTGAGGAGTCTGCCTTTGCCCGAGGTGTGCTGGGAGCAACTTAGTACTCTCGGTACTGCTAAGTGTACATACTACACCACATACTGTGATGGAGGGAACAGCTTTTATCCTTGATCCCAGACAAGGTTTGTCAATTAGTGTTTTCAACAGAGAAAAGCTGCAAAACAGAAAACATTCACCTTATCCAAATCACCAAACAGTGCAGGAGATTGAATCCACTTTATAAGTTTATTGAGAAGCTTACTTTAGTTAAACTCACACAGTTGAATTAACAATCTTTAAAATTGTGCCTTCCAAGTTAGATCCCAACGGGTGTTTTGTAGTTTCGAGTTATGTTGGGTGTGGGAGCCTTTACTAATAGATCCTTCATCAAAGAGATCTTTAAGTTACAAATCAAAGAACCCCAGAAATCTTCTATGGAGAGTGTCTGGTACAGTAAGTAGCCAGGAGCAGCAGGGGGCCATAGAACACTGAAGATGGGACTAGAAAATGCACTACAAGTTTAAAACACAAGCAACATGAAAAGTTCTGAATATATCTCATTAATTCTTTTGACGGTGATTGCATTTTGAAACTGTAATACTGTCTTACTTTTTCATTGTCAGGGTAGAATACCAAACATCCACAGCTTAAGGGAGGAAAGGTTTATTTTAGCTCACAGTTTTAGAAGGTCTCTGTCCATTCATGGGCAGCTGGCAAGGACAGAAGCACACGGCAGAGGCACAGCCAGAGGAGGAGCTGCCCATGATGGAAGCCAAGTGAGGAAGGAAGGGCAGAGCTAGCATATATCCTTCCAGGTCATGTCCCAGTGATGCACCCTTTCTGGGTCGAGCCCGAATGTTCTGCCCCTTTGAACCAGGCCCCACCTCTTGACAGCACGTAATTCTGTACGTGTTTCACAACATCCAAATGCGTGAGGCTTTTGGGGGAACATCCCAGATCCAAACCGTAACATATTTTGGCAATATTGAGCTATATAAAAATATTAAAATTAATTTCACCAGTTCCTTATCTTTTTCTGTGGCTATAAGAACATTTAAAAGTATATATGTGACTTGAATTTCTGTTGGGTAATACTGCTTTGAATAGGGTACAGACTTTGTTTCATATATATTTTAGGCTATATAATCATAATTGTTGTTACCTAAGTGCCTCACAGAAGAATTGAAAGACGTATGAATTATGCCATCATTTTAAAATCCAAGTCACTGTGTTGGAACAAAATATTGTATAAGTATCTTAATTACTTTTTTGTTGGGTATTGGGCCACAATACTCAGTACCCACAACTTTAAGGTTGATTTTTAGCTCACAGTTCCAGAAGTCTATACATGGGCAGCCTGCAATGGTAGGAGGGTCTGGGGGAGGCCTAGTCAGAGAGAGGCTGCTCACAGCATGGCAGAACAGGAAGCTAGAGGCAGGAAGGCCAAAGGTAGAGCGCACACTTCCAGGACAAGCACTTAGTGGGTTGAGGCCCAGGTACCCGCCCCTTCCAGCCAGGCCGCGCCTCTTAAGAGCACCTGGAATCCATAGAAACTCTACAATATCCAGATACATGAGGCTTCTGGGGACATTCCAGATCCAAACCATAACATGAAGTTCCCCAATTTTATAATGCTAAGAAAACTTTTTCTCACTGTTGTGAAAATTTTCAGGTGAGAGCAAATGATGTTTTAAAGAGTTTCTTTTTTTCTTTTTTTCTTTTTTTTTTTTTTTGCTTTTTTTTGTTTGTTTTTTTGAGACAGGGTTTTGCTCTGCAGCCCAGGCTGTTCCTGAACTATATAGCCCCAGATGGCCTGGGACTCACAGCAGTCCTCCTATGTCAGCCTCCCAAGTGTTGGGATCTGTGCGCCACCACGCCCAGTTTATGTGGTGCTGGGAAATCAAACTCAGGTACTTAGTGCATGACTTAGTACTTCCTAGGCAAGTGCTTTAACCACTGAGCCATTCCTCCAGCCCCAAGAATGATATAGTTTAGATTGAACAATTATTATGAACAGTAGTGAGAAAGGAAAATGATACTTTTTAGGTAACATAGACTTTCCAAATTAATTACGTATGTCAACATTTTAGAAGCAGACTCCTCAGTTAAAAGTTGACATTTTGACTTACTTCATTCTGATTTAACTTCATTTACTATGAGACAAGTACTGATCTTAACAGTGTCGAGTCCTCTGAAGCAGCTGGACACTAAAAAGTGAAATATGTAGTTTATGTTGTAGACAGCTCCATCTGTTGGAAAAATCTAGTAGCAACAGTTTGGAGAATTCCAAAGGAGAAAAAAAATAATTTAAGTTGACCAAATCAGGCTTGTGGTTGAGGTGCAAAAATACAGAGTAAATAAAAATGATAAATGCTGAAATAAATGAATTATATCATAATAAAATACCAGCCTACTTAATCACTGGGAGAATTGACGACCATCACATCACAAAATGAAATAGTACCAGAATAATCTCCCGGTCCAGCTCCTTGGGAAATGAAGTTGAAACACAGTAAATAAGCATTAATTAATAACGGTTAAGTTTGTATGCATCTCTGTGTGAGTTTGCCAGCAATTAGATATCTTTATGAAATATCAGAAAATATTGACATCAGACACATTGTTCCTCAGGTCTGGTACAGGGCTACTTTTGCCCTGGAAGGACAATTGAATCAGTTTTGAGGGGCTGGGCACCGGCCTGCACCACCTTTGCTGAGAGTGTGACTATGCCACACGTAACCAGGCACAGCCCGTCTAAGGTCTTCGAGTTCGGTGTCCCGTATGCTGCGCATGCTGGTTATCTGATTTACAGCACTTACCTCTCAGCCTTCACGATGTTGGGCTAGTGGTTAGAGTGCTTGCCTAGCAAGAACAACACCCTGCGAAAAATCCCTACCACCGTATAAGCCAAGTGTGGTGGCGCATGCCTATTATCCCAGCACTCCTGAGGCTGAGGCAGGTGGATTGTTAAGTTCAAGGCTAGCCTAGGCTACGTAGTGAATTTAGAAATAGTCTCCTGAGCTACTAAGAGAGACCCTGTCTCAGAAAAGGAAAGGAAAAGAAAAAAAAAAGACTTTAATCTTTAAAGGTCTTGGCCTTTAAAGATTATATTTTGAGTTTCTTCCTTGGAGTAGTAATGGTTTAATCAGAGGGTTAAGAAGTGATATAAAGGAGTTAATTGCCTGAAAGCCATATCGTTATTTGTACAATAAAACTCAGCAAATGTCGAATTGTGGAAAAAATGTGGAGAAGCAGATGCAAAGAACGGAAATCAGCCTCTTCCTCTGCAGTCAGGGAGGAAGACAGATTGATCCTGCCAGTGTGTGCACGCACCCCCGTTCCACCCCATTCTCCAGGAAGCCATCCCTTATCTCCAGGCTGCGTTAGGTCCACCTGGTGAACACATCCACAGTACCTGGCGTTTTTGGGTAATGTGCAACTTTGAACTTAGTTATCTTCCATGGTGGACTCGAAGGTCCTTACGGGCAGGGACTGACTCTGACTGGTTGACAGCCCTCAGGTCTGGTCCGTATAGCAACCCTTGGCTCAGAGTTGTCACTTCTTCATAATCTTTTGAATGCATGCAAAAATGAATGACATCTACTCAGACATATATTCCACATTTGGTGACTTCTTACCTCAGTCATTCAGTGACTTATATCCAAGAAGGAAAGGAACTTTCTGGAGAAAGAAAGACTTCATCTAGAGGAAAGAATTGGTATGGGGGACAGTTACAAGACTCTGGAGAACAATATATTTATTCTATATGAAGAATTTAAAATAATCTTAAATTTCACCATGGAAAACAGTTCAAAACTGAACCACCTTTCATCTTAATATTTTATAATAACTGATATAATGATTAGATTCAGTTCTCTAAAATAGCTTCAAAATATATATCCTTGTCCAAAGTTACATGGATTGCCCAAACTAGAGGGAAAAGCAAGTAGGTATGTCATTGTTTCCAGAATGTATCACTAGTACTTACTGAGTTATGCCATTATGAATACAGGATTTCTTTCCTGAGTAGCTAAAGATGTCAAATAGACTGATCTGGATGGACCTATGGTGTTAGAAATGAATAAGAAAATGAGTTAAATTACTGTATTTTTATGACACTCATGGAGCCTCCCTACTGTAAAAATATAATTATTTTAAGTAAGTTTTGAAAAAATTGAAAATATACCGATTAAGTTTACACCACAGAAGAAGGATTAGGTTATATATTTAAGGTTTGTTTTGTTTCCTTCTAACACAATGGATGAGCTTGTTATAGAAATTGCATGTATATTCAGGTGTACCTGAACTTTTGATTCCAAAGAAGAGACTCCCTGTCATTTTTCTAAAATATTTCAGTAACTGTGTTACGGATGCTATAATAATTCCACATATTCTATACCTGAAGTTGAATGTTAAGTTTTATTTTTCACTTCCCCAAATTTTTGATTTTTAATTTCTGTAATTAGTAAAATTTTCTTCTAAAAAATCTAAATCTAATGATGTTGAAATACTAGTAATTGAGATTTATATTTCAGCTTGTGTATTGCCTTAGATCTACTTCAGACCAGTTCTCTACTTCTCCGGGCTTCAAAGCTGTGTGACCTTGAGTAGAGTATGCAAGCCTTCTGAGTTATTACGTAACAGAATTGTACTGGGCAGGGCCGTTTTGTGTCATTCACTTACTGTATATAACCTAGAGGAGACATCTTATCCTGATCTTAGAGATGAAGAACACAGGCCTTAAAGAATTTCAGGAACTTGCCCAAGGTCAGCACATACCATTTGCAGAGCTGGACTTGAACTCTGAGCACCTTCTTACAGTGCCATTCCATAGGCCCATACCACCTAGATTGGTACGAATTCTAACATTCCAATGCTGTTTTTTTCTACCCCCTCCTAATATCCAGTATTCATGGTTAGAGGAGGAAGTTGGGCAGAACATTACCTGACCAGAAATGAACCCTAGCTGTAGAAGTCCTTCAGTGTGAAACCCTACGGTCATTCCTGCTCCCGCTATAGGCTAGTCACATTCAGATCTGACCAGAGTTCTGTCCTTGTGTAACCATGTTATTGAGGTGTTTGATCGGGTACGTGTGAGAATGATGAAAAACTAAACATTTTTGGAGTGTGAATTTAGTCTTATTTTTTGTGCTTCATTGTGTTACGATCACCATTTGTATTCACAAAGCATTTTATGATCCTCGGGGTTCAGAGAATGCTGTCTCACTTGTTGCAAATAAAGCAAGCCACTAAGCACTGAAGAATGTTATCACGAATCCGTGAGGCAAGAACGTTGAACGTTAGTGCTGCTGTCAGTTAGGCCTTTCAGTGTACAGATAGGGCCAATTAGAACCATGTCCCTTTTTCACTGACGATATTTACGAACCTATTCATTAATCCACGGGTCAACCACCACCCTTGTGTTAGACAGTCTGCAAAGATACTATGTTAAATCATCGTTGAAGTCCAAGTTTGTGACTTCATCTTTTTTCTCTTTTCCAAGACCTTTGTTCTAATCTCAGTTTTCCAGCTAACCAGTTGGAGCAAGCCATTTGTCCTCTGGGAACTGCAGATACCTGTGCTACTAAAATAACAAATGAACTGTCACTAAGTAAACATTCAGCATGCTTACATTTTGACCTTTTTTCCTGACCAAAACAACCTATTTCAGAACCCTCTTTTCCCCTTAATTCTCCTTATTGCGTGCGTGCGTGCATGTGTGTGTGTGTGTGTGTGTGTGTGTGTGTGTGTGTGAAAACAGTAACAAATTAAAACAAGAAACAAATAGGGAGAGGGGCCTCAAGGTCTTCTCATAGCCTGTGACAGTCTGAATGCCCTAAAAGATAAGAAGCTCTTAGGTCTTATCACGTGTCTGTTTCATTGTTTGCTGTCCAGCAACTTACCTCACCTGCTCTTCCTTCAGTTTTGTGGCTGTGAAGTGTTTTAACACATCCTTTAAAAGACACATTTAAAATTAATAGATTTTTTTTGTTTTGTTTTTGTTGCCTCATAAACTTCCCATTTTCATGTTAAATGATCCTTGAGTTGTTTCTCGCTAGTTCCTGCTGTTAGGTTCTTAATAATTTGGGTTCTAAATTTTTCCCCATTTTATTGATATGTATAAGCACGAAATTTAAAGTTTACAATGAAGTTGAACTTTTTGTGCACCTACGTATCTTGCCTAGGTGACAAGGACTTTCCCACTCTCCTTTTGTCCCGCCCCTTGCCTACCCTTCCTTCCCTCCCCGCCCTACCCCCCTGTTTCCCTTTGTTTTTCGTTTTAAGTTCCATAAGAGTTGTGATCTGGGTTTCTCACATCAGAGAGACCATTCGATGTTTCACCTTCTGCTTCTGGCTGAAATTTTTAAGACCAGGCCCAGGATAAAAGTCCACTTGTTTACCAAAAGTCTCCTGAAAGGAGACTACCCAGTCGACATCTCCCATGGAGACACCTAGGGGTCTCTGCTATCCATCATCATGTGTACTGTGGTTTTCTCACCATCTGGCCCAGTTGAGCACACACAGCTAGGGGATGTGAGTGTGATGTAAATTATTTCGTTGAGATTTTGCTCCCATGTGATAAAGGGGAACAAAACAACAATAACAACATCTTGGAAATATATTCCTGCTTCTCTAACACAATGAACTACTTAAACTCACTAAATTCAAGCCCTTACAGCAAATATTTGCATTGCTCATTTTTGCATTATCAGATCTTACTGCGATTTGTCTGAAAATGATTTTTTTAATATGCTTTGTATGTATGCAGCACAGAACTTTCAGAGGAATCTCATATTCTCATGAGGCTTAATTCATTTGTCATATTCACTAAATAGTAATATAAGATATAAACATGGATTTACAATAGTAAGATTGTAGTTTTTAAATAAAATATTTAAGAACAAAAATCATTTCTGCTACTATCTGCATTTTAGAACAAGTTTTAAGGAATGACACAGTTTTGGGCATGAAAAGGTGTCTGAGTCTTATTCATTCCCAATGGATTTCTCCTCAGTGGATGCTAATTGAGGCCTACTGTATGCACAACGCTCAATACTGAACATCATTAATTTTAGTGCATTAAATTTAATTTTCTGAAAAGAAAATTTGATTTTTAATGTACACTAATAATTTCCTTAGAGCCAGAAGTGTTGAAGAAAGGGGCCACAATGCTGGGTATTGTAGCCACAAGTTAGGGCACATACTAGCAAGTCCTTGCTGTGTTCCCACTCGGCGCCGTCTCCAGGCAGCACGTTACCTAGTTTGAAATAATGAGCTAACATCGTTTTACTATTATATTTCAGTTTCCTTAAAACAAGAACTGGGGAAAAATATTCAGGAGAAAATGTACATGAGTTGAAAACTCAGTAAAATACTGTGTAATGTGTTTTGTTATTATGCTTATATGTGTTAATATCAGTGTTATGTAACAAATCACAAATACACATTTTTCCAGTTTGTAATTTCCCTCTTCTTCCTTCTTACATAAAATATGTAAATTTACATAAAATGTAAAGATGTAATTTACACAGCCATGTAAAGACACATAGACATGTAAAGATACGATTCGTCGGTTGTGGTGAGATCATATTTTTGGTGACATTTTCATTTTATGTGTTTGGACATTTGCATATTAAAACCATAACTAGAACCTCTTAACTCATTCTTTTTAATGATGTTCAGAAATCTATAATATAAATATGTCATTATTTATTTGTGGTATTATGGATGGAAATCAGGACCTTCACAGCAAGCTATATTCCCCAGTCTCTTTTCTCACTGTTTTGAGACAGGCTGTCGCTAAGTTCTTAAGATCTTTAGAGCTTGATGTCTCAGCCTCTCACAGTGCTGGGATTCCAGTCTTGTGCCACCAGAGCCAGCTAGATATGTAATAATTCACTTGCTCTTTGTCCTGTTGCTGGTCAGTAATGTCATGTGACAGATGTCCAGGTCCTAAGAGTTTGTCTTCTCACACTTACCCACTGTCTACATCACTTACTATTTTTGCATCATCCTACAGTGGAATAGCCTAGCCTTTATGAGCTGCAGTTCTTGGAGGGATTCTGCCTCTCTTTTAAGCCAGTATGTCAGAAATACTTTTTTGTAATTTGTTATTTTTCTGGACTTTGAGTCTGAGAAAAAATGTTACAGACAGCGTAAGCACACAAATAGATAGAAACAACCTCACTGCAGGGAACCAGGAAATAGTGTTTCTCCATTTAATCAGGCTAATTCCAGAAAATCTAGATGTCCAAGACGACAGGGTGTGCTGTTCCATTTAAAGAACGGTGCCTGCCAGTCCTGATTTCCCCCGCTTGCCTGCTGCGGACGCCACAGTAGTAGTACTGTTAGGCCGACGCTCATCTTGAAAATTCCTGCTCGAGTCAGTTACCTTGTGAATTTTAATGGTGACAGAGGGATTGCAGTATGTTTTTAAATAGAGTGGGTACAATGCAGGAGGCTCCCTCAACTTCTAAAAATTGTTACAAGTTGAGTGTGGAGGCCACTGATGACTTCTCTTAGGACCTTCCCTGTTTATGTGGTTAGAAATCGGCATCTCTGTTACCATGTGTGTGTACCTCAAGTGTATGTGCCCACTTCAAACTCGTGTGGCATCCTTGCAGTACACTTGGAAGTAGTGAAGTGTTGCATGCTTGTGTTAGTGCGGCCAGGCCGCCTCCACTACCCAAAGGTGCGCCTCTTCCCAGGGCATTGCTAGCTGTTAAGTTTCCCAGCTGTTTCTGCCTTAGATCTTCACAAGTAAATGCACGTATATCCGTAACGCACAAGCAGCTAAGAGCTGCCTGGTATCGCCAGGTCCCCCAACGATGCGTCACTTCCTCACTGGGTCCAGAGACCCAGCTGGAGCTGGAAACATAGCTATTTACAGGCAGAGTTAGGAAGTCTTTCCTGTTTGAAAGGTAAAATTTCATAGCAGTCTCCTTAAAACTGCCTGAATGTTAAGGAGTAATGAGCCACTTGGAGGAAGTCACCATACCAGTTTGGTGGCTGAAGTAATACCTGCTTTGCTGATAATAAAGTGCGACACAGCGTTTTACACACATATCACAGCTTTCTCAGATGCAGTAGGCACTATGAACTCCAAGAATTCACTCTTTTGCATTAAGACAAATCCTGTGGAAAGACATGTGTTTGCTGTGTGTGGAAAATTTGTATTTCCTATCACTGAGTAAATGGTGAAAACTCCTCCAGTATATTCTGAACAAACTGAATCCTTTCTTGTTGTTCTGTGTTAATACTTTTGTCATTATTTACCTTTGGTGTGTTTGTTTTTCCTTCACTAAGATGTCACTGTGTTTGGGTTTGCAGAGGGTAGAGAACTGTAGGAAACAAAAAGTATCAAAATTCCAGCTCCTTCTTTGATCTGAATCAAACCCTGTTTCTCCACAACGTGACAATTAATTTGATCATCCTGTCTCAGAGTTCAATGGCTGATCTCTAAAAGGAGACCCCATTGATGCAATAATCGAATCATCCATTTGATGTAGTACAAAATTTTATCTGGAATGAACCATGATCACACCCCCAGGCATCTGATGGAGATGGAAATGTGGTAAGGACAGTGGCATGTGTGTCACATGTACGCACAGGATCTTATATGACTAGCAGGTACCAAAAATCAAAACCTCCCTCTATCCTCTGAGGCTTGAGAATTTTCCTTTTGTTAAAACAACCACAGCTGTCTAAATTCACAGGTATTACTTCTACTAATCAGAGAAGTGGAGCAGGAGGGAGATCATAGTTTTCATTGGTAGTTCATGTACATTATTGAATTTCAACATTGTAACTGAACATTGTTCATATTTTAGCATATATGAATTGCCTACTCATGACATTGTTAGTGTCGTTTATTGACTTGTCTCTATTGGTTTTGAGCATGTTAATATTTTGCCTGATGTGGCTGTTAGCTTTTTCCTGTCTACCCCGTTTACAACTTTTGTCATGGCCAGTTTTACATTTGATATACCTGAAACTGCCTTGTAAGCTTTTGGGTTTTTGTTTTTGTATGAAGCTTAAGCAAAGGTTTTTTGAAAGTTTTCGTAATACTTTATTTTAAAAATCTAAGTCTTCCATCCAGCTACAGTTTTTATGTATATAAGATGTAGAGAATTAACTTTCTTTCTCCAAATTTTCAAGTATGTCAAAATTAGCTTTTATTATTACTTGTATAAGGTTTTTGTTTGTATGTATGTTGTTTTTATGGTACTAGAGACCAAGCCCAGGGTCTCCACACTGATCTATATCCCTAGCTCATTTTTTAAAAAATTTTGAGACAAGCTCATTCAGTTCTCTAGGCTGGGCTCAGAACTGTAAATCTCCTACTTTTATATTAATGATCATTCACAAAATACGGTATCCATAGGTTTATTTTCTGAATGTGCTCCTGTTTCTGGGATTCTACTCTTACATTTAAGAGTAAATTGAACTGCCCAGAGGTTCAGATGAATTTGTTTTGCTCATTCGTTTCTACATTTTTACATTGTCAGTCATCTGCAGACATCATGTACACCATCTAAGACCACATACGACACATCTTAAATTTTAGTGTTGCACAAATGACTCAGATCTCAGAAGCAGAACAGATGACAGGTGGAAGGAAGAAATGAGAGCTCTGCAAATTTCTGAGGTCCTCTAAGAAAAAACCTGGAAAAGCCAAAGGTGGGAGCTTGCATTGAACAGGTGTGTGAGCATCCCACTGTGAGCATATCCTGCTGGCGAGGGTGTCTTTTTCCTAGATCTCTAGTTCTGTTAAAGAAATCATTTCTTCCTATGATTTGAAATGTACATATGTGACTTTGATTTAAATACAACTTAAATGCAAAATATGTTTATGTATATTACATACCTAATCTTGAATATATCCTGTATTTTTGTCCCCCTGACCTATTTTTATATGTAGTTCTTACGTGCTTTATTGTGCCTTGTAAGCTAACTCCTCCCTCAAAACCTACTTTTCCAAAACACTCTTGGTTGTAAATCTTTGTTTTTCCAGAGTGTTTAAATCACTTATCCCAGCTAAACCTACCAAAATCTAAATAATATTTGGCTTCTAAAGAAAACCCCTCTGGATTTCCTGGGTAGAGAATGGACTATGGTCATGGGAGT
The DNA here is from genome assembly GCA_004027205.1 of Ctenodactylus gundi. Lineage (NCBI taxonomy): Eukaryota > Metazoa > Chordata > Mammalia > Rodentia > Ctenodactylidae > Ctenodactylus > Ctenodactylus gundi. The sequence continues at coordinate 994,894 of PVKB01000120.1, forward strand.
GAGTAGAAGATAGTGGGTTAGGAGGTGGCCTGGGTGGGCAGACAAGCTGAAATAGGATCTAGACAACAGGTGGCAGGAGAGAGTGATTTCCTCACTGGAAGCAACTGAACTTTGACTGTAAGATACAAGAATGAAAGACAGTGAGCCAAGGCTTCGGAAGCAGTGGGCAAGCTAGAATCACTTCCCTGGAGTTAGGACCTGGACGGAAGAAAGAGCTTAGGATATGGACAGACGGGAGGAAGATGCATCTATTTGGAGTTGAGTTCCATACACATCAGAGGGCAGGAAGAAGTTGTGATAAAGATAAGTAATTATTTGGCTATGTAAAATATTTAAAAGAGATTTTTAAATATAGTTCTAGGGCTTCTCACACATCTTAGTTTTTTGGCAAGCTTTATTTTTTGGAGAGTGGAAATGTATCTGTGGTAAAATGCCAACTTCAATAGAAATAGTTTGCTGACAGTACTGTATCAATAGTTTGTAATATTTTATGAAGCTTTATATATTTTTATGGTCATTATAGTTTTATTATAAAAAGCTTATTTCATTTATGAACAAAGATTTTGCAGATCAGTGGTAGAACAATTGCCTAACACACCCAAGGCCTTTTGTATTTGATCCCTAGGATGGGGAAGCTGGAGAGAGAGGGAGAGGAAGGAATAGGAGAGAAAAGAACAAAGGAGAGGGGAGAGGAGAGAAGAGATGAAATTTGGCTATCAGAAATGTGAAATGACATAGGTACAGAAAATCAGGTATCTCACGATGTAACTCATATGTTGATGTCATACAAGTTTACCAGAGGACAGGGACATCTCAGGGAGGTACGTGTGTGGGTACTAAACTATAGCTAGGAGCAAGACGTTCTGATACTGTGTTGCATAACAATATATGATGATAGTATACTGTAGATTGCAAAAAGCTACAGAAAATTTGGCACATACCTGGGATTTCTTGGAAGACCACGAGTTCTAGGCCAGCCTGAAAAGTGGATATCCACATGTAGGAGACGGAAACTAGATCCCTATCTGTTACAGTGTACTGTCAAATCAAAATGGATCAAAGAGCAAGATATCAAAACAAGTACTGAATCTACTGAAAGACAAAATAGACAAAATGTTGGGAACTTAGGGGGAAAAAAGAGTTCATGAACAGAACACCAAGTACACAAGAGAAAACAAGTGACAGATGGGGTCTATATCAAGCTAAAAACTTCTGCACAGCAAAGAAAACTAACAGGGTGAATAGACAAGCCAGAGAATGAGAGAAAACCTACCCATCTATGCCTCAGACAGAGAATTCATATGTAGACTATAGAAAGAACTCAAAAAATACCCCCTAAAATAAATGATCCCCTTAAGAAAAGGGCGACTGAAATGAAAAACCTTTTCAGATGAGGAAGTAAGTAAGGCCAACAAGCACATGAAAAAGTTTTCAACATCTTTGGCCATCAGGGAAATGCAAATCGAAACGACACTGGGATTCTATCTCACCCCAGAAAGAACGGCTTGTATGAAGAACTCAAAAAAAAAAAATTGCTGGTGAGGCTGTGAGGTAAAAGGGATGCTTCTATACTGATGGTGGGACTGCTGTCTGGTTCAGCCATTATGGGAAGTAGTGTGGGGAGTTCTTACAAAGCTGACAATAGAAAGTCCGTGTGACCCACCCACAGTTCTACTGGGTATTTTCCCAAAAGAACTGAAGTCATCATATCATAAAGATGCATGCATATCCATGGTCACGGCAGCATACTACATGAGAGCTAAATCCTGGACGCAGTCCATATGCCCATCAGTAGAGGAATGGATAAAGAAAATGTGGCATTTATACACAGCGGAATGCTATGCGGCTACAAAAAAGATAAATACGACACATTTGAAAATAAAATGGGGCTACCTTGAGTTAATAATTCTCAGTGAAATGGACCAGACACAGAAGAAAGCATATCAGTTGGTGTGTCTCATGTGCGATTGCCATAAATACGTGCACAAGAAATCCTAGCAGAGGGAAGGAAGAGGGGTGGCGAACTGCAGAGAAAGGGAAGAGACATTGAGAACGGGGTTGGGGTGGGGAGTGAAGGCTTAAAGGGATGGAGGGAGGGAAGGAAAAAGTGGTCAAACAGGATACACACAGGCGCAAATTCCTAAATTGTATGCTATCCACATGTTATTGAATCTGTAGCACATTCATATTTTAAAAAACCTCTCCCCCCCCAAATTTTTCAAATTTTCATCATAAAGCAATGGAAGCAGGGTGTGGCGCCCCATGCCTGTAATCCCAGCATTTGGGAGGCTGAGGTAGGACTGCAGTTAGAACAAGGCCATCCTGGACTACAAAGCCAGACTGTCTGGGAAAAAAAAAAAGATGTAGATAAATTAGATATATTTCACCTGACTTTAGTTATACATTAAACAGTATATCCAAAAAATGAAATGGTACCCAAGTCTTACATACAATTTTTGTGTTTTCATTTATCAGCTAAAAAAAAAAATTATTTCATTTTGTCTCAAGTATTTTGAAGATGTGCAAATCCTCATGGCCTTTTCGTTCATTTGTCTTTTCAGAACTTGACAGCCCAGAAGAGTTAGGAAAAAAGCGGATCTGCAGGATTATCACTAAGGATTTCCCCCAGTATTTTGCAGTGGTTTCACGGATTAAGCAGGAAAGCAACCAGATTGGTCCTGAAGGCGGAATTCTGAGCAGCACTACTGTGCCCCTTGTCCAAGCGTCTTTTCCTGAGGGTGCTTTAACGAAAAGAATTCGAGTAGGCCTCCAGGTACTGTCCACACTGCCATGTTCTTACAAGTCCTGTTTTTCTCAGTGCTTATGGAAAACATGTGAGTGTGTCTGCTCTGGAAACTGACATCATAACTCATCCTTAATGATACTGCTAATTGGGATGTTCAGGAAATCATTTTCAAATAAAAAACATGAAGTGTGAAGTTAGCTTGGTGTCTAGCTAAATAAGGTTACATATTTTAGTTTTTCTGTTTAAAAGTCTCAGTATGGATGAATATTTCTTCATCTATAGATTCTTGATCTCAGCATCTGGAACAGCATACCAAAACTTGGTTTATTATCTGCCACGTCATAAAAATCAGTTCTAGTGGAGCTTGTAAGCTTTAATGTTTGGATTCAAGTAAATTATAAATGCTGGCCATCATCCAGTTGAAACTGGGTTTGGAAAGCTGACTGAAAATCTTGGCAGGAATGATCTTAAATTTATTTATTTCAGTTAGTTTGAACCTTAACTAGTCCTTTTTTTCCTTATTGAATATGAGAAATGAATCGAAATAACACAATTTGTGTTAATACATAAGTTAATAATAATCTGCCTAAAATTCATATTAATTTTTGTGAGGCTGAAATTTCACACTCAAGGGAATAGACATCCTATATTAAACACTTGGAGCCAAAGGCCGCTATACTTCTGAGTGGTAAGAGATTCCCTCCACCTCTCTGTCATATTGAATGATTTTACCAAATAGGAAAAGAAGTTAAAATGTTGGACTTAACTGAGAATTCAGATCCTTTGAAATTTTAAATGTCTTTTTTGTTCTACCTCTTAAAGCCTCAATTTTTACATGGGCACAAGTAAATTGCACTTACTATATTTTGGAATGTCTTGTTTAAGGTATGTGGAATTAAATATATGTGTTCCTTGACTTTGGTTCAGTCTGAGAAACCTCTTTGCCCTGTGAGTTAATGGTCTTTCATGCATGCCAGGGCTGTCTCTTTTCCACTAAGAAAATAGGTTAAATGTTTCATGCCACTAGGTCAGGTTGTTCTATTCATGCCTTTCTAAAATAAGTAAAAAGGATAAAGAAGTAAGGTGTTTTGTTGTTGTTGTTAGGTTGTTTTTCCAAAGTCAATTTTCGGGGGAAATAAAAAAGATCGGTTCTTATTTGAAGTCTTTTCTCTTTCCTCAGGCCCAACCTGTTCCAGATGAAATTGTAAAAAAGATCCTTGGAAATAAAGCAACATTTAGCCCAATTGTCACTGTGGAACCAAGAAGAAGGAAATTCCATAAACCAATCACGATGACCATTCCGGTTCCCCCACCCTCAGGAGAAGGTGTATCCAATGGGTACCAGGGGGACACTACGCCCAACCTGCGCCTTCTCTGTAGCATTACAGGTTTGGTTAAACTATTGTTATACTTTCTACTGATTTGTAATGATTCTGGAAAGTGACATTAAACCTTTGAAATATCCATGCCAGCGTTATCGGACAGAGAATATTTCTTCTTGTCCATATCCCATTTCTGTTATCTTTGGAATAATTTCTTTAAGATGCTGATCTCATAACTCATCCAAAATTTAAGACTGATCTCTTTTCTGCTATTAAGTTTAGCATTAATAACAGAGCCCTTTTAGGATTGTTGAAATCGTCACTGAAGTTATGGGAGCATTTAGGTAGTTTGTCACTGGTCGAGACAGAGGTACTGAAAATAATACTATTCTTTATACTACCAGGACAGTGGATGCACTTTGGAGAAACCAGAGACCCCACGTAGCACTAGCCACACAGAAGTGCTGAACATGTGATTTTTTTTTCACGTAACTCTTCACCAGTACAGTCCAATAATCTAAATATACAGTGCTTAGCAGAACACCAGCACCTTGGATCCTGGCCCAGTTCGTCCTTTGGTTATCCAACTTTAATTTTCATCTGCAAGTCCAGGGTCAATAAAGATAGGTTTGGTGTTGTCTTGAGAGCGGAGAGTAATTTTAAGGGAAGATTCCTCTTTTTATCCTGGGGAAACAAGTAGTTCAGCCAGCTAGAAAATAAGTGAATATGCTTGATTGTTCTTACTTTTTTTTTTCTTTCAAGAGTCTTATATAATCTGAAACCACAAATTCACAAATTGTCACACTGAAAATTGAAGTAATCAAAACACCTGTATTTTAAATCACCCATTATTACCCAGAAAACAGCAAAGAACAATTTCAAAAACTTAGTAATATGGAATCTGGGTATGGGGGCATGCACCTGTAGCTGAAGCTACTCAGGAAGCCAGGGCAAGAGGAACACCAGAACTCAGTAGTTCAAGACCAACTCTGGCAACATAGAGGGTGTTCATTCTCAAAAAAATAATGGCAAAATTTAATATATTACAAGAAGATCATAATAAGCTAGTACAAGTGTGACACCAGAAGGAAAGGAAACCTGAGCGTACAACGTTCCACTGAAAAGGCCATGTTTGAGGTTTAACCAGGTACTGGCTGTGCAGAAAGCCAAACAGGATGTTGAGGAACGTATCTCTCACGACAAAGTTGATATATCTACTGCTGTTCCCTCAGGGGGCACGTCGCCTGCCCAATGGGAAGACATCACAGGAACAACACCTTTGACATTTATAAAGGATTGCGTCTCCTTTACCACCAATGTTTCAGCCAGGTATGGACATAAAGATTCCAGAAAAGCACTAAGGAATTAGTTTTATCATCATTTTGGAAGTAAAAACTGTTGAGCTGAACTCAAGTGTAATTTTTCTTTCTTTTTCATTCTGTGGGGAAAGGTAAAAATCTTTAGTATTAGCTTAGCAAAAATATTATCAATAAACCCAAGGTTTCTGTTTTAGATAAAAAGAGCAAACATCTTTGCTATTTAAGTGAACAAGTTAATATTTGGGTTTAGTTTGTTCATGTTCTTCCTGGGGTGGGAGGGAAGCATGTGCTGGAGATCAAACCCACAGTCTTGCATGTACCGACCATGTGCTTTACCACTGAGCCCAACTGAAGGGTTTTGTTTGTTTGTTTGTTTTGAGATGTAGCTTATAAATAACATTTTTATACTTCTGTTTCACCTGGGTTTGTCCCAGATTTTGGCTTGCAGACTGCCATCAGGTTTTAGAAACTGTCGGGCTAGCCACGCAACTGTACCGAGAATTAATATGTGTTCCATATATGGCCAAGTTTGTTGTTTTTGCCAAAATGAATGATCCTGTAGAATCCTCCCTGCGATGTTTCTGCATGACAGACGACAAAGTGGACAAAACTTTAGAACAGCAAGAAAATTTTGAAGAAGTTGCAAGAAGCAAGGATATTGAGGTATTTTGTTAAAACAAGTACATAAACAAGTTTGTCCAGTTAATTTCCCAGATAGTCTTCTATTTTGACATCATAATTGAACTTACTACATCAAATATGTTACTGATTTGACTTTTAATCTCTTAAAACTTTGACATAGATCTATTTCCAAATCACTTCAAGTATCATTGAGATTATCTTGGTTACAGTATAGTAATGATGGTCTCCATTTCCCTGTGGCTACTTGAATTTTCTTATTTTCATCATTACTGTGTATATACATTAGCATAACTTTCCTTTTCCAAACCTAATAATCATATGTAAGCAAGATTCAAAAAATTTTCTTAAAGTTTATATCAGAGATACCCAGAACTTTCCCAAATATGTTTCAATGATTCTGTTCTGCACATGTCCATGGTAGTGGTTTCCAGTCACAGCTGTTGCACTGTAATTGTTGAACAGTGCAGAATGTTTTGCTGCTGTAAAATATAGAAGTCATTTTCTAATAAAAAGACTAATGTGATAAACACGTCAGTCTGCAAATGAGAAATGACTTAAATTCTCAAAATTCTCCCAACTCAAATTAACATAAAATTATGTTTTTTTCTTTTTCTCTAAAAGGTCCTGGAAGGAAAGCCCATTTATGTTGACTGTTACGGAAATCTGGCCCCACTTACTAAAGGAGGACAGCAGCTTGTTTTTAACTTTTATGCTTTCAAAGAAAATAGACTGCCATTTTCCATCAAGGTAAATCATCTCAAAAAGAAACGGGAAAACAAAATAAAGCAAAATTCTTAGAGAATAGAAAGAAAAGGTTTTTATCATTTGCTTAGTTTGAAATATCCCATCAAACCTGAACTAAGAACAAGATCAGATTCATTTGTAAATGCAAAAGCAGTCTTCATCGTTAAAAAAAAAAAAAAAACTATTAATCATTGATGCTTAAGGAATTGTGTGGAAAAGCAGTCAAGAATAAAGTGTATCATATTGGCTAATGTTCAGTAATCAAATAATGAATAAAATCTAGATTCAGTATTCAAGTTTCATTTCCATTTCTGAGGGAGTGCAGAGACACTCTTAAGATACCCTGTTCCTCCCTGCAGAACAGGGGACAGAAAAGTTGTTCATTATTACGTTTATTTGCTGTTAATGTTAAGGGCTGCCAAAAATTGAAGCCTTGAGAAAAAAATTATTAGGCAAGAACAAAACTGAACATAACCTGAACTCTGCTATGAATGGTCAGGATAAGACAAGCAGGCAGACCTTTCTTACTGCTCAGGCTCAGAGATGCACCTTGGAATCTTGTTGTTTCCTAGTGCTTTCAGGCCTGATTATGTGGATTCATACATAATTGTCAACCTCTTTTCCTTTTTACTTTCCTGTCCCATAAACATGCTTACCTCCTAACACAGACAAGATTTCACAGAAGTCTTTTTCTGTGTCTGTTAACTACCTAAATTCTTCTAGATTAGAGACACCAGCCAAGAGCCCTGTGGTCGGCTGTCTTTTCTGAAAGAACCAAAGACGACGAAAGGACTTCCTCAAACAGCTGTTTGCAACTTAAATATTACTCTGCCAGCACATAAAAAGGTATCTTTTGATACTGGTTCATTTTTACTTCTTTCCCTCGTCTTGAAGGAGGCGCCTTTGGTATGCAGTTGAGGAATGCTTTGTAATAGCTAAAGCTCTTGAAATTCAAGTTTTATTGCTGTCCTGTGTATAGTGACTGAGTCTTGTTACTGTGGTGTCAAATTCTTAGTTTGTATGATGGAGTCTTCTGTTTATTGCTTGTGCTGATAGTTCATAGATTCTTATGCTTTCGAGTAGTGTCACATCTTAGTTTGCCATGGATGTACAGATCTTGATATTTTCTGTTGGCTTCTTTTGACTTGATTTGCTTTCTAAACCAGCTTGCGTTTTGTGCTCCCTACTCAGTCCTTTTCACATCCTGATACTCTTTTCCCTGCTGTCCATTATAATATTCCTTGTCTCTGCAATGCATCTTGGGACCCAAAGGAGACAGAGTCAGATCAAGATGATGAGGTAATAAAAACACTTCTGCTTTTATTCTATCACAGGTAGAACAGATGTTGAATATGTGTAAGAGAAAATGCAGAGGACTGTGATGTGGGAAATGTACAAATTACATTTTTGTAGGTTTTTGTCTTGAGGTGATGAGTATTTTTCTTTAAAAGTAGTTCAGTCTTTCTCTACATCTACCTAAGAATATGTCAGAAAATTACACAAAATTGTAATCCAGCTAGTGATTTTCGAAGAAAAAATGTAGACATTTTAAATATGGAAGATTGGCGTGCATATTTTTCAGTTTCATATACATATTTTATTATGCACTACTAATCCTGTTACATGCTGTGCTATTTTTAGATCAAAGTCCTAGTTACTGTATGAAAGTTTACAAATCAGCTTATGTTTCACTTAATATAAAGTATTTTCTTGCTGGCTGTTAAAAGATATTTGCTGTTCTATCTAAAGAAATTCATATTTCCATTTAAGAGCTGTTCAGTTAAATTTTAAAAGGATTTTCCCTAAGTTATCTCCTTGTATTTCTGTGAGTTATAAGACAAAACCTCACACATAAAAGAGGCATCAGCTGTAGGATATGGATATAATAACATTACTGTTAATAAGACTGTTTCCTTGTTTTTAATCTTCTCATGTATTCTTCATGCTTACTAACATACAGAAACCACAGTGGTCATTGGGATAATGGGTTTCCTGTGCTCCCTGGCCCCCCGGGTGTACTCACATAGAGAGTGTACTTTGTGGTGTATGTGCTTTCTGATAGGAGTGGACCTGGGAAAACGGGGTACCCAGCGTCAGAGGTCTCTGTAGTGCTTGTCTTTTATTTGTAGCCCCCTGTAGTCTGCTGTGTTGGTGCGCTTACCTCTGCTAAATCACGGTTATGTGGTTGAAATACTGGCGTGGGGACATAGAATCTCAATAAGAAATGTAACAAATGTAGCAAAGAAGAAAATAAAGTTAAATAAGATAGCAACATGCTATCCTATGAATTAAGAAAATGTCATACAGACATTGGAAATAGAGCTTCTTCTTTTTTTTCTCTTTTTCAGACTGAGAAAGCAGACAAACGACAGAGCTTTGCATCTTTAGCTTTACGTAAGCGCTACAGCTACTTGACTGAGCCGGGAATGAGTGAGTTTTCTAACACATTTACTAATCTGTGCGGATTTTTTATAAGAAGAGACATTTTTTCTATAGACTAAATTTTTATTTCATTTGGAAACCCAATGGCTACAGAAAAAAAAAAAACTACCTCAGGAAAACCCTATCATGGAATTTAAATAATACTTTGTACATAGTTAAAGATCTAGGTACAAACACCGCTAGCTCACAGTTTCAAAAGTTTTAAGTCATTGATTGTACTTTGATGATTATTAATTGTAGTGGAATGTGTGTGTGTGTGTGTGTTACTTTAAATTGATGTGGAGAAAATACTTTTATATTTTTATAATGGTAGAAAGAACAATGAAGTGACTTTGAGTGTCATCTCACTTTTCTTAATATAGATAATGGTTGTACACAAGTCCCAATTTCTTTTCTTCCCATATTGCAAGAACTATGTGTCCTTACCTTCTTAGAATAGCACTTTTTTATCTCTTTCCTTTTTCTTTTTCCCTCCCTCTGCCCTCTGATAAAAAGTCAGTTCTAAGACTGGTCTTAACTACTGGTTAAATCCTTTCTTCTCAGTGATCGTTTTGGTTCATTGTTAACCGACTCCATAGGACAGTATAGATTTATTCAATCATGTTCATTCTCTGTTTGTCTATCTCCTGCTTTCTCCTTCTCCCATCCGCTTAGCTGTTCTATCTGGAGATCTCTAATGCCCTGGAAATAATCGTTACCACAAAGAGAAACTGAAGGCACAGAGGCCAATACCATCTATATCATCTTTGATTGGTGTACAGTGGTGCCATGTTCACTATTACAGGGCTTCATTTTGAAGTGAATTTATGCAAAAGTAACTTTTTATTAATCACTTATTCCTGTTTCCAATTGGCTCAGAGTTAACTTGAATTCATAAATATTTGGAAATTTGCCATTAAGAGCTCAATGTTCAATTTCTCTAGCTTTCCTGAATTCTCCTGTGGACTAATGTAGCATATGAAACGTGTGGCACAAAATCACTTCACTCCTTAGCTGAGATGGTCTTTACCATAAACTTCTGGAGTCTAGCTCCTTGACTACTCTACTAGGAAAGCTTTTATATTCAGATATAAAGTGAGGAATACAAGAGAAATGAAACTCTACCAGTCTCATGAACATAATCCATCAAATCTGAGTTTTCTCTTCTAGCAGAAATGTCTAAACCCTTCCAGAAATATGAGGGCTGGAATAAACTCTGATTAACCTACAGAGCAAGCAGGGAAAAGGGTGTGTGAGTAGCTAGATGGTTTTTAATACAGATAAATACATTGAATATAAGTTTTCTTTGGAATATTATTTTTCCCTAGAGGCCCTCACTGGTGATTTGTCCCTGCACTTCTGCTTCATGTCAGGGACACCTGAGGACAGCAGATTTCCATCAGAAACTGGTTTATTTTTTGTTAGGGGATTGTAAGATCTCACATGTGTCAAATGGCTTTTCCCCACTAATGGAAGTTTTGCTACTTTTTAGTTAGCTTTAAGTACATTTATTGTGTCTTGATGTTTGACAGAAAACAGGGAAGTACTTTTTTGTTTTCTGTTTTATAATGGTGGCAAGCAGAAGAGAAGAGAGGAATAAGACACTGAAGGAAAACTGAGATGTCATGACCTCTGAACTGGCAATTAGACCTCCTAACAAACGGCGTTTCACCCTAATCACTTTGCTACCCACCAGCATACTCACACAAAAAAGAAAACTTCTCAACAGCCACAATTTCTATTGGTTATAGAGTGTCACTACAGTATATAAAATGCATACTTGCAAAGTATAAAACCATAGTCATGGTTGAGAAGACTTCTTCACCTAACGGAGCCAGTCTTCAGCAGCAAGAGAGAGGCTTCACCAGTGTTTGGTTGTTACAAAAATAAATTCTGCCAAGTGTAGTGGCTCACACTTTCTCTCCTAGCTACTCAGGAGGCTGAGATGGAGCATCTCAAGTTTAACACCAACCTGGGTGTCAGTTTAGTTGAGACTATCTCAAAGTAAAATTTGTGAAGGGCTGGTGATGTGGCTCAGTGGGAGAGTGCTTGCCTAACGTGCATAAGGCCCTTAGTTCAATCCCTAGTACTGTAGAAGAAATTAATTCTCTGAAGACATTAACTAAATTCAAATGCTTAAATTCAAGGAATCCTCAAACCATCCAATGGCAATGTGGATTCCCTCAGTTCTTTAAAATAGTATGTAAGTCTAGACAAGGATGTGTTCTGAACATGCAGTTTTAAATATACACAAGGAATGAAAGTCTTCACTTCTGTGGAGCAGCTGCTTAATTCAAGGACTGGATTGTAGCAGTGGCACAGGCACAGTATGAAGAACAGCATGAAAGATGATGTCCTCTTCAAGTTTCACTAGTTGCTTTCGTCTCCGTGACCAGCTTGGTTTCTTCGCTGAGTTGTAGAAGTAGAGAGGACCAAGTGTGTGTTTGCTGTCTCCGGAGAGTGTGCTTACTTCATTTGTGTGTTTCGTGCCCCACCATGAAAGGAACGCTTGCACAGCCCTCATCTTCCCTAGGAGTAGGTCTGCTGCCTGATGGCTGCTTCAGTGTTGCGAGGCGTCCTCACGTCCCATGAATAGTCTTGGAAGGTACCAGAATTGGTGCCTTTGTAGTTGATAAATGTATACACACAAACATATATCCCATATCCCACGAGTGGTACTTAAGCCGTAATACCTTTTGAGAATAGGTATATAAAGATAGCTACAGACTCCCTATATTTACTTGCAGATGTGTTTTATATTATGCAATATTAAATATTTTCCTAAAATCTCAAAAGGTACCAAGACTTCACATCTCATGGAAAAAGTGTACTCTTCTTTTTAAATGCTCTTGTGGAAGTATTTTTAAAAGTTATATATTGTGCATAATATGGCATACAAATTAATTTATTGGCTTGTTTGCCGTGATATATTGCGCATGACAAGATGTTTTCAGTTGCTTTGCTTGCTTCCGGTAACCATGAACCATATTTTCTGGGTTTTTCCCCTTTGTGATGTGTGTACACATGCATTATAAATCATCCCATGTTACATTTTCTCCCCTCCCCCCCCCACCTCATTAAAAGGAATATACTGCATGGAAAAGATAAATGCAAACATTCCTTTTCTTTGTTTCTTTTTTGTTTAAAATTCTGACTCAGAAATTTTCTTGCTCTTATTGGCTTTTTATGGGTGTGAAACATAACCGAATTGTGCATGGAAGATGCAGATTTAAAATCCAGTGGCTTCACAGTTTGCACATCAGTTGCCTGTCTCTTAGTATTTTGGATTCTGCATGAATAGGCTTGAGTGGTTCTCTTAAAAAAAAAAGAGTCTTAGACATTTAATGTGTAGATTCACATTCTGAAACAGTTCTAACTAGGTGCAATCTGGATCCTGAAAAAGCTCTAGGAGAGGGGACATTAGAAATTATTAAAATGAGTCATGTGGTTGCACAAAACAGACATACCTAGACAGGCAAAACAGAACGGCTACTGATATTTCAATGCAGCACATAAGAAAGTCAATAGAAGTAAGGGAACAGTTTCCCATTGTTATTTTTCTCATCGTTAATTCTTTTCTTATTCTGTCCGTTCTTCATCGTTAGCCTGTTTGGTTGCAATGTGCTTTTTCTGTCTTTCATTTCACATCGCTGTTTCTTGTTTTGTTTTTCTTTTTCAACTTCGGATTACTTGTGTCTGTAGAAACTTACTTTTCGTCTTTTACTTGATTGTCCCTTTTGCCTATTCCATTCTAAATCATGCAAACAATTGTACTTGCTTTTGTAATATTTCAAAGTTTACTGACCAATTTTTTTCTCTGGTCTCTCTGTTTCTCAACCATTTTTGTTGATTTTTGTGTTTGATTTCATTTTCAAATTTAAGAAACAGTTGAACGGAGTGCAGGAGCAACAAGATCCCTCCCCACCACTTACTCATACAAGCCGTTCTTTTCTACAAGACCATACCAGTCTTGGACAACGGCTACGACAACAGGGCCTGGGCCAGCCAAGTCAGGCTTCACTTCCTTGTCAAGTTCTTCTTCTAATACGCCATCAGCATCTCCGTTAAAATCAATATGGTCTGTGTCGACTCCTTCTCCAATCAAATCCACATTAGGCGCATCAACTACATCTTCAGTTAAATCCATTAGTGACGTGGCATCTCCAATTAGATCTTTCCGGACAATTTCTTCGCCAATAAAAACAGTGGTGTCACAGTCTCCATACAATATCCAGGTTGCCTCTGGTACCCTGGGTAGAGCTCCCACAGTCACAGAGGCTATGCCTTTAAAAGGGCTGGCATCCAGTTCTACGCTTTCTGCTCGAACCTCTCCAGTGACAACAGCAGGGTCTCTTTTGGAAAGGTCATCAATTACTATGACACCCCCTGCATCCCCCAAATCAAACATTAATATGTATTCCTCAAGTTTACCATTTAAGTCAATTATTACGTCAGCAGCACCACTAATACCTTCTTCCTTAAAGTCAGTGGTGTCTCCAGCTAAGTCAGCAGCTGATGTCATTTCATCAGCTAAAGCTACTATGGCATCTTCCCTCTCGTCACCCTTGAAACAGATGCCTGGACATGCAGAGGTAGCATTAGTCAACGGATCTATTTCTCCTCTGAAGTATCCATCGTCTTCAACTTTAATTAATGGATGCAAAGCCACTGCCACATTACAGGACAAAATTTCTACAGCTCCAAACTCTGTGAGCTCTGTGGTGAATGCAGCCACAGACACAGTGGAGAAGGTGTTTTCTACCACAGCGGCCATGCCATTTTCCCCACTCAGGTCATATGTTTCTGCAGCACCATCAGCTTTTCAGTCTCTAAGAACTCCTTCCACAAGTGCACTCTACACATCCCTCGGGTCGTCAATAGCTGCAACTACCTCATCTGTAACTTCATCGATAATAACAGTGCCAGTATACTCTGTAGTCAATGTTTTGCCAGAACCAGCATTAAAGAAACTTCCAGACTCTAGTTCACTTACGAAATCAGCAGCAGCCTTGCTGTCACCTATTAAAACATTGACTACGGAGACACGTCCTCAGCCTCATTTTAATCGAACGTCATCTCCGGTTAAGTCATCTTTGTTCCTTGCACCCTCTGCCCTCAAATTGTCCACACCATCTTCTTTATCTTCCAGTCAGGAGATACTCAAAGACGTGGCTGAAATGAAGGAGGACCTAATGCGGATGACTGCAATACTACAGACAGATGTGCCTGAGGAGAAGCCATTCCAAGCAGACCTCCCCAAAGAAGGGAGAATTGATGATGAAGAGCCTTTTAAAATCGTTGAGAAAGTAAAAGAAGATCTAGTGAAAGTTAGTGAAATCCTTAAAAAGGACGTGTGTGTTGATAGCAAAGGATCGCCTAAGTCACCAAAGAATGACAAAGGACGCTCTCCTGAAGAAGAATGGATAGAATTTAGTTCGGAAGAAATAAGAGAAGCGCGGCAGCAGGCTGCTGCGAGCCATTCTGCATCTCTGCCAGAAAGAGTGCACGTCAAAGCGAAAGCTGCCTCCGAGAAGGATTACAACTTGACCAAAGTTATAGATTACCTGACAAATGATATTGGGAGTAGTTCCTTGACAAACTTAAAGTACAAGTTTGAGGATGCAAAAAAGGATGGGGAGGAGAGACAGAAAAGAATTTTGAAACCAGCAATTGCTTTGCAGGAACACAAACTCAAAATGCCACCGGCCTCCATGAGGCCTTCCACCTCTGAGAAGGAACTATGCAAAATGGCTGACTCCTTTTTTGGAACAGATACCATTTTAGAGTCTCCAGATGACTTTTCTCAACATGACCAAGATAAAAGTCCCTTGTCTGACAGTGGTTTTGAAACAAGAAGTGAAAAAACACCTTCAGCCCCACAAAGTGCTGAAAGCACTGGTCCTAAACCACTCTTTCACGAAGTCCCCATCCCCCCTGTCATTACAGAAACAAGAACCGAAGTGGTTCACGTTATCAGGAGCTATGAGCCCTCAGCTGGGGATGTCCCCCAGTCCCAACCAGAGGAACCCGTGTCACCTAAACCTTCACCAACATTTATGGAACTAGAACCAAAGCCCACCACCTCTAGTATTAAAGAAAAAGTTAAAGCATTTCAAATGAAAGCCAGTGCTGAAGAAGATGACCACAGTCGGGTTTTGAGCAAAGGCATGCGTGTCAAAGAAGAGACTCATATAACTACAACCACCAGGACGGTTTATCATTCCCCACCAGGCGGTGAAAGCGCCTCGGAAAGAATTGAAGAAACCATGTCGGTCCACGACATTATGAAGGCCTTTCAGTCTGGGAGGGACCCTTCCAAAGAACTGGCAGGTCTGTTTGAACATAAGTCGGCAGTGTCACCAGATGTTCACAAGTCTGCTGCTGAAACAACAGGCCAGCACGCAGAGAAGGACAACCAAATGAAACCCAAACTGGAGCGCATAATAGAAGTCCACATCGAAAAAGGTAACCAGGCTGAGCCCACTGAAGTCATTATTAGAGAAACCAAAAAGCATCCAGAAAAGGAAATGTATGTATATCAGAAAGACTTATCCCGGGGAGATATTAACCTAAAAGATTTTCTGCCAGAAAAACACGATGCTTTTCCTTGTCCAGAGGAACAGGGTCCGCAAGAAGAAGAAGAACTGACAGCAGAAGAGTCGTTGCCGTCTTACCTGGAGTCTTCCCGAGTGAACACTCCCGTGTCTCAGGAAGAAGACAGCCGCCCTAGTTCTGCACAGCTCGTGTCTGATGACTCTTACAAAACCCTGAAGCTTCTGAGTCAGCACTCCATAGAATACCATGACGACGAGTTGTCAGAACTAAGAGGGGAGTCTTACAGGTTTGCTGAGAAAATGCTTCTGTCAGAAAAGCTAGATGTGTCTCACTCTGATACTGAGGAATCGGTCACAGACCGTGCAGGACCCCCTAGCTCAGAGGTACAGGGGTCTGATGAGCAGTCCAAAGAAAAAGTAGCCACTGCCCCCAGGAAAGAAATTCTCTCCAAAATCTATAAAGATGTGTCTGAAAATGGTGTAGGTAAAGTGTCTAAAGATGAGCATTTTGATAAAGTGACAGTGTTGCACTATTCGGGCGATGTTAGTAGTCCAAAACATGCCATGTGGATGCGCTTTACTGAGGACAGATTAGACAGAGGTAGAGAGAAGTTGATATATGAAGATAGGGTGGACAGGACTGTGAAGGAGGCTGAAGAGAAGCTGACTGAAGTGTCACAGTTTTTTCGTGACAAAACTGAGAAACTAAATGATGAACTGCAGTCCCCAGAGAAGAAGCCACGCCCCAAAAGTGGCAAGGAGTACTCTTGTCAGAGCTCTACCAGTAGCAGTCCTGAGAAAGTACTAACGGAACTGTTGGCATCCAATGATGAGTGGGTTAAGTCAAGGCAGCCAGGCCCTGATGGACAAGGCTTCCTCCAGGCTGATGACAGGAAAACATCAAGTTTGCCCAGCAGCCCAGAGAAGAAGGCTCTTCCCCAACAGAATGAGGATAGCAAGTCCACCATGGAAGCCAAAGGAAGCGTGTCACAGAGCAGAGCACCCGAAGGGCCGCAATCTGGATTTCAGCTCAAACAATCTAAACTCAGCTCAATTAGATTAAAATTTGAACAAGGCACACATGCCGAAAGTAAGGACATATCTCTTGAAGACAAAAAACCAGATGGCCAATCCAGAATCCCAGTTAAAAAAACACAGGAAAGCAAGCTACCGCTCTACCAAGTTTTGGGTAGAGAAAAACAACAAAAAGCTATAGATCTCTCAGAGGAAAACATTTGTATGCAAAAAGATGTTGTGTTAATGAAAGCTAAAGATGAGCATGCCCAGAGCAATGAAATTGTTGTAAATGATGTCGGCTCTGATGACGTGAAAAAGCAGAGAACTGGAATGTCAAGTAGAGCAGTGCCTGACTATTTTTCTGAGCAACAGGCTAAAGACTTGCCATGCAGTGCAACCTCAGATTTAGCAACCAAGGGACCATGGGACAAAAAAGTCTTTAGGACATGGGAAAGTTCTGGAGCCACTAATAATAAGTCTCAGAAAGATAAACTTTCACATGTACTTGTTCACGATGTAAGAGAGAATCACAATGGTCACTCTGAGAGTAAAAGTGTTGATCAAAAGAATGAATTTATGCCTGTGACTGAGAGAGACCACAAATTGTTAGCAAATGGATCTCTCTCAGAAATTAAGGAAATGACTGTAAAATCTCCCTCTAAGAAAGTCTTGTATAGGGAGTATGTTGTCAAAGATGGGGAACGTCCAGGTGGAGCTCTTGGTCAACCTCCCAGGAAAAGTGACAGCTCCGCAGTGTCACATATTCCAGTCCGAGTTGCTGATGAGAGGAGGATGTTGTCTTCTAATATTCCTGATGGTTTTTGTGAGCAGACGACACTTTCAAAACATGAACTCTCACAAAAAATGTCCCAGTCAAGTATGAGCAAAGAGACAGTTGAGACACAGCACTTTAATTCTATAGAAGATGAAAAGGTTACCTATTCAGAGATCAGCAAAGTTTCCAAACAGAGTTATGTAGGCTTATGCCCGCCTCTTGGTGAAACTGAGACCTCACCTACCAAATCTCCTGACTCTCTAGAGTTTAGTCCAGGAAAGGAATCTCCTTCTAGTGATGTATTCGACCGCAGTCCCATTGATGGGTTGGAAAAATTTGTGCCACTGGCCCATACAGAGGGAGGGAAAGAGATTAAAAATTTACCTGTGTATGTCAGTTTTGTGCAAGTGGGGAAGCAGTATGAAAAGGAAATCCAACAAGGAGGTGTAAAAAAGATCATAAGTCAGGAATGTAAGACAGTGCAAGAAACCAGGGGGACTTTTTATACAACTAGACAGCAAAAACAACCTCCTTCTCCCCAAGGTAGTCCAGAAGATGATACTCTAGAGCAAGTATCCTTTCTAGACAGCTCTGGGAAAAGTCCCTTAACCCCAGAAACGCCTAGTTCAGAGGAAGTGAGTTACGAATTTACGTCCAAGACCCCAGACTCTCTCATAGCTTATATACCAGGCAAACCCAGCCCAATTC
Source organism: Ctenodactylus gundi (assembly GCA_004027205.1). Lineage (NCBI taxonomy): Eukaryota > Metazoa > Chordata > Mammalia > Rodentia > Ctenodactylidae > Ctenodactylus > Ctenodactylus gundi. The sequence goes on from PVKB01000120.1 coordinate 1,013,142, forward strand.
CTGAGGTGTCCGAGGAGTCAGAGGAGGAGGAACAGGCCAAGTCAGCCTCCCTGAAGCCAACCACAGTGGAGGAAACGGTAGTTGAGCGTGAAATGCCTACTGATGTAAGCAAAGACTCTATCCAGAGGTCCAAAAGTAACAGAGTTGCCTATATTGAATTTCCCCCTCCTCCACCACTAGATGCGGACCAGATTGAGTCAGATAAGAAGCATCATTATCTCCCTGAGAGGGAAGACATGATTGAAGTCAGTCTGCAAGATGAGCATGACAAGTACCAGCTGGCCGAACCAGTCATCAGAGTGCAGCCACCTTCACCAATTCCTCCCGGGGCAGACACCAGTGATTCAAGTGATGATGAATCTATTTACCAACCAGTCCCAATTAAAAAATACACCTTCAAACTGAAAGAAGTAGACGAGGAACAAAAGGAAATGACAAAATCCAAAGCTTCCATCGAAAAGGCTTCCAACCAGAAAGAACTAGAAAGTAACGGATCCGGAAAAGATAATGAGTTTGGCCTTGGCCTTGACTCACCTCAGAATGAAACTGCTCAGAATGGGAACAATGACCAGTCTGTCACAGAGTGTTCCATTGCTACCACCGCAGAGTTTTCTCATGATACCGATGCAACAGAAATCGACTCTCTGGATGGCTACGACCTGCAAGATGAAGATGATGGTCTGACAGAGAGTGACTCTAAACTCCCAAGTCAAACCATGGAAATAAAGAAGGATGTCTGGAGCACCGAGGGCATCCTGAAGCCAGCCGACCGTGCTTTCAGTCAAAGTAAACTCGAAGTTATTGAGGAGGAGGAGGGGAAAGTGGGACCGGAAGAAGATAAGCCATCCTCTAAAAGCTCTTCATCAGAAAGGACTCCTGATAAGACTGATCAGAAGTCAGGAACCCAATTTTTCACACTAGAAGGCAGACATCCTGATAGATCGGTGTTTCCTGATACTTATTTCAGTTACAAAGTAGATGAAGAATTCGCCACTCCTTTTAAAACAGTAGCTACTAAGGGCCTAGATTTTGACCCGTGGTCTAATAATCGAGGGGACGATGAAGTTTTTGATGGTAAATCACGGGAAGATGAAACTAAGCCATTTGGTCTGGCAGTGGATGACCGCTCTCCAGCAACAACCCCTGATACCACACCAGCCAGAACGCCGACTGACGAAAGTACCCCAACTAGCGAGCCTAACCCCTTCCCATTTCATGAAGGAAAAATGTTTGAGATGACTCGCAGTGGTGCAATTGACATGAGCAAGAGGGATTTTGTTGAAGAGAGGCTTCAATTTTTCCAGATTGGTGAGCATACTTCTGAAGGGAAGTCAGGGGACCAGGGGGAAGGGGATAAAAGTATGGTCACTGCCACCTCACAGCCACAGACAGGGGACACCACTGTAGAAACCAATCTAGAGAGAAATATAGAGGCACCTACAATTGAACCTAACCACAGCAGCCTGACCAGCGGAGAGTGTCAGGAAGGCACATCCAGTAGTGGCTCCCTGGAGAAATCAACCGCAGCCGCTAACACCTCTAAAGTTGACCCCAAATTGCGCACACCTATAAAAATGGGAATTTCCGCATCCACCATGACCATGAAGAAAGAAGGCCCGGGAGAAGTAACAGATAAGATAGAAGCTGTGATGACCAGTTGTCAGGGAATAGAAAATGAAACCTTACCAGAGATTCCAAATGCAGCCAGTAGTCAGGCGGGCACTAGGCCTCAAGAAAAACTTGATTTCCAAAAAGATAACTTTAACAACAACAACAATTTGGATTCTTCCACTATACAGACAAATAACAGTAATGTAGTTCTGAGAGAACATTCTGCACCCATTTGTACCACAGAGAAGGCTAATCCAGTGAATGCCTCACCAGGAAAAAAGCCAGGGGCACTGCAAGGACACAGTGGCAGAGATAAGCAGACAGTTCTTGGAGAGCAGCAAAAGACCAAAGAATCCATAGGGACTAGGCGAAAATCCAAACTTCCCATAAAAGCCACTTCACCAAAAGATATCTTTCCACCAAACCACTTGCTAAACATTAAAGCCAGTAAAGTGAAACAGGTCAGCCAATCAGAGAAAACCAAAATCCTTGCTGCTACTTCATGTATAGATGGGAAGTCCAGAATTCCAGTAAAAAACACACACAGGGAAAACTTAGCTTCAGTTAGAAAAGCATGTACCACACAAAAGCAAGGGCAGCCAGAGAAAGGCAAGGCCAAACAGCTTCCCTCCAAGTTGCCAGTAAAGGTAAGATCCACCTACGTCACCACCACCACCACCACCACCACCACCACCACCACCACCACCACCACCACCACCACCACAGTAAAAGTTAGGAAGAGTCAGCTTAAGGAAGTATGTAAACATTCCATTGAATATTTTAAGGGAATTAGTGGTGAGACCCTAAAGCTTGTGGACCGCCTCTCAGAAGAAGACAAGAAGATGCAGTCGGAGTTGTCTGATGAGGAAGAAAGTACCTCAAGAAACACGTCGTCGCTGTCCGAGACTTCCCGGGGTGGCCAGTCTTCAGTTACAACGAAGTCTGCTAGAGATAAGAAAACAGAGGCAGCGCCTTTAAAATCAAAGAGTGAAAAGGCCGGCAGTGAGAGAAGGAGCAGTAGGAGGACTGGTGAGAATGAAGGCAGTCAGGTTTCTGAGCGCTCTCTGCTCACCTCCTGGAGACCAGCATAGTTTGTAAACACTCTGCAACTCGTAGACGCTAGTGCATGAACTGTCGTGATTGCCTGTGCAGTGACTTAACCGTAGTTTCTCATTCTGTCATCGTCATGTGTGTGTGCTGTCTTATACGCTATACTCTTCCTCCTCTTAACCCAAGTACACCGTAGACAGCTAGGAAAGCATGCTGACGGTACTGGTGTCGTTCGAGAGGAACAACTTTTGTTTTTCTTAATGTGCTAATGAATACGATTCTGTCCGAGTAAAAGCACCTATGTTGAAAATGTCATCGTGGTGTTTTCGCCAACATGATGATTCTGTAACTGTCGTGAAGTAGCTAGCTTGTCAGCATGTTCAATTCCATTACATTGGGCATCCATGTAGTCTGACATCTGACCTGGTACAGGTGATAAACAAGGGAGCCATGTGAAAAAAGTGGGTAGGACACATCTAAGTGTATTGCATTAGCCTCTCTGTAAATTCTGAGCACTACTAAAAGCAATTTTCCAGTATTGTATCTTTCTTGATAATTATTTTAATTAAGCAATTGTAAATCGTAGGTCCACAGAGTCCATGCGAACGGACAGATATCAGGATGGCAATAGTAGCCGATCACCTGGGACTTAGTTGGACAGGTAAGTGTGTACACTCCTGAATGAAACAAAGTACAGCTTCTTTATCCCCTTGTCTTAATGTAAAAACTACTGGAAAACTTCCATGATTTCTAACTACAAACAGATAATTATTGATAGCACCTTGTACACTGTATTTTTCACAGTATTTTTTTTCCTGCATACATCCATCATGGGTTACAAATTTTACATTATTTACCCTAAATTTAGGCTTGTTCCTCACAGTGCCATTTCCGGTAAGATTGTAGCCTTTTACCTTTGACTTGCAGACATAAAGGAGAACATATGTAACACCTCTGAAATAAGTCAGATTCTTTAACATGTTTAATATCCTAGAACAGCTCTCACACACTTTGTTTCTCAGTGTTGGGGATTGAACTCGAGGCCTGTCACACCCTCTCCCAAGCCTCTCCCCAAGCTTACATTCCCAGCCCTAGCACAGCTCTTTTAGGCAACAGGTCAGCTAACTCATTTCTAGGTTTCACAGAGTTTAACCATTCGTGAATCATCTGTATGGCTTTTATGATATACACATTAAAGTTTGTATTTTCATTTACCTGAAGCTTTTTTTCTTTTTGTGTGTGTGCTGGCAATCCAGAACTTCATACATGTCAAGCATGTACTCTACCACTGAGCTATGTGCTCAGTCCAGATACTTTTCTTTCAGTTTTATATATAAAATTTTATTTTAAAAAATATTACTTTGCTAGTAAAGGATGGGGTACTTGTAGAATCTATATAGGAAAACAAAAGAATAACAGTTTAAATTTTAAATTGAAACTTTTAAAAATAGGATATAAGTAAATAGACTTAATTCACCAATTTATAAGGAACCATTGGTAATCATTGTGTCATTGAGGAATATTTGGCGTCATTTTGCTTCAGTAAAGACATGAAGATGAAGGTCTGTGTTAACTGGATAATTCCGCATCATAGTGTTTGTTTAACTTTTTTTTACAGTACAGAGAATTGAACCTGTGGGCACTCTTTAACACTGAGCTGTGTCCCCAGCTGTGTTTTTTTTTTTTTTTTTGAGAGAGAGAGAGAGTATTGCTAAGTTGCCCAAGCTGGCCTTCAACTTGTGATTCTTCTGCCTCTGATTCCTGGTTAGCTGGCATGACACAGTGTACCACCATGCCTGGCCTACTCTATAGTTTTGATCTAATCATGGTGCCGAAAATTTGGCCTCACATAAATGGGAGATATCTTAAGTTTGCTAGGCTGAATATTTTTTTTTAATGCACAGCCAAAAAAGTAAGGGTAATTTAAGAGTAATGGCTTATCTAAAATCATCTTGCATACAATCGATGACATACATTCCATACAGTTATTTATTTTTCAAAAGGGAGAATATGAAACTAGGTAATAAGAAACAAGGTCATTTATAATTTTTTTCTTCAAATGCCCTCAGTCCCTCATACCATCCCTCCAGCCTAATTTCACCACCACATATCAATCCCTGCTTTCAGGCACACTGATAATATTTGGGGTCTAGTAAAGCTCTGAAGACAGGCAGTTGGTCTGAGTGATCCTTTGCAGGTGGGTAAGAGGTGCTGTGTCTAAGTATTTACTGACAGAATAGTATGAAGTTTATGTATTGTACATCAGACACTAGTCTTAAAATAGATTAGAGCAAATGTTAATTTTGTGGTATATGCCCATAGCTCTTAGATTTGTTTACTTACGCCAATACAGCCCTTAGATTGTCAGAGAAAATTGTTGGGAAGAAGGGGCAGAAGAAGAGCAGATAAACTTGGGGTGTAGCTCAGTGGGAGAGGGCTTGGCAGAAAGCTCAAAGCCCTGGGCTCTATCTCTAGCACCATGAGGTCAGGGGCCAAAAAAGGGGAGATGGGAAGCCTGGAATTATCGACTTCTTTGTCTCAGGAAGTCTTTGCTCTCTCATTGTGTCTTCAGACAATTCGTACAGGTTGGTCTTGAGGACTTGTTGGTTAAATAGATAAGTATGACCTTCTGTGATCAGAATTACTGTGTGCTCAATGAAAATTAGAAAAGTTAAACATTTAACAGGACAAATCTGACCACCATTAGCATCCTAGTGTGCTTTTTTTTAAAAAAATTTTTTTCAGTTGTTTATAAAACAGTTACGAATTTTATAATTTCCTACAAAATTATTTTCTGATCTTGGCTTTAATGGATAAATAGCATAGTTAATACATAAACCTTATAATGTTTCTAACTGGGTCACAATGTACTCATGAGTCATGAAATAAATTTATGCTCTGTTTTTAAATGGAATATAAAAATGTGTGTATTACATGTATTAAAATCAAAATTTGCCCCATGGAGATCTGGTTTCATTTATATAAGAACTATGGTATACAGTATATTTCTAACTACATGCGATGATCACAACACTTTGCAAGCTCTGCCTCTCATGTTAACTGTTGTAAACATATGGGCTGTTTTCAGTTTTTCATTAGCCCAAGTTTGCAGTGAATAGTAGTGGACACAAAGCATTTTGTACAACTCTTGAACTGTCAGGATATGCTTCTAGAATTGGTCAAAAGAGGACTTTCGACCTTTAGAAATCATTTTGCCAAAGTGCTGAAAATATTTCTTCACAGAAATAGAATTTTGACCAGTTCCTTTTCCATAAGAGTATTTTTCCTATTATGTTTCATAATTATTTAAGGTAATACACAATAAGGCACACACAAACACACATGCATCTGTGTATGTGTATTTTGAGATAGAGCCTTGCTCTGTTGTTCAGGCTGGCAACTCCTGGCAGTCCTTCTGCTCAGCGTCCTGAGTTCTGGGATCACAGATATGTACCCCCACACCCAACTAATTTTTATGTAGTGCTGGGGAATCAAATCGAGGGTCCTACACATGCTAGGCAAGCACTTCACCACTGAGCTGTACCCCAGCCTGGTCCACAAAAATATAAATGAAAAGTCTACAAAGCTGCTGTCCCCCAAGGTCGCCACTAGCACCCAGATTTTGTGTGTGTATGTGTATCTTTGCAAAGACAGCCTGAGCATTTACAAAATTGAGCATATGAGGATACGTGGAGAGAAAGGTAGCCCCTTTTTTACTTTTTACACAAGTGGCTGCGTATCGTATGATCTGTCTTGGAGTCATGATTTAATCTAAGTTCTTGAAACCTGATATAAGGGTGGATTGTCATGTGAATGAAAGGCATACTTAAAAGAGGATGCTACGGGACCTATTGTTATCTCTTGTGCCAAATGCATGAGTTGTATACCTGTTCGGTATGTATGTCATTTGCATCTATTTCAGAAAATGTCAACTAAAAGCAAGCAATATAATCTTCGTAAAAAAAATGAGAATCTTTATATAACATTGTCTTTCAAGGGAATTTGATTCCAAGTAACTACCATAGGAGTGTTCAATCACAGCCTGAGTGTAACCGCTAGCTTCCTGTGAGATCGGGTTTATGAAGACTAAGGCCCATGGCTGGACTTGGGTTTTTCTGTAACATTCCTCTCCTCTCCTTTTTTTCATAGCTGTTGGACATTTTTAGAAAATGTGTGTAGCAAAAGTAGAATATGCATTCTTAGTAACTCTCTTTCTTTTTACAGAACTGGCAAGGGAACTGAATTTTTCAGTGGATGAAATCAATCAAATCCGTGTGGAAAATCCAAATTCTTTAATTTCTCAAAGCTTCATGTTATTAAAAAAATGGGTTACCAGAGACGGGAAAAATGCTACAAGTATGCTAAAAATATTTAATTTTAACTTTAAAAACTGCATATATTGAGTACTTTAGATAAGCCTACCATTAGGTTCAATCCAGTGTTAATCTAAATTTTCTGTACCTTTTAATATAAGACAATCCGATGGCTCACAAAGTCACAGCAAGACTTTTGAAGTTTTGCTTAGCACTAATGTTCTAAAGTCCCAGTTTTAAGAAGGTAGGAAGTAGTACCATTTGTTTTTTGCTTTCTGTTTGTCTGCCATTTCTCCATGACCATAAAAAATGGAAAAAGAACTCTAGTTGTTACCTCATGAGATGGTACCAGAAACATCCCACAGTGGCCCGGGCAGAAGTGCAGAGAAAAGGAGTAGATCTAGTAGGGGATCGAGTAGTCACACTTCGCTTGCTCTGAAGCAGCAGGGATTTCTCTTACTGGTAGGGCTGGCTTGGTGGAGGAGGCAGTGCTACACCTTGGCACGTGCTAACCCACAGCAATGTGGAATATGTTATTGTGGGTTGTGCCTGGGTCAGCCTGACCTTAGTAACTCATTAAAATACTAAGCATTAAATATGAGAGTGACCTATTTTGACATTCTGAAAAAAGAAGGAACTTTCTGCCGCTGTGCTTTATCTCCTTATAAAGGCTCCAGCTATTTTAAGGCCTGTCTGCTTCTGTTAAAGTGGAGCAACTACTGTTGCCACCAGACACACGTTACAGAGTGATTCTTGTCGCACCAAGTGTTCTGAGCCTCCTGGATAATGTGACAGGGTAGAGGAAGAGGAGAAGCCTTGACATGTCAGGAGGGTTGTAAAAGCCACACCTTTATGTGGATTTTGTGCTGACAGGAAAATAATCTAACTGGGTTTTCAACTATTTTTTTTCTCCCTTGCAGCTGATGCCTTAACTTCGGTCTTGACAAAAATTAATCGAATAGATATAGTGACTCTACTAGAAGGACCAATATTTGATTATGGAAATATTTCAGGCACCAGAAGTTTTGCAGATGAAAACAATGTTTTCCATGACCCTGTTGATGGTAATTGAATTTAGTGTTCATAATCGTTTAATCCTATCGTAAAATTTGAAAATCATTGGACGAGGCAGTTATTTAAAACCAATTAAATTGCTGTTTGCTAGATTTTTCATTTTCACAGCATTTTCTCCACCCAAGACTACAAATAAGTATTGTGATATCAGAGCAAACCTGTTAAATGCCTCTATAATATACAATGCAAATAATGAAATATAAAAGCACTTAGTCATAAATAATCTGAAAGAATTGGCATTTCTGGTATTTTAAATGTGACCAAATGGAAAAAAGTTTAGCACTTAAAAAATGTGTGATTTTTGTCATTTTTGGCTTTTATATTAGCCTAAAATTGACTGATCTTTAAGTGAAACCAAATTGTGATCTCATCTTACCAAATAAAATACTGAGTTAAGTTTAAGCAAAAATGTAGATTGTCAAGGTAAAATGGTAAATTACAGTGCTGGGACCAATTAAAAATATATCAGAAAAGACTACTTTATTGAAGTATTTTAGTTACGAGACATTACTTTAACTTCTGTTCTGCCATTCTTTGGGAAAACCCTTCTTGACCTATTATATATAAAAAGCAAAAAGATACAATGAACATGGATTTTATTGATGACATTATTCACAGCATCTGAATTGATAGAATATTGTCATCTTCCCTTCATTATATAAATTGGGGCTTTTGCATCAAAGTATTAAAAAAAGCATGACATGAGAATTTATTTCTCCAATAAATTTTGAGTAGAAAATATTTATGATGTATGATGGTGTGGAGGCAAGGAAGGAGAGGAGCCAGATTTTTCCACAATTGTAAGGTTTTAAAACTAGTCTTCTTTAGAATTTTTTTGAACCAGCATATCACCATTTAGTCAAAGCCAGCCCATCCTTGGATATGTAGCCCAGGCTCCTGGCTGGCCTCAAAATTGTGACCTTCTTATCTCAGCCTCCTAAAAGAAGAGATTACAGGCATGCACTACCATTTTAAGCTGGCAAAGTTAGAATAATAAGAATCATTAACTTCTGATTCAACAATTAGTACATGGAGAAAGATGTGGAATTCTTAGAAAGTTTCTGCTTACCAAAATAAATAGGAAATTTAAAGTGTACGTGTTATCCACAGAATGCATAATAAAATCAATGAGACATTTTTTTAGGCTTGTAAATTCTATAGAATTGTGGTGGGAAAGCTCTCTTCAAAGCCTTATTTTACATACCATGCGTGGGCAATCAGTCTCTAAGCAAATGCAGATCACTGCTATAGTAAAGTTTATAGATTGTTCTGATACTGATTAGGAGGGAAAAAAAGTAGCACTCATGAAACTGATGACAAAAAACACATCAGAAACTTGTATTGAAAGTTTGTTTAATTTAACATTTTAAAATTGGAATGTAAGTTCACAGCATTTTCTGATGCTGCATCTTAGTACTTATATATTCCTTGTTTTTAAAAGTCTCAGGTAAATTTAGAAATTTCATTTATGTACATTATAAACCTCAGCTAATCTTAGCTAATTATCCAATAAGATTTCGGTTTACAGGTGACCATAATTGAAAAAATGTTAAATTACCTATAGCAATTAAACTATATCAATAGCTAAGATGATACCTGTCTTGGTGGAAAAATTACTCTGGAGTGCATCTAGAACAATAATTCAGGAAATGTGCATTTTTTTCCCTGTCTCTCCTCTTCACTCAACTTCTCCAAGACTTCCTTTCCTCACCATGACCAGACTACCATTGACTTTTCTCTCTGCTAAAGCAGAAAAATATTTCTGTAGTCCATGTAGCATTGTTTAAAACAAGGGATTAGCGTCCTCCTTCCCTTTTGTGTAGCTGTTTAATAAACTCCATTTATAACATTGTCAAGAATATTCAGAGTGCTCTTTGCAAATAGTTTCCTATCTCTGTTGTGTACCATTTTCTTATTTGATTTGTGGTTCTAAGTGGCTCGCACCACCAACTTCACCAAGACCTTCACATGTGCCACAACCTTTTCATCTCTGTCCATCGTGATACCTGGAAATGTTACGTGGACTCTATTTCTGTTTTACCTACTTTTTAAGTCATTTTCCTAACATCTGTTTAGATCTTACTCAGTGCTACTGTCCTAAAACCTAATAATCATTTCTTTTCAAAGATTTAAATTCAATTTTCTTTCCTGTAAAACAATTAAAAATTAAAGTTTGGTTGCATTGCTCATATGTACTGTTTTGAAAACAAGTTACAGGTAATTAATTACAAGATTGTTTCCTTGTGGCTTGCTGTATTCAATCCACCACAGTATGAAAATTTGCATGCTAAAATTAGAATGATTATAAATTTGGCCGTGAAATAAATGTGTCTTAAGTAATGACAACTAACTTTATATTCAACTAAGTTAGTTTGCATATTTACATTACTGCATTAAAATTACAAAATTGATAGAAATTCTAATGAAGATACCATTTCTATTTCATTGTTTGTACTAGGCTTTTTATTTTATATTTCATTTAACTGAACTAAATTATCAACATTCTGTAATTCATCATGCATTTTCATGCCTGATACAATTTTTGTCATTCCATGTGTTTTGTTTGATGTGTTCTAATTCATTCCAGTCAGTCCAAATGTACTGTCTTCCATAGGTTACCCTTCCCTTCACGTGGATCTGGAAACCCCCACAGGGTTGCACTACACACCACCCACCCCTTTGCAGCAAGATGATTATTTTAGTGATTTCTCTAGCATAGAGTCTCCCCTTAGAACCCCCAGTAGACTGAGTGATGGGCTAGTGCCTTCCCAGGGACATGTAGACCATCCAGCAGACGGACCTCCTGTTGTAACTGCAGAAGACACTTCTTTAGAAGACAGCAAAATGGAAGACTCAGTGCCTTTATCAGAAATGCCTGAAGCAGTGGATGTAGATGAGAGCCAGTTGGAGGATGTATGTCTGAGTGAGTATCCTCAATACCTCGGAAGTTTGGCTGGGGTCCCAAAAGATGTCAAACCAGCAGAGCCACTGAAACAGACTAGAAAAGTAGGCGTAAGCTCTGAGAAGCAAGAGAAAGGAAAATCTGGTCCTGATGAGGAGATGACGGAAGAGAAACTCAAATCTCTATTTGAGGACATTCAACTCGAAGAAGGAGTAGAGTCTGAGGAGATGACAGAAGAACAAGTACAGGCTATTCTTAAACATGTTCAGCAAGCAGAACTGGAAATGTCTTCAATTACAGGTTGGCAGAATGAGACATCAAGTGGAAACACAGAGTCCCCCGCTCAAGCTCGAAGAATAAGTGGTGGGTTACTAGACCGTCTGGATGAAAGGTATGGCTCTTGTTTTGGGAAGAAAGTTAAGTGGGATTACTTTCCTTGAAATATTTTTTAAATAAATGCTTTTCAGCAGTGACTGTAATTGCTAGACCAGCTTAGAGATAATACCTGATTTCACAGGTGGTCCTTACACTAATCCAGAGAGGAAAAGTGAATTGAAGTTCAAGTTATAAATTTCAAAACGATGGAGAGTTTGAAGTCAAAAGAAAAAAATTAACATATATACCAAAGATGTATATGTTGTCCTTGCCTTAGAAGAGTACTCTAACTTAAAACTTGTATTATTTTCTCATGGCCAGTAGTCTATGTAAATATGCTCATTATCGAAAACAATAAGATAAAGATTAAAAACAAGTCAGTACAACTCCCTGAAAGAATAGCTTTAAAATTTTGGTGGAAGAGCACATACTTGGCCTGTGCAAGGCCCTCAGTTCAATTACCAAAAAGAAATAAGTTAATGGTTTTTCTAACCTGTATGTATCTATCCTTTATGTACATTTCAAAAAATGTCTTAAAGGCATTCTGCCCTGCTACCATAAGTAAAACAGTTTACACTTTATATGACATTCCACTTTGTGTGAATTCTTGCCTCCCAAAATATTTTCATGATAGATAGACACTTGTTTGTAGGTAAAATAGTTCTCTGAAAATGAATCATTTTCCCATAGGCTAGAAAGGTAAGTCCCCAGAAAACAAATAGTGCTAACTGATGACTGTGTTCAGATGCAGTTATGTAATTTAGTGTTGTATATCAGGAAATAGGTATAGGAAAGATGTTTATTATTAAACTTGTTGAAGTTCATTATTAAACTGGTTGAAGTTCCTTGTTTAATATAGCCTTTGCCAGTGAATTACGTAAAAGAAATATTTTGTCATCATGTTCCAAAAATATTTAAAATCAAGAAAATGGCAGTTATTTTTCTCCTGGCATAAGCGTAAGTAAACTACTTTCGGTAACCACCGTGGACTGGGAAGTGGAAAAATTAAACAATTCATAAAAATGCATATTTTTGTAACTGGATTTTCACAGTACAATAAAATTATCCCTACACATACAGAATAGGGTATGCTACTAATATGTTTTTAAAGTAGATGTGTTCAAGTAGCCAGAATAGATCAGGCACACACCTTATAAATGCCAAGTACTCCACTACTTGTTGCCTTTGCAAATTATAATCAAAGACACTGAAAACAGTAGACAATCTACAAAATAAAGACTAAACTAACACTAGTAAAACAAAATTAGAAGTCAGTTTAAAGGAATGATGAATAAACACCACTCCTCATGTTACGTAGAATCCAAAGAAGTAGACGCTGTAGTCGGCAGAGGTCAGGAGTGAAGGGAGATGAGGTTCAAGTCAAGATGTTATGGTTGGAAAACATACAACCAGAATTTGAGGTTATTGGGACTATCAAAGTTTCACCTCAGGGATTCATTTTGTTGTGAGAAAGTTTATCTATAAAATATCTTTCCCTTTTTTGATGAAACTGGAATTGAATCTCCATGAACACTTTTCAAGATACAGAATTTAAGTAGCTCTTTTAACTGACAGGATAGGTAGGGAGCTGGGAAGCCCTGGAGCCTATGCACACCTCCTCATACACCCCACCTATAACAGATCCCCATACTTTAAATCCAGTCACCAGATTTTTCTTGCCTTTCTATTTTATGCCTTCCACAGTAGTTACAAAACACGGATTGTTAACACTTAGATGGAGGTTCTAAAGCCATCATCAGCCATAACTTGCCATTTTAAATTTGTGCATTCTTTTCCAGCCCTGAACAGTGTAGAGATTCCATTACCTCATATCTCAAAGGAGAGCATGGAAAATTTGAAGCAAATGGAAGCCACGCAGAAATCCCTCCAGAAGCAAAGACAAAATCTAACTTTCCAGAGTCCCAGAATGATGTAGGAAAGCAGAGCGCTAAGGAAACTCTGAAACCAAAACCACATGGACCTGGTCGAGCTGAGGAGCCAGCCTCACCTCTTGCAGCTTATCAAAAATCCCTGGAAGAAACCAGCAAGGCTGTCATAGAGGAGCCTAAACCCTGTGTGCCTGTCAGTGTGAAAAAGATGAGTAGGACTTCTGCTGCCGATGGCAAGCCAAGGTTTAACCTCCATGAAGAAGAAGGGTCCAGTGGGTCTGAGCCAAAGGTACGTCATCTGGTCACCCACTGCTCTCACTGACCTGTACAATGTTGATGCCTCATCCTTTTGGTTATAGCTGTAGTACTGGACCCAGGATTCTTTACTGTTTCGAAATTATAAATGGGTTTAAAGTTGTAGCATAAATAATGGAGTTAAGTACTGAGTAAAGCAGATGGCCTCTGATCAGACCTTCTTTCACTATGTAGGAAAAAGGACGAAGTATCTCTGTGGCCATTTTCAGGAGAGAAAAAAATTACGGAGACACATAAGTAATCAGCTTAGGTTCGTTAAGAATTTAATTTGTAATTCAGGCTTCTTAACTCCAAAACCCATCTTCTTTCTTACTAGAGGAAGAGGATGAGTCTGAACCTTTCTGGTTCTTTGGATAATTTAAGAATATATTTATACCATTTGACCCATCTAAGATTTCTATTCTGTAAGGTTCATTGCATGAAAGTGTTTTTAAAAACTGAACAATTACCAAGCTGAAGATGAGGTGGGTTGAGAACGATCAGAAACATAAAGTCAGAAGAATTATTTTTTAAACTAACTTGATAACTAATATTTGTCTCTAGTAATTTGAAGCCTTACTGTGGTGGAATTATTTGTTTGCAGTTTGTACTCATGTCTTTTGGTACCACCTAGTAGAATTTTCTATTTTAGATACTGAAACATTTTAAACTAAAAGTATGATTCATAGATACAAAAAAATGAACTGTATTTTCTACATTTTTCCCTACTTACCTTGCTCTCAATTTCGGTGTCTTTTTGAGAGTTCTGCTGTAGACACAAATTGAGAAGTACACCTCTTTCCGCATCGTTGCATTGCCATCTTCCCTGAGACGTGGCTAGCTCAGTTAAGACTCATTGTAGCGATAAAACTGAAGTTAAGGAAATCTTATAGTAACTTCTCAGTTGCTCAGTAATTACCAGCTTATCAGCTAATCACATCCTTTCCATTCTGCAGACCTTCTTTTGGCAATTTTCATGCTTGATAGAAGGGAAATTAAGAAAAAATAAAAATTTGATCCTTTTTCCTTTATATAAGATTTGATAAAGCCAGTTACTAAATGAGCTAGAAATTATTGTTGGATGTCATGTTAACAAGTGATTACTACTACCAGTAATTGAACATTGAATTGTTTTTCAGTTTGAGTCTTTCTCAGTCCTGTGACTTTTTCCCTGACAAGTATGGTTTTAAATACTGATTTCTATCTTTGACTTGATTCTCAGTATATTTAAACAGGATGAATTTAGAGTGGAATGCCCCTTTATTTTTATATGTTTCCTTTTAAGACAAGTTCACAAAATAGTGGAAATAATAATACTGAGATTTTTACCTGTGAAGAATTACTCTTCCAAAGTCTACTAAAAATCAACACATAAGTTCTGAAAGCAAATTGCCATTCAGTAGAAATACATAAGACTCCATGGGTACATGTGTATGTTGGCCACTGGTGAGACATAATGGTATTACCATAACAAGAGAGGGTTGAAAGGAGATGTTACCCCTGAGTGGAAATTCAGCTGAGTTTATTATTAAAAATCACTTGAGAACTTTCTTGTAAAGAACTTTGCCTTTGGTGTTGGCTACCAGTCCTCCTGTTATGCAAAAAAGCAAAAACAATAAAAAAAAAATTCATGACCATAATAACTCTGGGAGATACAAGTCTCAAAAGACATCCAGAGATGTTTAGGATAATGCCTTTTGTAGCTCTACCATGTAAAATAGAAATCAAGTATGTCATTTGATATCTGATTTCAGAAAACAGCCCCCTTTTTGTCCCTAAAAAATCAGGTCAAAAGTCCGGGTGCGGCCCTTACACGGATGACTGCCTGCTGTTACAAGGTAAAATTCTACTATTTTTCTTTCATGCAGCAACTCAGACGCATGAATACTGAGAAAATTCCATTGGTTATCCTTAAATTGCCCCATGTACCACTTCCTAGAGTGCTCTCATAAAGGAGCCCTGCTGATCAGATTCTTCTGCTGTCTTCTAGCTCCTCTTCGTTAAGGCTAGTGGATATTGAGATTTTGGACAAGTGAACCCATTTTCTTTATGCAAAGTCTCAGGCTTCTTGATAGGGTCATTATCTGACTGACATCCAGGTTTGTTGTGTATTTGTATTAACATATATTCTGCTTTGGATTACCCGATGAAAAGCTTTCTCCAATGTAACATTCTATGTATGGATAATTCAGATTCCACTTACGCTTCTGCCTCATCCAACCCATCAATCTTGAAATGCTCATGAATAACTTTTCTTTCATGAGTGAGTTTCTCTTATCTTATTTCTACCTTTTTAAGCCACTGTGGGCTTTCTTTTTTACAATGTAGTATTTAGATCTTTTTAACTCTCTCAGGCTTACCATACCTTTTTGAATAACTGCAAGTTCTTATTCCTTATAAAGATGTTGGCTCTTACATCTTAATAAAAACCTTATTATTTAATCAACTCTTGTTCAAATGAAGTCCTATAAAGTCAATGTTGGTATCACTTGAACATCGTAAAATACTTGCCAAGTTTACTTTCAGTGAAGGAAATGGCCTAGTTTATTATTCAACTAACATTTCCTAAATCATTTTATCGAACACCTTGCACGAATTATACAAATAATACTGTTCATTTTCTAATGACATTAATTTTAAGTCCCATCTTAAAGTGATCACCAGAATTACACCATATAATTTAGACATAAAATCATTCAATAAATATTCTTTTTGAGACAGAGTCTTTCTCTACAGTCCAGGCAGGTCCTGAACACCTGGCAGTCCTCCCGTCTCAGCCTGCCTAGTGCTGGGATTACAGGCTGCACCAGGAAACCCAGCTACTATGTGGTGCTGGAGAGTTGAACTTGGGACCTTGAACTTTTTAAGCAAGTGCTCCACGCACTGTGCTATTCCTCCAGAAAATACTCTTAACCATGGCATTAAGTAGAAGCTAAAAATATTTTTCCCTTTGAATTACCAACTACTTGCCACTTAGTAGTTTATCCTGATTCCTATCCTTACTGACTAAAAAAATATTTTGTAAGATTATTACATTCTTACCCGTGCCATATTCCTGCCTGTGAGGTGGCATTACATTCTAATTTCATATTAGATCTTCAAGACTTTCAACTTTCACATCTTACATTATTCTTTTATTCACTTGAATAAACTCCAAGTACTAGTTTTGTTGACAAGAATCTCTTGATACAGATAAACAAAAACACCAAATTATGCTGATGTAAATTTCAAAATAGCTTTTGATAAAGTTGTCCAATTTGACCACTTTTATGAAAATCATATATTCCCCTATCAATAAAGTGAAATGTGGCCCAATATACAAGATTATAATTCAAGTCAAATGAAAATAGATATAGAACCAGCTTAAAAAGGAATACGAATGTTTCTTTAATAACTAATAGTATTTAGATTCTGAAGCCAAAAAATGCTCTGTAATGATTTTCAGTAAATTTTAACTACTTTGATCTTTACTTGTGTACATGTGTGGATGCATACATATTTACGTTCACAGAGTAATATGACTCCTGCCCAAGTATTTTCTTCCACTGAGGCATGGGGATGTGCCTCGGTGGCATAGTGCTTGCCTAGCATACGTGAGGCCCTGAGTTCAATCCCTAGCTCCATAGGAAGTGTGTTTCTCTCAACTAAACGCAGCTTTGATTCTCACTAATATGTATCATGACACGCCCTAGTGGAGAACAATTGGCACGTGATGTAATTCTTTCTTGATTTCCCTTCTCAGAATGTCTTTTATTTTAAACATGATGGTAAAAATGATACTAAAAATGCATTTATCAGGACTTGAGAGACAGTGAGAGCGACCCAAGCTCAGATGAGGAACGCAGAGTCACTACCCGAGTTATTCGCCGGCGTTTGATTATAAAGGTATCCTGCAGCCGGAGCATTCTGGAACATGGTGTAGTGTCAGAAAATCTTTTCATGTGGTTTTTAAAAATTCAGCATGCTTCATAACTAAGTGGCGCCCTCTCTGTTTCTTTGCACATTTGGAAGCTTATAAAAGCAACCATCAAAACCAGGTTGCATGGTAGTATTCTGTGTAGGACTGTTTGACACGTGACAATTGTAATTTTATCTTTCAATTCTTGGCATTTGTGTTGTGCTTTTCTTGGAGAACTATTATGTGTGTGAGCAAAGATTCTACCCTGATGAGAGGGTGGTTCAAACCAAATGTAGTGCTCAACTGAAACCTCAGAGACCACGGAGGTATGAGGTAAGACTGAAAACAAGGAGGATGAAAGAATTAAAAGGCTTCCTTCTAAGTTTCAAATTACTGTCTTAATGTTTAAATGAAAAACCACTTCATTGTCAATTAAAGGCTGGCCATTGTAGGCTGCAGCCTGACATAGGTGTCTGTCACATAATGCAAATCAAGCCAAAACTTCTGAAATAGATTTTAATTATGCTCACACACACACACACACACACACGTACACAAAGCTCAGGCTGTATTTTCAAGAAGAAATTTTTGCTAAAAATGAAAACTATAATTACACCCAATTACAGCACAATTGAAAACACTATGAATATTCTTTATTTCCCCTGTAAGCACTGACCTTATGTCTGGCAAAATCCACCAGAATGCTTCTTGCAGTCTGCCATGTCTTCATTACTGTTTTAAAAGAAATTCTTGATGTTAGAATAATCAAGTGAAATAATTCAGGGGAAATGATATTTTAAAATGAAATACCCAGAAAAAGAGGGCCAGACACACTGTTTGCTAATTTGCTTTTTAGCTTAATGTATGACATACTCATGTGGCTTCAGTATCACTGGAGTTACAGGTGTGGCAAAGACTAAGGTGCACATGTAGGATCCTTTCTGGTGAACACTTTCCTATTGACGTTTTTGAACAGTTAAAAAGAATCACACTTCTGCTGCGTCTGTCTGTATGACATGTACTGGTGTTTTTCTAACATAAAAAAGCTCAAGATTATGATAATTGAGTAAATATGACATAGAAATCATCTGTCAAAAACATCAACTGGAAATGTTAATCAACAATAAAATTATTCCCCCTCCTAGATGATAAAACAAAAGATTGGAGATGAATTTATTCAATGTAGCAGGGCAGGAATAGCTCTGAGATCAAAATTTACCCCCTCACCACCTGTCCTCTGGGGAAGTGCTTTTTGAATAATACTGTATTTCTCTTTCAGAAAAAAAAAAAATAGGAGCATCTTTTACTCAACTAAATCAAGCAGTGGTCATTTAGACCTTTCCACTGTTACGTTACTGTTATAGCATTAGACCATCATGGCTAGGAATTATTTGATGGAGCTGGAATTCTGGGAACTTGACCTATTTTGTGGATGCTTTTCAACTGTGGACAGAGCCTGCAGAGTTGCACTGTCTACCATGGTAATGCCTCTAGCGCTAGTACTGCAATGCTGACAGTTTGGGGTTATCCGTCCCAGAGCTAGCTTAAGCCAGGAAGTGTTTCTCAGAGGAAGAAGTAGGAGGGCTTAAGATTCTACTGCCACAAATCCAGGGACACCTTAGTATTTTATTTGTAGAATAAAGAGAGTGTGAGTATAATTTTACTTTCATGCTTGGAGCCATTCATTTTTCCACAAAGCTTTAATTTATAATAATCTCAAGTCCCTACAGAATGAGTTAAATTCCCTCATCCATTTTAGGAACTTTTAAAAGTTAGTATATTCATTTCTTTCAACATAATTTGATAATATCATGGTAGCTCCAAATGCTTATACATAGTTTATTAATCAGTCCTATAAGCTTATTTACTTTATTTGCTTAGCAAATTCATTGAATGCAAAGTAAAATCTTTCAGCAAATTCACAGCCAAACCTAGCTATGGTGACTCTCAGTATGAACTGAGTAACTGATTTTTACTAGGTAGTGCAATTACATTTTTATTTGAATTTTTAACGTTTTTATTGATTCTCTAAATCTGAGGTTTTATGTAGTTTTCCTCAAGCCAAGCAACTCAATTCTATTACTAAGTACTTGTCACCTTTACAAGATACGTATGTGCACAAAATGCTCAACTTCATTGTAAAGCTTAAGTTTTGCACTTATACATATCAATAAATTGGGGGAAAAAATTCCCAGAGTTAACAGTTGCCCTCAAATTTCAGATTGTTTTTTACATCCACATGTATTGTTTTACCAATATACATACATACACATAGTTCATGTAATAGGATTCTCTTAAGAGTATAGCAATACTGTACTATACATATCACTGAATAACGCTCATTACAAAACATATCACACCCATCTTATTTCTGGAACATTCGAGTTTTAATTTATACCGTTATACTTCATATTGTTATTTTAAAAAATCTCTACAACAGATTAACAAAAATTGTAGCAGACATCGTCCTAGCAGGAGTATAAAAGTCAGTCTTCATAAAAGTGATCAGCAGAGATGAAAATGTAAAAATATGTGTTTTTTAAAAATTAATTTTCCTTTGAAAGGAGTATGGGCAGTAACTGCCAAAAATACTGTTAGCAACCAAATTAGGGGCAAATTTTGCTTGCTTAAAAGTACACACTTTCTTCAATTACTTTACAAACTCCTATTAAATAGTCTCCAGAGGTCTCTCCTCGGTAATACTTGTTCTCTTATAGATTTGACAGAATTGAAGATGTATGTTTTTTAAAAACTCATTTATGACTGCTGTTTTTTCCATCTACTCCAGTGGAGTTTCTACATTCAGACTATTTTTGCCTTATTCAAATAATAGTTGACTATATTTGGTGACCAGATAAGGTAAGGAGATATACCTTTGCCTGTAATTACAAATAGATAAGGTTCAGTATGATAGAATGAAAATGTTTGCATACCTGAATGGTTCTCAACTCATATGGCTTGTTATAAGGAGGACTTTGCTTTTTTTAAGACTGTTAGTCAAAACACCTGTATTCGCCATGCTTATAAATAGGTACCTATATCACATTCTTTTCACATGCTGTTCAAACAATTTAAACATTAATTAGTACCTTTTGCATAAAAGGATTTATAACGTCCTACAGGATTCTGTTTTGATGGATTCTCCAGAGATTCTTCACCACTCAAAGAACTGTTTGTAAGAAATAGTCATTCACATTTAAACTAGTGAAATCTTTTCTTGACCTTTCTTTGGTATCTCTGCTGCCTTTAGGTCTTTGGGGTTTAATACATTTTTAGAAATTATGGTTTCCCCAAATATATGAAACCAACCATAGGAAACACAACTCTCCTATAAAACACTTTCTGTAGATTATGTTGATTTTCCCCTAAATTATTTTTATTAGCATATGTTTGTGATACATGCCAATTGTATACACCTTGGGAAACTGGTACATATACATATCACATGTGTCATTCTTAATTCAGTTCCCTCTTCCTGCCTCTCGTCGTTCCCTAGGCCTCTTTCCCATCTGCACAAGTAGGAATAGCAAAATTAAGGAGGACTCACTCATGAGCACCAAGAAACCTTTCTGTGTTCTTCCCACTTTGACCCCAGTTAGGTAAAAATGGGTCTCATGGACCATTGACGGTCATGACCTGTGTACTGGGAATCTATAAAAATACAAAGTGTCTTTGCTAGATAAAAAAGAGAACAGAATTTTGTTAGGAAAACAAGTTAGTGTTTCAGTCTTTATAATGTCATTTTATACTAGAACCTCTTTTTTAATAGCTATCACTTGGGGCAGTCATGGAGTTTTCTATTGGCTAGCATGGACAAAATTACCATAACCACTCTTTTTCATGCCAGTAACACTAAATGGGTTGAATACAGCTATCTTTGTGATCTGCCAGTTTTCCCAGGAAAATCCCATTCATACACACAAAATCCCATTAGCCACTTCACCTTTTCAACAAGAAGCTTGTTGAAAAGTCTGCACTTTACAAACTTAAAGTTGAGCACTGATGAAGATGGTGTGTAAACACACACACATACATACATATACATACATATACATATATATGTGTGTGTGTCCTGTTTTTACTCTCTGACAGTTTGTCTTCTTTTATGTTCACAAAGTGAATGAAAAGATACTATGGAGCCATCTCAATCCATCAAGCTACTTAGAGCACACAAACATAAGAAACATAAGCCCAGTAACTGAGGAGTTATTCCATTTTTTAAAATTACCAGAGGAAGGACGTTTCCCTCTCTAAATAAGAAAATAATTACTAAAAGATAAAATCTTACTTTCTTTTGGTCCTAGTACCAATTTTACCTCCTTTGGCTTATGGTAGTAGAGGCTAAGACCCTTCTGCTTAAATATTTAGAAATATGATTAATGAAGAAGCTCTGCACTCAGAAGGAGATGACCCAATCGGATTATTCTTAAGTGAAGCCTTTTGGTTATTTCTGTGTAACTGCATTTCATTGTGTCTGGTTCATCCATCTTCGGATTTCTTGCCAAATGCCGTTCTTACATGTGTTTGAGGCTTAACGCTTGAGAGCTGCTGGCTGTAAATAACCACCAGTAATGTCAGCCTTTTTCTCTCACACTGCAGTAGCAAGTAGAATTCACTACTTTTTCTCCGATTCCAGAGCATGTGTGTGGTGTTTGGAGTGGTGTGGATATATCTCCATCTGTTGCTAGTATGGAGCTGCTAACCTCTGTGCCACATCCTTTAGGGGGAGGAAGCCAAAAACATTCCTGGTGAATCGGTCACAGAAGAACAATTTACCGATGAAGAAGGCAACCTCATCACCAGAAAAGTAATCACTGAGATTTCATGTTTCTCTTGAATTTTAAATTTTCTACATTGAAAACACTGCTGTTTTGAGCTGTGGTGTTTCTTCTTGAAACAGAAAAACCTCTTTTCATTATTGCTTCCTACAGATCACTCGGAAAGTAATAAGGCGAATTATCCCACAAGAGAGGAAACAGGATGAAGTGGTAATGGAGGGGGATTGCCAAGGAGAAAACTGGACAAAAGCTTTGTGTGCTCCCTTTCTAGAAAGCACTGCTAACAGACTGGCCTCTGCAGTGTGGCAGCTTGACGCATTTGACCCTTTTTGACTTTTGCATTTGTCCAGAGTCAAAGAAAAAGGCTTTTCTTCCTACCATTTCTTAATGTTACATATTTTGTTTTACTGTCTTCAGAGTTTTAACATAGATAAGCTCATTTATGGCGATGAGTGTACCCTTACCAGTAACAGATCCCTCAGGAGTGCCCAAGGCCTGATCGGGGATGGGCCTTCAGCTTGGTTTCTGCGTGGTGCCAAAGGACAGAATTTGAATGGTAGAATGGCAGAAATCTCAGTTCACATTGTCTTTGTATCCGATCTATTCCTTTTCCATCGGTCTATAGAAAATCTTCATTCTGTCTTCAACGGTGGAGGTTCTCCTTTGAGATTCCTTGTCTCCAGTGTGCTAGTGGTAGAACCAGTCAGCTCTGAGCAGGGTAAATCCCTCAGCACATCCTCTCCTCAAGAAAACATCCAGTTATTTTTCATGTCCGTTGCTTAGATCTTTGCTTTTTCCTACTTGAAAAGAGAAACTTCACTCAAGACTATTCATAAAAAAAAAATGAACTGACAATTTCTAAGGACTAGATCAGAAAATCTGAAAAGGCTTCCTGAGTTTTCTGTCACAAATAAGGTAAAAAGTGAGTTATTTGTACAATCGCCTCCCTCTTCAAGGTATGATACTGCTGCTTGCTTTTTGGAAAATTGAAACCTCCATGCTCTAGGAATGAGGGAATGGTGTTGGTAATTCCATAAACTGCAGAAGAAAAATATACCAGTTCAGAAAACAGCATTTCCATATTTAGTTGCTGATTAGTGCTTTCCTGAGAAATTCATCACAACAGATTACTTAAAGTTATGCTGGTGTTAAAGTTTTAAGAATTTTTTTTTTTAATTGAGGTTGGGTGCCTTGTGAAGTTTGGTGATGCTTTCTTCTAGCTTAATGTAAGAAATGGACAGGCTTTCTTTTTTAATCACTAACCTGCTGAATTATTGTGAAGTTATTTTGACAGCACTCTCTTACATGCCTTGATGATGCTAAGCTGTGTGCTTAAGCCAAACAGACTTGAATGTACAAGTTTTGGATGCCAAATGACAAAATACATTAAATGGT
This sequence comes from Ctenodactylus gundi, assembly GCA_004027205.1. Taxonomy (NCBI): domain Eukaryota; kingdom Metazoa; phylum Chordata; class Mammalia; order Rodentia; family Ctenodactylidae; genus Ctenodactylus; species Ctenodactylus gundi. The sequence goes on from PVKB01000120.1 coordinate 1,036,721, forward strand.
TTCACTTATCCTAATCCAGCCTCCAGGGACCAGAATCACAACTACTTTAAAACTCTGTGCCATAGAATCTTAACGTGCATGTTCCTTTTAAAGCAGGGAGAAGGCTATAAGGTGAAGACAAAGAAAGAAATCCGGCACGTGGAAAAGAAGAGCCACTCATAACAGGGACGGTCATTCCAGGTGGGATATGGGCTCATGTCAACAGGCGGGCTTTAAACTCCTGTGAAACTTCTAAACTTTTCTAAATAGCAACTCAGACCTTCTCCTTTCTCTTCTACATTGAATTCCACCTTTGAAAAATCCAATGTGAAGTTGTTTATGTTCCTTTTTAGTTTTGCAGAGGTAGAAACACACTCTCAACCTTGACCAGGGGTCAGAGTCCATGAATTTTCTTCTTGTAAATTAGGCAGAAATGTAAATGCAAATGTAATTAATCAAGAACAAACAGAACCTATTTTTTAATCTAGTTTTTACTTTTATGTATCTCCTGTTGCTGACTTGAAGAGAATTCTGCGATTTGAAATGCTAAGAATTGAGAAACAATCTAGTCTTGGTGTCCCTGATGTTATATGTTTAGTAACTGAGGCTCAGATCAGTTAATACTCTTTCTCCAATCTTACCATTTGTTTATTGTGAGACATATTTTACTTCCTTATTTCCTCTCTGTGAGGCTTTCTAACACGAGCATTGAGAAATTAATGGTAAACAACGACAGTTTCTGCCCTCAATGAAGTTACTTTTTGGAGATTTAATGGTAATAACCAAGTGTAACTAAAGATTTGTCCGTAGTATATACTGACTTAGAATTTACATAATAACCTTTATATTTTTATCTTATTTAATCTGTCAAATGGGCACTGATAAGGTTAGGCCAACGTTTTACAGATGTGGATACTAAGTCTCAGAGAAGGAAGATGATATGTATCCTATGACCCAGCTCTGACTGGTAGAACCTGATCACAGGAATTCTGAGTCCCAGCCTTGCGATCTCTGAGTAACACTGAGTAGTCTCTTTAAGACATTTCATTCATCATAGTCATCTGTTGATGTATATTGAAGCCAGGCTCTAGTGAAATCATTCCATATGTTACTTTATATGATTACCTAAATTGTGCTCTAAGTCTTAAGAATAACGAAGCTGACTTGCAGAAAAGTTAAATGATTTGCCCATGGTTTTACCACTGGGAAGCAAAAGGAAATTTTTACTAATTTAGAACTAAATTCACTATTACTCATAAAATTTAGTAATTATTAAGAAATCAAAAAAATTTTGAATCAAATTCATGTGCTAAGGCAACTTGTAGTAAATTTCTTAAGGGCTTTTTGTTTAAAAAAAACAAAAGTTAAGACTTCATTTTTAAAGTAAGCATAATCTCCAGATGTTTATGTCAGATGCCATTAGAAGCCTGATTAGTGAGAGATCATGGCAAAGGAGCATCCTCAGATCAAAGAAGTCAACAAAGGCATCAACAAATAGGTGCATTCCAATCCTTCCTGGGGAAAACATGCGAAACCTCTATCATAGCTATTGAGCAGCCAAGAGTAGGATTAACATTTTATCTAAGACCAAAAAGGTGACTCATTTCATTCATTCCTACAAAGTATATGACCATCTGCCTGGCTCAGAGTAGAAGGGCCAGATAGGCAGTGGTGAATAAGGTTTCCTTGGTCCCTGCCTTTATAGATTTCCAAGTGGGAAAGAGATGGGGAAATGTTGGTTAAGCACCAAAAATACTATGTCTAGAATCTACTGAAAAAAAAAATGTGAGCACATGTACACTAGAGAAATAAGGGACATATCACCGAAGTCATAACATCGAAGTTAAGGCCTCACAGGGGGTGCCAGCTGTGAACAAATGAAGAGGAGGAGGAGGAGGTGGGAAGAGGCCACAGACATTTGAGGAAAGAGCAGCACACCTGAGTCTGGAAAGGTGATGTTGAGTGAAGGACCAACTTGAAAACCATTCCAGAAGTACAACTGAATTAATCTGCATGGAGAGCAAGGGAGGGTGAGAGTGATGACAATAGGAATTACTGGCTTATATAATAAATCAATGAAAGTAGTAAGCCTGACACCACAGAAACATGGTTAGGCTTGAGGTAGCCCAGGTGGTGAGCTAAGCTTTTCAAATGCAGTAGGTGGAGTGCACTCAGTAACTGTCAATTTTAAACAGGTGTGTCAGGGTTACAGATGTGACTGTGCCCATCTTTGGTACAGTGCCGAAAAGTGAAATAGCCTGAGATCAAGTTGCCAAGCTGTTTACCAGCTACATGACCTCGCACAAGTTACTATACTCCTGTGTCTTAATTTTCTCACCTCTGTTATTATCCCAACAGAGCAAAGACAGGACTTGGCGTTAATCCCTCATGGACAAGATTTCTCTATCCCAATACAGGGCTAATAGTAATGCACCTCAGAATTGTTTGTGGAATTAAACGAGTTAGTATGTGTAAAGTGCTTTATAATAATGCCTTCAAAGCCCATGGTAAGCAGTCAGTATGTTATTACTGGTATTAAACAAGACAAAAACCAAGAGTAGAAACTTGTACAGCCTGGATTACAGAAGATGGTGGAAGACAACACCAGTGATCCTGAATTCTTCCTAATATGACACATCAATTAATTATTTCTTATCACTCGTTTGTCCTAACAACAGTAGGAAATTTGTAAAGCAGGTGCTCATATGCTTTTTTACTAAAAAATGAATGGGAAAGAAAGATGGCGAAGCTCCTGGGCTACAGTTAATGACAAATCTGAATTTTAACCTCTATCTCCTGATTCTGCCTTGAGGAAGTCAGCGCTAGAGCCTAAACTGCTTTATCCAATTCAGGTCTGTGTCCTGCAGGATTTTTTCCCAGAGTTCATTTAAAGTAGATCTTTTTTATTGTGTTTTTCTTCCCCTTTGTACAAATACCTCATTAACCAAAAGCCTAGGCTTCAAGGTAAGAATAAAGGTTCCAGGGTAAGTTCCTAACTCTGGTTCCACAACATACTATGTATCTCCAGGTGGGTTTATTTTGTAGTTCTTTTTCGTATCTATACAATGGAGAGACTAATAGTGCCTCACTTTTATTAGGATCAAGTGAGTTAACCCACTTTAGAATAGTGACTGGCACATAATGAACATTTAATAAAAATAGTTGAATTTCAATGTCAAAATATGAAGCAGTGTTTTTCAGGTATTTTCTATATTTTAAAAGTTTTATTATAATTATATACAGTAACTAGAATTATATCCTCAAATTTGTTCTTAGCCCTATGAGTCTTATAACTAGAAAAGGAAGAAAAGAGATGTGGGTAGAGAGAGAAAGAACAACTAGAGCCAAGAATACTGAAGGATGACAGGTTAGACTTTCCTCCCACCATGACAGCTAATCTCATGGATGAGAGCTGGTGGGCAAGAGTGGACTGATCTCAGTAGGAAAAGTCGAGTCTGTACTTCCAAGGAGATAGCACTACAATTAGGTAAGTGTAGATTAACACAAACTCATGAACAAAGAAAAAGAAATTGGAAAATAGTATGTACTCTGGATCCTCAAATAAGGCCTATGGACCAGCACATTCGCACTGCCAGAATCTTACAAATATATGATGGCTAAGCTTAACCGGATGTACTGAAATGAGGACCCATGTGTGGAGATACCTGTATACAGCAGACAATGAAAACCATTCCTCCAAGACATAAATTTTTAAAAGTTATTTGTATGTAGCCTTATCCAAAAAAATTTAGATAAGCTTCTTTGGGATATGAGCTGGATATTGGAATTACTTAAATTTTCCCAGGTAACTCAGTTGTGCTCCCAAGTTTGAACCAGTAGAAATTGTGAAACAAAGCGTTGTGGTAGAAGACAGCATCAAGTGAGAAACTACACTGACCTGGAATACGAAGAGCTTGAGATGCCAAGTTAAAGATACGGGAACTTTTTTCCAGCCTAGGCCTTAGGAGCTATAAACCATACATATGTACATGGGCCTATGAACAAACACTTGACTCTACATCCGAGCGTATGCCTAACTAGGTACAATACAAGCTGCAATATTCAGATGAGAACTATCACTTTAGAATCCATGTCATTGCTCCTATTCTGTGTTTTACAATGTTGCATGAAAACTTTTCAAGTTAGAATGAAAAAATGAGAATAATTGGTTTTCCAAGTTAAATTTCTCCTCCCTTTGGATTCGAAAGGCATACCAAACTGAGAAAAGAATCCTAAGTGCTTGGAATCGATGCAGTCAGAATCCTGTCTGAGGTGCCACCCTGACAGCCCCTATGCGCACATCACATCCTCCCATCAGATGGCGCTGTCTTCACAGGGTATTATATAAAATATTTCAATGCTGTAACAGTCATGTAGCCAAGGTTCTCTTGCTTCTTATACAGTACTGTGCTTTAGGAAATAATTTTATTTGATGAACAGCATCCCTGCACCCCAGGTGGTAGGGACCCACACCTACTGATTGCATGACTGAGAATAAGAGATTCATGAGAGTAACTCATTCTCGCTTTTTAAAACAGACTTACAACCCAAATACAGATGAGCATAATTAAACATGTTTAAACATCATAGAAACCTATGTGCTCCACCTACAAAAATAATTTTGGCATGTATCCGAATGAAAAAAGAGCAGGGTTCTCATTACAAAGTTGTCCTGGGAAGTTGGATTGGTTCTTTGAGAAGAAAGAGGAGAGGCTAAGAGAAAGGAAGAGGAAAGAAGAAGCTTAAACAGATTGCAGGAATCTCACATTGCTATAAATTTACAAAAAAGTGTCAAACTGCGTATTTATAAAAATGAAGTGTTTATATGTTATGTGTCAATTAAGATGTAAAAATGCAGAGGAAAGTTTAATCAGAGAAAACTGAGGGTTTTTCCTAAGAAAACGCGAAATCACTGTGGTAATATCATAGGATCATCTAAGAAGGCTGGTGCCTGGAAGATTAGGATTTAATGGTAGAAAGAGAAACAGGTGTGAAAATCCTGATCTTCCTATTGGGATCTACCCAAATGAGTCACTTTCCTTCTCTAGAAATTCCCCAGTCATAGGAAGGGAGCTGTTGAAATCATCCAAGAAGGAATCAACACGTTGGTGTTCTTGGCGCCAAAATTAAAGAGCACAGAAGTCAGTAGCACTTTTAAAACAAACAAGAAAAGCCCACCCCCAGGATGGGGAGAGAGAGGAAATGCTATTCTACTATGTTTGCCTCAGACAACGTGTCCTAGGTGATCCATCTAAAGAGAAACTTGTCTGGAGTAAACGACCTTGACATCACTGAGAATACTCTTGGGTTCCAACAGAAGTAGATTTCTTTACAAAGTTTCTCCTAGATCTACACAAAATATTTGTTGCTTATCTGTGAGTTAATAGGATGGTTTTAAAAATTATTCTTGCCTTACTCAGGAATTCTATAGGGACTGTTTGGTTCTTGAGCACACATCCACATTTATCAGCTGACTGAGAGAAAAGGACTTTATGTAGGAAGACTTTTATGGAGAAGGATGCATACCAAAAGTGCTGTGTACTGTACGAAAACCTCTGCTGAAGAATGATTTATTTTGACATATTAAAAGTGGCTATGAAACATTGATGCTTTATGCAGGAAACATCATTCTCAGGAGGATCTCTTCAAGTCCAAATAAAAGTAATTTATCCAGAGTGACTGACACAGGGCAAGAGAAGGGAAAATATTCTTTGCAATGGTAGAAGTTAGTCATTGTATGTGGAAAGCAACTTCCCAGTAATGAAGTAATAAAATTCTTTCCCCTTTTTGAAAGACTAGCTGGATTTTAGAGAGTGAGGGATTTTGTAGCCCACAAAAATGTTAAGATGCTCTAACCTAACTCCTTATGCCTGGGTCTTCAGTGCCTGTGAAAGTCCCAGACCCCTAGTTTGATACTGATAACCATCTCAGGAATCACCTCTCCCCATGTTATTTTACAGATGGTAAGACAAGGGCAGTAGTTTCTGAGTAGCTGAGTAATGTGAGCTTCAGAGACAGACCCAGAGCTCTTTCCAACTTAACCTCTAAAACCACTGTCAGTTGAAGTCGCGTTTTGTGAAGCCCACTAAGATAAGGCTGCTTTCTTGCAGGAGCTTTCTGGTACAAGGCCTTGTTTTCTGAGGCATTTTGTAAGTAGCCTAACCACCACCCGCCTTTAGAAAGTGGAAGGCCTTTGTTCTCTGAGGCTTTTCTGTTGAATGGCTGGGAAGGCTTAGGCGAGCTCTTTAAAAATAAATAAATAAATAAAAATAAAGAAGCTAAATGCACTATTGTCTCTCTTTCCACAGGATCATGTATTTTTACTGCCAGTATTGAGAAATTCATGGAAGAAATCTCAACAGGAAGGAAAAAATTGTACGGATAAGAGTGTGTGTGTGGTTGCTGCTTCCACACATTCATTAATGGCATGATTTTCTTTATGCAAAAAGAAATGAAAAAGAAGACCACTCACATTTTCATTTAGCATGAGCCAATTTACAGAGCATGGAAACACATTCATCTCCGGGACTGGCGCGTGTGCAATTAGCAACGCAGTGTATATTCAAGAAGCCATGCTGTTAACAGTTCATCTCAAGTAATTTGGTGTCATTTACAAAAGAAAGGAATTCCTGCCACCAAAAAGGACAGGAGGAGATGATCAAGTCACCACGGAGAAACACGAAAATTACTAAATCCACAACAGCTCGCCTTATTTTTCTTGGACCCAAACTGTCAGGGTATAAACACTATTTGTTTCTTTTTTAAAACATTGATAGTTTTGCTGTAAATAATAACACTGTATAAATTCTAACAAAAATAGAATAAATGTCGATAAGGCACTGCCTCTTAGATCACAAACAGAATATTGCTGATGCATTTAACTTAACAGGAGTCTCCCATGACTTCAACCTAGAAGACGAGGGAGGGGTTCTGGGTAGGGGGCTCTTCACTGATTCTTGTATATTAGCAATTATAATGTTTGTATATGCAAAACTGCTAGCTTGATTTTAAAAAAATACAAATCTTTAAAATCTGCTGCAAATTTAAATAATTCCCAAAATGAGGAATTCTGTAGTTCTGTGAAAATTTTTTCTTCAGAATACTAATATTTTGATGCATGTGTATCACCTTATTTTGATTAAATCTTTTTCAATTTTGCAAACACTACAGTATACTGCAACACAGAAGATTTTATCTGTAAACACAAAGCCCTTCATCTAATATTTGTTGCTATTGCCAATTTTTCAATGAAATGACCTAAAAAATGGAAAAAAACCCTATACAGTAGTTGCTTTGGGGGGAGGGGGTGCTGTTAGTGCTTAAAGTGGGTAATGCTTGCCGCTGTAGAGGTGGATGGTGCTCCTAAGAGGCCCCCGTTGGGGGTATTTAAAATGGACTGGACAGAAATCCTTAGCTAGTAGAACGGCAGCACGCTGTAAACTTAATACTGTATTGTGTACTGGCTCTCCGATGTAGACATCTTTCAGTAAGCCAATCATTTGTAACCACTCTAGCAGTGTCATATTAGGTTAATAAGGCTGCTGTGTTTTAAAGGGCATTTTTATTTGGGTTTTGGTGAAATTCTTTAATCTGTTGATTATATTCACATAAAAAAATCAGCATTCATTTGACACATAGCTCTAATGACATATGTATGAAAAACCGGACATTGGATGACCTAGTCGATTATTTAAGCATAAAATAAATTGTGTTAAACTCTTCATTTACCTGTGCTCTGCAGTGTCCTTGTGTTCTCTGCCAAAGGTAGTCGTGTGATGCCTTGCCATGGGAGTCTTGGCCAGGCCAGTCCACCTACTATTCTGCTTACACCTCTGTGGTCAGTAAAGGGCAAGTCCCTAAGAGTCACTTTTGCCCTGAGAACTACATAGATTCTGTTCATATATTCTGTGAGGCAGCAAAGAATCAAAGATTGACTGGCAGCTTATGCCCACATCTGTTTGAATTGCTACCAAAAATGGGAAAAATCAGGACTGTGACAGCTAACGCATCATTAAATTGTAACCTGGCACTTCCAGAACCATCTAGCCTGCAATTGCTTATAGGTCAAAAAGCATTTTTTAAAAATTCATGTCAATTTTTACATGTTAAAAGATTTCACCTAATGACCCAGGTTTCTAACTGCTGGAAAAGCAGTTAGATAACAATGACAACAATGGCTCCCATTGCCAGAAGACAGGCACCTGCTGGGACCATATTGTCCCTGCCCTTTCCATGGCATTTCTTACAGAGCACTGGAGTCGGCAGTGCATTCACTGCATGATTCTAAACTCCACAGGGGAGAGGCCCTGCATGACTGTAACTTTTACTTCATCCCAGAGCCTGGCATTTAGCAGTGCTCACAGTAACTGTCACTACTGCTTAAATTGGAGCACTTATTATACCCACTTCTCTATTCTAATTCTATTTATTATTTCAGTTCTCATAGCCACAGTATGGGCTATATGTTGTCTTGGATAATATATTGGAAACAGTCCTCATAAAAAATGAGTACTTTAGCAGTGTCACCTATTACCTGTCCATTAAAGATTATTAACAAATAGGATGAGGTCAAAATGGATTCAATACCAAGTACAATTTATTTTGCATGAAGAAGAAAAGCAGAATGCCTTTGCATGATGTTCCAAATAAAACATAATCCTACTTTTACACTAAAGTCCTCTAGGATGGGCAAACTGGAACCACAATGCTGAATGGTAAGCAAACCACAAAACAAACAAACAAAAAAACTGATTGGTAAAATCAGGATCAGAATATACATGTCCTAACTTCCCACTTGAGAGTTATAAATTTCTGACCATCCATCTGATGGAAGATGACTAGCCTAAACTACAAACTCATTGTTTACTTGTCTAGATATTAACTGATTATGTTTATATGCCTGAAAGTCTGACTGCTGGGATATGTTAAGCCAAGCTTCAGACTGATCAAAAGTTCATTAGTTTGTTCAAAAATATCCAAAGTATGATAGGATATTATTTGCTCGTGTGTGTATGTAATTGATATGTGTATACATGGATTGAGTGGGGTACATATATTCTCACTCCAGACTTTCCCTGCCAGCTTATAAAAAAGGTATTTAAGTTTTTCTTTGACACTGCTGTAAAAGAGAGAGCGAGAGAGAGTGAGAGAGAGAGAGAGAGAGAACTCCGATTGGTAAGTTACTGTCATTTACTGTTTCTGCGCTTTGTATTCCTCCCGAGTACCCGAGGTAACTCACGATGCTGGATTATTTCACCACTCCTCAAGGGACCCACCTCAATGGACATCGAAGCACTCAACTCCCTTTTCTCCGTTAATAAGGACTTCTTTGGCAGCCATGTTCATTTGAGTACAATCTTGGGCTTCCGTAAAGGTTGACATTTTTCTCCATAGCAGGATAAAGAGAAAGTTGTTTGTTTGCCTTTATTCTGAGCATCAGCTCACATCTGGCTATAGCACAGGTGCATGTCAGAAGCCCAGAAATACATGACAGGAGGGAACAGTAACGCCTGCCCGGGTGTCTCTGATGAAGTCAGCAACCCAAAACTGGTTTCTGCTCTGGGTGAGTCTCATACTTAAGAAGAGGTGAAAGATAATGGCTGGAGTTCTTTCTTTCTCCACTAAGTCCTGGCCTATTAAAAGGTATATAATTTCCTAACATATGGCACTGCTCTGTCATGAATGGGTGAACAGTCCATAAGCCTCTTCATGATTTGAGCCACAGTTTTCAAGAGCCCCTTTAATAATAGGGACAAAAGGCCGTGGAGTGACTTACGTATATCATTACCTAACTGCACCCAAAACAAAACAATGAAATAATCCTGACACGCATCCCTGGCAATAGTCCCAATAGGTTCTACTTATTTAATGGGACGAAATGCTCCAGTTCAAAATGGCACATGAACTTTAGCATTGTATCTGCTGTGCTCATTCACTGACAGATATGCATCCTGTGCACAACTAGGCAAATATGCAGTGAAGAAGTGAAGAAATCTGATCCTTCATCATGTGGTGCTTCTTTACTTAGGAGCATTTCCAACAGGATGTCCTGGACGCCACACCAGTGCCAAAGGAGTTTCGTGGCAAGTTGAGAAGGACTCTAAAGGCCTGCTATACCTCAGGCCATATACGGGAAGCAAGAACTGCCCAAATCTTTCTTCTGCAGCTACCGTGGAGCATACTACTGACATGCTATAACATAAAATACTTGCTGCCCTGACTATTTCCAACATCCTCAGTTACCACTCCTGCCATCTAACTCAAATAATGGCATCATGATAAGGGCGAGGTTCAATATTGACTTGCCAGGTTTTCAAAAGCCTTCCATGTGAGGCACATGGTACGAACCTTGTGCTATCCCTTCTCGGAGGGCAGGAACTGTGCTCTGTTCTGTGCTACATCCACAATCCAATAGTTCCCCACTCTCATACACTCAAACAACATTTCCTCTTCACACAAGCCCAGTTTACTCATGACCCACTGTGGTCTGAAAAAGTTTTTAAAATGCAGAAGCTATAAAAACTTATTACAGTATATCACTAAGTGTTCTATTAGTTATTGTTAATTTCTTACTGTGCCTGATTTATAAATTAAACTCTTTTACTCTGCCTAATTATAATTTTATAAGATTTATAAACTAAGCATTTATACCTACATATTGATAAGTAAGTACAGGAAAAAACTATAAGGTTCAGAACCATCCACTTTTAAAAATGCCCTGGGGATCTTAAAGTGGCGTGTCCTCCTAGAGTAGAAGGGACCACTGTACCTGGAATAGTACCCAACACCTTACAGGATTTAAAAAAAAAAAACGTTTGCTGAGTTTATGGATCGCAAGCACTGATGGATGAGCACCAATACTGGAAATTGTTACTTTGTCTACCATTTTCTTTACAGGCTGAGTCAAGTTGGAAGTTAAAGGAAAACATGGCTTTTAATTTTAACGACTTAATTCTCCAAGAACTAACTTGTGTCATAATCCTCCATTGTTCAATTCCAGTTTCGTGACCCTTCTGTAAGCTCAAAAGTCCTAAATAATTGTGTGAATGTATCAGTACCCCATGAGTCCACAGCATACCAGCCATGCTGCTGAAGCAGACACGTTCCCATGGGCATAGGCTGTGGTCCTTCTCACTGCTGACTGCCCATGAGAGGCCAGGGAACTACATGCAGCATCCTTCATTACCATCCTCTCTCTAAGAGTGCCTCCACCTCAGCGTTGCTAAGAATCTGAGGGTCGGGAAAGTATATCCTGGAATCCCTAGGGCCTTCTGCAGCCTGAAGAAATATTTTGTTTGAATTACAGAAAGATTAAAAAGTGATGGGCAGTGTGTGCTTTTAAAATTAGATGACTGTAGATGAAAATTTAGATTTTTTTTTCTCTTTAAAATCTGGAGATACGAAAATGTTCTCTGAAATTCATTATGGTAAACAATCACCTGGAACACCCTGCCTGCCACCTTTGGGTGGGTATGTGTTTTACATTCTACCATGGTCCCTATTTCTATGTTTCCTGTTACCTCTAAAACCCAGCCCATTTTAGAAGGATGAATTGTAGGAGCAAGTAATGATGAAAGAATTATAGACTGTGTGGTTCTCCAAGCGCATCCTTCCCTCCACCTCATTCCATGGCATGTATCTAGTGCCTTCCATGTTTCATGTGCTCTCCTGGGTACAAAATATTTTAGTTGTCTGCCACAATCTTCAAAAAGAACATAACTCTCTTTATGTAAAATCTAAATCTAGGACTCCTTGGGAAGAGAAAGTAGAAAAGTTTTGTTGAAAAAATGACTGCAGCATGTCATGTTAATGGGTGATGTGTGCTGGAAGACACTGGAAGGCAGTGTGGGCTGGGTGGAACCACCCTGTGAGCGCAGCCTGTGAACTTTCAACTTACACTTGCTAGGGAGAATCAAGTGGAACTCAAGGCCTAACAAAAATATTTCAGCAGAAAATTTTAAAACATTTCAAAAATATTTTAAGTAGCTATATAAGAAGATGACCCCATCTTACTTGTGGAAACCGTGGACTTAGGTGAAAGAAGTTAGACCTTTGAACTCACACTCTCTGTGCTTCTTCAAGTCCCACATAACTCTGCTGTCTTCTCAGAGCCTTCCCTGCTGATGCCACCTCAGGGAAACTGAGCAGAGCCCACAATCCAGCACTCAAGACTATACCCTTGAGGGTTGCTCTGACAGTCTCTTTGTTCCTTAAGAACCAGCACAGGCCTCAAGAGCAGAGCTGGGTACACTGAAGGTACTTAATCCATATTCACATGTCCTCTGTGGTGATGTCTCTCCTGACTCCAGCTGTACTGGAATGCATACTGGCCGCTCCACCTGGGCACCTACCTCACCACTGACAGAGCCTGGGCACAGCGAAGAGCACAGCCAGCTCTACCAAGGCCTGGCTTGCCAACACCGCTATCATCGTTAGCACACCTTGCCCAGGAAAGTGTGAAACATGAAAAAGGATTTAAGGAAGAGCCTATGAAATCAACCTATTCTAGGACATGTGCCTCTCAAAATATTAAACTAAAAACATGAAGTGGTGACAGCTGCATCACAGTAAGCTTCAATGTTCCTGCTTCTGGCAATGATAAAACTGAGAGTAGTCACAGCTGCAAATATGAATGGAGGCTCGGCAGTCCTCTAAGTTAGGCAAAATGTTGTGGTAGGCCATACTCTTCATGCATTTTGACCCCCACTTCCTGAGGGTAAATTGTACTTTCCAGCTCCAGGGCTCCTACCTTAGCCATAGCCTTTGCTTTAGACAATGAAATAAAAATAAATAAATGAATAAAAGCAGTTGTTCTAAGAACACATGGTTATTTATGTTCATGCTCCCTTTTTCTCCTTCCCCAACAGCAGATATGAAGCTCCAAAGAGCTTGCTCCAAGTCTGGGGCTGGAGTGGACATTATGTGGAAGAGAACCAGAGTCAAACCACCATGGACACATAGTGACCAAGAAATATGGCTTTCTAGTAAGCCATGGAGAACTTAGAGTCATTGGTTACCAAGATGTTACCCACTATCCCACTTAATATCTAAGTCAGGGGTGGTGGGAACAAATCTTGCTCTGCTTTATTTTCAAGTTTCTTAGCTGTTGATTATTTCAGTTTTTTTCTAGCAAGTGATTTTTGGACAAACCAAAACAGACTTATGGCTCACCAGTTCTCAAGCTCTGACACTGGCTCCTGGCATTTACAGAATGCATCCATTTCTGGATCCTGCTACACAAATTTAATAAACAATTTTAATCATACACATGGTAAGGCTGGTACTTACAAAGAAATAATTCCCGAGTTAATATGATGGACTGCTTATCATCCCCATTCAGGGCAGTCTGATTGTTCTCTATGCATCATTTCCAACTTTAGAATTCTAATTAAGGATCTGAAGGAGTCACTTAAACTTTTTTAATCAACAATTTCATTGCATTTTACTGAAGACTTGGTCCCCATTTGCACATTTGGTGTGACTCCTACAAACATCTACATCCTTGATACGTACAACCAGGCCAGCTTTGGGGAAACCTGTTTCTGCCAAGTGCCATTTGGATACTTGTGAAATCATTCATAGGCCGTTTAAAATTATTAACTTAAAAATTATCCTGTTGTATTTGGTAAAATATTTAATTATTGTACAATTAACTTACTCCCTAATATGACAGTTCCATGGACAGGATGGATCAAATGATTTCATGAGCCGAAAGTCGGCTGTTCCCCAGCCCCACTCTACCACACTGCATGCCAAGTTACCCTTCCTCTCTCTACACTTTAGTGATCAAGACCATCAGCAGACTGGTCTGAGTCTCAGAATACTTGTGGCTTGTCTACAGTGAGATAATAAACTTGAGCCAGAATGTAAATCAACTACATTACTAAGCTTATTTTCCAGGGTTCTCTCTTTGATAGTACGTCTTGAAATTGAGGTGGTGAACAGATTCACAATCTGGTACATGGCACAGCACTAACTTCCTCTGTTACTCAGACACGCCAGCTTCCTTGTCAGCTCATCCTTCCCACATACAATTATGGACCCCACTATCAGAGAAGCTTCATTTCAACCTCCACCATGTCAACAACCCCTTTGGCCTTCCCTTGATACCTTCTCCAAAGCAGCACCACCCCACCGCAACTACTCTGATACATCGCAACTTTTATTCCATTTGTAGTATTATCACTATTATAAATTTTGTTCAGTTATATACTTTACTGTCCTTAACCATTGCTATATATCTACACAATTTAAAAAATCCTCAAATAAATGAGGATTGAAGTACAAAACACGTACAGTTTAGGAAAAGTATCTTATAAATCCTCTCAAAGTCAAGAGAAGCCAGCCCCATCTTCAATAACTCACTGTAAAGCATCAAAAAGGTTTCAGTTTGCCTTTGAGGGTTGCTATGCAGCTACCCCCAGCGAAGACTTGCTGACAACAGCTTTGTCATCTGACTCCTCCCCCACAACATTTCATGGGAGCTTTGTTACCATCTCTCAGATACTGTTGTGGTGTTTTTCCATCGTGTGCCAAGGACATGTGATGGGAAGGCTGTTAAAGTCATTTGGTATGTGTCACAGCATCAGATCTTCAGATGATTCTTGGAACCACCCAAACATAGCACAGCCCTTGCAAAACTATTAATATGCTAGAAAAATGAGCCATCTTTTCTAGCTAGATAGGAACCTCGCTGATAGAACAATGCCTATAAAGAGTGACTCAGGCAGCCTGCGAAGCTACATTACATAATGGCCACAATGCTCCCTACCAGGCCAACCTGTAGCTGCAACCTAAATTTTCTCACCTTCAAAAACATCAAAAATTAAAATATGTGTTATAAAACTTTGTAGAGCGGCAGAGACTAGAAAACTTGAAAGTACATTCCCCAACGAAAACCACAGGTTTAGATAGCTCTAGCAAAATATTAAAATACAAAAACTAAGGGAAAAAATTGTCAGGCCTTATGATTTTTCAAAAAAGCTGGAAACCTCTAAGAAGGAGAGGATATGTCAAATTCAATTTTTTATTTAGCTTATACTATGTTTATAAATGCACATATTTCCTAGAGACATCTAGCTATCAAAAACAGTAATAGTGAGGATCTGTGGACTCAAAAAGCTCTCATCAGAAAACCAAGATATATTCTTAAATAAGAGAATATAAGACAATATGGGAAGTTGTGGGACCCTGACTAAGACTGGGATAATGGAAGGTAGAAGGCAGCTCAGACCCTGATAATCTCATCTCCAGATGGGCAGGAGTGGAGCCACTCCCTTTTATCCCAGGCCCTAGATGGCCTGCAGCTCAGGTTTCACTCTACTCAAACTCCTGATTTTCCGGGGCCCCAAGACCCTTACCAGAAATCATGTGATCAGGTTTCGAAAGACCTGCCATGCAAATTAGGTGACTTTCAGACCCCAGAATTCCTCAAATCAGAGAATGGCCCTTGCCCTATAACCCTGGCTGACCCTCCTCCCTCTAACTGCTTATAAACCAGCCCCGGCGTACAATAAATGTGCCGTTATACTGATTCAATCTTCCCGATGTTATTTTGTAATATCCGTCCTATTCACGGCCGCTTGAGACCCTGCTCCCCCATACTTTACTGTTTTCTCATCGCTGGTGGCCAAAGGTGGCCAGGCACACAAGAGACCCTGACAGGAAGTCTTCTTTATTGATTATGAAAATGTCTATAAAGCACAAAACAGTCTTATAAATACTAAGTACTACAAATGCTGGCCACTACTACTACTGAGACTGTTAATAAATTTTCATTATAATGATGACCTCCAGATTACTTATGACAAAGTCAACTGGAAAAAAAATCCTAGGAGAGAGCTTTGGTACATAAGGCACTCAATACTTGTTGAATAAGTGCTAGTGGAAAAACAGCATTTGAGCTGGAACTTGAGAAATAAGAATCTTATGCAGGAAGGAGACACGGGAAAAAAGAACAAAGAGAATAAAGGATAAAGACATGAATGAAGAAGCAAGAAGCCTCAGTGAAGGCTGTGTGGGACAGGAGTGGAGTAGAAAGACTAGGACATAAGGGTGGAAAGCAGACCATCAGGAGGCCTGAGCGCCAATCAAAAAGTGAGTGACTGTTTTAGCAGGCAACCTTGTTGATCATATCTTATGTGTTTACATGTCTACATTAGGCATGTTTGCACACAGTAGGCACTTAATTAACAGAAAGCTATTTAATATACTGGAAGCAAGATGCAAGATTCTAAGGCTCAGAAACAGAAGACCATGTTCAAAAAAGCTGAATTGCCTGGAAATATACTTGAGCATAAATACTTGCCTTTTAGATATGTACCATAGAAACTACTCTTCAACTAAAATCACAAAATATCTCAACCCCTTCTCAAGTAAGAAGCAAGGTTTCAGTCAAAAGCACTTCCTAAAGCTAGCTTCATAAGACAAAGAGGCCACTAAACATGTCATTTTATGATTTAAAAGCAGGTCAAATAAACTGCAGACAAAGAAAAAAAACCTTATGGGAGCAAAACACTGACATGAGGCAACATGAGCGAAGACAAACCCAAAGAAATTAAAGGACCGTTTGAGGTCTGTCTTAGTTATCTTCTCGTTGCTGGGACAGAACGCCTGGCATTCACAACTTAGAGAAGAACAGTTTATTTTAGCTCACAGTTTCAGAAAGTCTCAGTCTACTCACGGGGAGCTGGCAATGTTGGAAGCACATGGCAGCACTCAAGCCAGAGAAAGGCTTCTCAGAGCATGGCAAAACAGAGCCACATCAAGGAGAAAAAGGCAGAGCTAGCACTCATCACTCTAGGTCCAGCCCCAAGCACCTATCCCTTCCAGCCAGGCCCCACCTCCCAAGAGTACACAGTATCCATAGGGAAGTAAGGCTCTTGGAGGACGCTCCACACCCAGACCACAACAAGGTCTCATAGTCAGCTTCTGGTAGAATCAAGACTAGAACTTACATCTTGCTCCTTCTAGTTAATTTATGAATGAACTTGAAAAGTCAGTCTAAAAGGCATCTCTAGTTAAAATTGCCTGAGGGCTTAATGTCTACAAGATTAAAAATTCTCATAAAGATTTGTTTGTCTTTAGCGTTCAAGGTTGTTGTTTATCCTCCCCTCAGGCCTCTCCTGGCATCATCTATTTGACTTTCCTACTTCTCTGAGTGCTCCTGCTTAGCAATCCCTACTGAGGCTTCCTCCTCCTGTCATTGCACTGCTGTGACTGACCAACACTCCTTGACTGATGCCATCGATTCCCAAAAAGTTAGTAATATTCACATGCTGATTATTGCTAAATCTTTATCTTTTCCCAGTTTGGCCCTGAGCTCCAGAATTCACACGTTAGCAGCCTCCCCAGCATCTCTCTCAGATGCACTGACAGGTAACATAAAGTACTTACGCCCAGAAGTGAACACGTGTCTATCTTCTCAAAAGTCACCTCAGGTGTCTGGCTCTGCGAATGGCACCATTATCACTCTTGTCCAGGTTAGACATTGGACAACAACATTCCTGACTCCTCCTTCTCCCCCGTCCTCTTTAGAAACGTGCCCCTATTTCCGACTCTGTTCTACTGTCTCCATTCACAATGCAGCACTTTTAACTCATCTTCCTCTCTCTAATCTTTGAAGATACATCCTTAATATCTCTGATCATTATTAGTTCTCAACTTAGGAAACTCTTGTTTTCAGAATCACTCTTTAACTCCACTGAATGTCACATAAGGATTAATTCAAAGACCTTGAACAGGTTACTTATCCTCTTGGAGCTACAATTTCTTCATCTTTGTAACGGTATCAGTAACATACACCTCACCAGATTGGACTTAGAATTAAATGCAGGGAAAATGACTAGCAAAATTTTTGCTGCAAAGCAAGCATTCAGTAAGAAGCAACATCAGATTCTACGAATCCCAGGTCTCGATTAACTGTCCTTTTCATGTGGCCAACTCCTCTTGGTCCTTTAAAATATTTCCTTAAAATCCTCTCACAGAAAGTGTGACAGCTCTGAGTAATCTCAGGAACTAAAGCGAAACTAAGCTCCAGTATCACTTTCTCCACAAAGTACTTACGACAATGTGGAATCCTTGCCTCTGACTTTTCTCCCCTCTAAAGGTTACTTGTTTATTCTTTCTTTTCTTTCTCCCTATCCTCTCTCCCCTGAATTGTGAGTTATTCAAGAAAAAGCATTATGCCTTACTTACTTGCTACGCTAGACGTTCACAGAAAGGGGAGACCTACCCGTCTCATCCAGGAAGCAGCTCATTACCTCTGTATGAGCTCTTAGTTCATTTTCCTGCTATATGATCAAACAATTCTTCAAACAAAATGTCCATAGGTATAAACTTAATTTCCTTCTATCATTTCAATTAATCAATTGATTTCCTTTTAGGATATGGTCAAAAAGAATTCTAGAAACAACAATAGTCTATCACTTATTTTTTCTTTTCATTGCTCATTCTCTGTCATTATTTCATTTGATTTCCTATTCCTAGGAGGTAGGGCAGGTAGGGATCAAAGTCTCAAGAGTCACATACCAACCAGGTGGCACAGAAAGGCACACCCAGTGTCATTAGTACAAAACTGTTCCATATGCACATAACATAATCAGGTATTTTCTTCAAAATGAACGTTATTTTATACATTTAAAAAAACTCAAGAAAGGGCTAGTTTTCCATTCCTGGTAACATAAGGACTTTTCTACATTTTTAAATAACAATTTTCCTATCATTTTCAACATACCTCTGCAATAGAATAATGGGATGAAACCATTAAGGTTTATATGATTTCAAAATTATTCAGAAGCTATCAATAAATTTTAAGAAAATCAAGGAAGTATATAAATAGAGTAGGGTGGGCATACATTAGGGTTATGATGTAACCTATATAAAAATCTTCTCTATCCTATAAACACCAATCTTTTTTAATAACAAAATAACTGTTACTGTGTAAGAGAAAAATACTGAAATCATGCCAAGTTTGAAGGCACGTTTTAAGAAATTATTAGTATGTATTTGTGATACATAACAATTACATTGAAATCAACAAAATGGTGCATACATATATCTTCATCATTTTTACTTTTTGATTTTGTCTTTCCTCTTGGGGAGTCCTTTTTTCCAGTTCTCTCTATATTCTAGATAATGACCTCTGTCTGAGGCATAGCTGGAAAAAACTCTGGCACTCCTGGGACTCTCCCAGGGCCCTTTCAAGGCCCCGGCAGCTTAAGCGTCACTGTGGACCTGCCAGGAAGCCATTTAAGACCTAGGTGCATCTCATGACATGCTGGACTTTCCAGGGGCCTCTGGAGGGCCCCAGAAGCTTGTATGCCTCCAAGAATACAACCCAAAGCCACTAGAGACCTAGATTCATCCTGAGCCACACTGGATACTTCCCAGGCCCAGACAGCTTATGTGGCTCCAAGGACCTGTCTGGAATCTATCCCAGGCCTAGTTCTGTCCAGCACTGTGCCAGACCACCCAGAGGCAACTCCAGGCCCGGGTATATATGGCGATGTGCTAGATGTATGCCTAAAATCCTGTGGAGCCCTCCCATCCTTCTAAAGGCCACCAGAACCAGCTGAAAATAACACAAGGACAAAGAGGAAACCCACAGGATCAGTAGCTGAGTAGAACTCGTCTGCCTGTGAGACCTAGTACTTTCAGATGTTTACATCCAAATAATACAAGGGGGGACTAATTTCTTTTTTTATATTTTTCGTATTTTGATTTGTATTCCCTTGGTTTTTGGTGACATTGTACCTGTTGCTGCCCTGTTCTTGTGTTTCTTTCTTTATCTTTCTTTGGTTTAGGTTCTTACTTTTCCTAAAAATGAGCAAGTTTTTTCAATTTTTTTATTCTTGACTTTTTTTTATACTCTTTGTTACTTTCTTTCATTCTTGCACATGTCTCGCTTCCTATCTTTTCTTTCCATCTCCTTTTGTCTCTTTGACAGTTCCCGAATCTCTCCCCCTCTTGATTAGCTACCTAAGCATCGTATCACAAATACTTCTACAGACTGAAGTGACAGTGTCTTTCACTCAGAGTTCTCCCTGACTCATCTGAAACTTACTTCAAGTGTTCTTCTCGATCTGCTGCTCTCTGATTGGGAAGGCAGCACTGACAGATCACTCACTATGCTTCTCATTGTATATCTAAAGCTCTCTTATTACCTGGATCAACAGTGCCTTTAATAAGGCAATAGTAGGTTAAGTTAGATATACAGTGAGGGTATATTGCACCTATTAGTCTTGTGGATGCAGTGGTTATAGTGTTAATTTAGCTACTAGGATCTGCCAATGAATTGTTAATATTGGATAGTATTATAAATGTAAACCTTTATTCAAAGTTTGGATATTAATATTGCTAAAGACCTCCATACTCAAGATATGCTAGCAAAAGTTCTGGCTATAGACCATAGATAGTTCTGTATTCTGTTTCTTCTGCAACAAAGAGTGGAGATGATTAAGGTCTTGGCAAAAGTCTGCACAGTGAGAATACCTTCAAAATTAATAGCTAAATAAATTGAAAACAGTTATAAATTCTAAAACCGAAACAAAATCCAAAAATAACACTTAAGGCAAATCTAACAAATGTATCTCTGGAATAGACAGTCTATCAACAATACCTGAGCTTCAACTCACTGCAACAGAACCATGGGGAAAGGAGGTACTATGTCACCAACAAAAAGGCCTAACATTCCGGAAACCGATACCAGGAATCCTGAAATAGCAGATCCAAAAAATAAACAAAGCAAATCTAATGAAGATGGTAATTTCTAGGCCCAGAAGCTCACAAAGAAAATAAAAAAAAAAAAAATGTACAGAGAGCTCAAAGCACACACACAAGGAGGAGAAAAAACTACTGACAAATAGTTGGAGAAATTTAAAGAAGAAACAAATAGACAGATAATGAGGGCAGCTCAAGAAATCAAGGTACAATTTGGCCAAGATATAAAAACTTTGAAAACTGAACTCTAAGAAGTGAAAATTCACAGGAAAAAAATAAGTAATGAACTTATACACTGTGAGGAGAGAATACCAGATCTTGAAGATAAAGTTGATAAAACGGAACATACAGTCCTTATGAAGATTGTAAAACAAACCAACAAAAGTTGGAAAGGGACTGGCTATAACAGCTGATGGATGGCTCAAAGAGAAACAACCTTAGAATTAAGGGACTGAGGGAGCAAACTGAGGACAGAACCAAAGGCTTAAAGGAAGTGTTCAATTTATGGAAGAAAATTTCCCAACTCCAAACAAGGAAATGAAAATTGAACTACCGCGGACATATAGAACTCCAGACAAACCAGAAAAGAACATCCCTGTACTGTGGTTTGGATCTGGAATGTTCCCCAAAAGTCTCATGTATTTTAAAGTTATAACATTATCTAGGGAACCATGTGCTGTTGGGAGATTGGGGCCTAGTCTGGAGGGATGGATCACAGGCATGTAAATTGGATTATAGGCATGTAGTGGGGGGTTACCACACCGTCCACACCTGGATCCAGGAGGAGCTGACAAAGGGATGAGACCTGGAAGGATATATAAGCTGCACCTGCCTTGACTTGACTTTCTGTTTGTGATATTATGGGAATGAGAAGTTATCTCCACCTCTACCTCTGCCTTGTACTTTCATTGCTGCTGGCCACCCCTGAATGAACTGTGACCTTCTGAAACTGTGAGCTAAAATAAACCTTTCCTCCCCTAAATTTGTGGACATCAGGTATTGAGTCACAGCAACAAAAAAATAACTAAGACACCCTGTGACATATAATTAAAATTCTAGAGACCCAATACAAAGAGAGAATATTAAAGGCTGTAAGAGAAAAGGAGCAGACTTATAAAGAATGTCTCATCAAGATAACTTCAGACTCCTCAAACCAAACCCTAACAGCCAAGAGATCTTGGAGCAATATCTTCCAAGCACTCAGAGAACATACATGCCAAGCCGGACTGCTATATCCAGCAAAATTATCTTTTAAATTAGAAGGAGAAATTAAAACTTTTCATGATAAAGAAACACTAAAGAAATTTGCATCCACTAAACCAGAACTGCAGACAATACATAAAGGAAACTTTGACAGGGAATTTAAAATAAAAAATAAGCCCCTCAAAATCAAAGATCCAATTGTAAAATAGACAAAGGAAATGAATAGGCAGTTGTCAAATGAAGATGTTCAAATGGCCAATAAACACATGAAAAGATGTTCAATATCTTTAGCCATAACAGAAATACAAATCACAATATCATTAAGACATTAACTCCAGAAAGAATGCTGTATATCAAGATCTCAAACAGCAATAAGTGCTGACGATGCTGTGGGGAAAAAGGACCCCAGTCACACTGCTGGTGGGAATGTACACAGGTACAACCACTATGGAAAGCAGTATGGAAGTCTCAAAAGATTGGAAATAAATGTCCCCTTTGATCCAGCAATACTTCTGGGAATTTTTCCAAGAGTTAAAAACAACATATAACAGATATATATATATATATATATATATATATATATATATATATATATATATATACTCACGTTCATAGCAGCACAGCTAACAATAGCTAAAATGTGGAAAACACCAAAATACTCATCAACAGACCAATGGATATGTAAATTGTGGTATTTATACACAATGAAATACTACTTATCTATAAAGACAGACAGGTTTGACGCAACTTAAGGCCATTATGCTCAGTGAAGTAAGTCAAAGAAGAAGGTTAAATATCAAATGGTTTCTCTAATATGGGAAACCCAGATCACAATTATTTCATAGAACTAACTGAGGTGAATAAAGGGAACTGGGCCGGGGAGAGAATTTGTAATTTTGCCATGATACGTATATGCACAAAATACGACCAATGTAAACATTATGTATGTATTACATTTATATATATCAATAAAATGGTGAAAAACTTTTACCATTGCTTTGGTTCTCTCTTCATTCTGTAGATGGTTTTTTTTGTTTGTTTGGTACAATTTATTTTTTTTTAAATAAAATCCCATTTGTTGACTCTTGGCATTGTCTGGTGCAAACAGTGTTTTGTTGTGAGAGTCCTTGTGCATGTCTGTGCCTTCAGGAGTTTTGCCTATTTTTACCTTTCCAATAGGTTCAGTTTTCCATTTTAATTTTTAGATCTTTTAATTTGATTTTGGTACACAGTAAAAGATGTGGGTCTCATTTCATTCTTCTTCGAATGAATAACCAGTTGTCCCAGCACCATTTGTTAAAGAGGCTTTTCTCTAGCCCTGGTTCTTGGCCCCTTTTGTTGAAGATCAGATGGCTGATGGTGCTCAAGGTTGTCTCCTCATCCTCAATTCTGTTCCATTATTCCATCTGCCTGTTTTTGTGCCAATACCATTTGTTTTTTTCTATTATTGTTCCTTTGTAATCCAACTTAATGTCTGGCATTGCAATGTGTCCTGTTTTGTCTTGTTGCTTAGGATTTCGTTGGCTACTCTGGGTCTCTTCTGGTTTCATATAAATTTGAGGATTGTTTTTACTAGATCTGTGAAAAACACCTTTAGTATTTTGTTTGGAATTGCATTGAATCTATGTATCAGTTTTGGCAATATGGTCATTTTAACAATATTAGTTCTGCCTACCCATAAACAAGAAATGTCTTTCCAGCTTCTAAAGTGGTCTTTAATTTTTTTTACTTCAGACCATTGCAGTTTTATTTTAGAGGACTTTCATTTCCTTGGTAAGGTTGATTCCTGGGCAATTAATTTTTCCTGAGGCTACTAAGATTTTATCTCTTTCTCGGTGACTTCACTGTTGCTGTATGGGAATGTTATTGAGTTTTGTGTATTGATTTTGTTACCTACCACTTGGCTGAACTTGTAAATTTGCTGTAAGAGTCTTCTGGTGGAGTTTTTGGGGTCTTCTAGGTAAATGATTATGTCATATGCCAACAAGCACACTTTGATTTCTTTTCTTGTACATATTTCTTTTATTTCATTCTTTTGATTGTTTTAGCTAAGTTTAGAGAGCTGTGCTAAGAGTGGATACCTTAATCTTGTTCCTGATTCTAGAGGAAATGCTTTCAGTTTTTTCTGATTTAGGGTGATGCTGGCAGTAGGACTGTCATAAATTGCTTTTGTTTGTTAGGGGTAAAGTCCTTCTATATCTGTTTTCGCCAGGGTTATTAATTGTGAATCAATGTTAGATTTTATCAAAAGCTTTCTCTGTGTGTAATGAGATGGCTGTGTATTTTTGTCCTAACTTTTATGTTGTGTTTACTGACATATGTTGAACCATCCTTGTGTGGGATGAAGCAAGCCAACCTGGTCATCATATATGATCTGTTTAGTAATTTGTTGCCTTCTGATTCCAGGTATCTTGGTAAAGATTATTGCATTTATATTCACTACAGAGATTGACCTCTAGTTTTCTTAATATTTATCTGCTTTTGGAATCAGGGCAATTCTAGCTTAAGGGAAGAAGTTTGGCAGTGTGCATTCTCTTTCACTTTCATGGAGAAGTTGTGGAGCATTGTGTTAGTTCTTCCCTCAAGTTCTGGTGAAATTTTGTGGTGAATCTGTCATGCCCTGAGCTTTTCTTTGTTGTTAGACACTTTATTACTACTTCAATTTTATCTCTGGTTCTTGGTCTATTCAGGGTTTCTATACCTTAATTCAATTTTGGGATTTAATGTATGTCCAGGAATTTATTCATTTCTTCTAGGTTCTGGAATTCATTGGAATACAAGCTTTCAAAGTACTTTATAATCCTCTGGACTTCAGCGGTGTCCAGAGCAACATTGCCTTTTTCATTTCTAACTGCATTGACATAAGTTTGCCTTAATTTCCTTTTTTGAAGAGTTTTGGCTAGAGGTTTGCCAATTTTATTTATCCTTTCGAAGGACTAACACTGATCCAACACTTATGTTTTTTATCATAATTTTTTGGTCCCTTTCATTAATTTCTGCTCAGATTCTTATTTTTTCCTCTGCCTTTCGATTGGTATTGTTATTTCTCTAGATTTGGAGTTACTATCTTTTTAATGTGTAAATTTACAGTAATAAGTTTTCCTAATAGGTCTGCTTTCATTGTGTCCCACCAATCATGTTATGATGTGCTACCATTGTTTTGATGCTAGGAACTTTATTTCCCAGTTTCTTCTGTGATTCATTGCTTTCAGTAATGTATCATTGAATCTCTATGTATTTCTTAGTTTCTTTTGCTGTTGATTTCCAGTTTAATTTCACTATGATCTGAAAAGTATACAGGAAATGATTTTAATTCTTTTGTATTTAAGCATGTCTTATAGCCCAGAATATGGTTTATCTTTAAAAATGTCCCATGTCTTGTTGAAAAGGGGTATTCTGTTGATATTGAATGGAACACTTTATATGCATTTGTTAAGTCCAATCATTCCATGGTGTCTAGTTGACCTGTCTAGTTATGAGAGTAGAGTATTGAAGTCCACTGCTCTGATTGTACTGGGTTCTGTTTAACTTTTCATGTGTAGCAGTTTCTGTTTTGCTGGGTATGCCAACATTGGGTGCATATATGCTTGTAATTGAGAACTCATCCTGCTGGATTCTTCCATTTTCCAGTGTATAATATCTTTGTCTCTTATAATCTGTTATCGATTGAAATTTGTGTTTGAGAATAGTACAGTTACTCCTATTTGTTTTCAAGTTACAGATGCATGAATTATTAATTTTCTTTTCAGTCAGTTGCTTTGTAGGTGGAATGTGTCTTTTTATGGAAAGGAAACACCAAGGAAAAAGCATAATCTAACTGAAGAAATCTTCACAGAAGAGATAGTTTTGCAATCCTAACTGACCTACAATCCTCAGCAACAGATTCATGAGTAAACATGGCAATAAGACACCTGCAGAAATGCCTGACTCCCTGGAGGATGGTATTATGGGCCTTGAAATAGTGTAACTGTTTATTGGAAAGGAAGTGAAAAAAAAAAAAAAAACCAACAGGTGAACCAAGGGATCAGTCAGTTCAAATAAGGCACACTTAAGCAAGTGAAAAAGATATTTAGTGAGCTTAGTTTAGAGAGGAACTTGCTAAGCAATATAGATCATAGCTGGTAATAAAAATTTAGTGAGTTTATAAAAAACAAACAAAAATCTGACTGAGATAAACAAGGCAACACAAAATATGAAGGAATACTTTGGAACAGAAGTAGAAAATCTGAAAAGAAATCAAGCTAAAATTAAGGATCTGAAATATTCAAATGAAAGCATGAGAACCTAACTCTCAAGTACTGTAAGAACAGTGTCCGACTTTAAAGACAAGGTTGACAAATTAAATGACCATTCAAGGATACCCTCACACAACAAGACTGCAAGGTGGCTGAATACAATAGCTTCTGAACAACTCAGGGTGAAACCAACTTCAGAATTACAGATGCGAGAGAAATAGAGAGAGGAAGACACAAAAGGTATAAAGAATTTATTGACTGAATTCATGGAAGAAAAGTTTCCTGAATCTAAGAAAAGAAATATTAAAGTACAAGAGGCACACAAAATACCAAACAATCTTGACCTGAAAATAACCCTGCCACACCATATCACAATCAAAACCTAAGAAATCCAATTCAAATGGAAAATATTAAAACAAAGAGATAAACAGCCATTACCAAGTCAAGCCCATCAGAATAACTGGATTTCTCGACACAAACCTTAAAAACCAGGAAAGCCTGGAATGAAATCTTCTAAACTTTAAAAGAAAGTAAATGTCAGTCAACTCTCTTGCATTTGGAAAAAGTATTCCTCAAAACTGGAGAAGTTAAGATAATCGTGATAAAGGAATCCTAAAGAGATTTTTTGATCCCTAAATAAGCATTGCAGAAAACACAGGGAAATCCTTAAAGACTTGGAGAATAACAGCACCAAAAACTCAGAGAAAGAGAAACATCAATAGGGCAAGGGTGACAGACAGAAAAACCAGAGCAGTAACACTGGGGGGGAAAAGACAATGGTAAGATTCAGCAAATATCTTACAAATTAATTCTCAATACTAATAGCCTTAACTCATCATCATATTCATTTTAAATGCAAAAATTATTTACAGTTTCAAAGCAACAGAATCGTTGCAGGCACAAATGAAATAATTCATGTAAAATATGTAACATACTTTAGAACAATATGCCAAATAAATAGTAGCTAATATCACATTAGTACATTCCAATATCCCCTGACCATAAAAATCACCTGTTGGTACATGTTAAAAATATAATTACACGGATGTATACTAAGCCTACTAAGACAGATTATCTAGGTAAAGAGACTAGCAAGTCTTAAATTCACAGTTACATTTTAAAGGATGAGAAAATGTAGAGACCCATCCATAGTAGATAGTTTGGATTGTTTTAGTTATTTCCATTAAAATGAAGATATATACATATATCTGGCATTCAGGTAGTCTTGGCTTCTTTCCTGTTTCTTTGCACTCAAATCTTCTAGTTTCTAGTTTATAAATATAGGAAGCATTTTAATATTGTCTCAATAAAGCAGAGAATTAATCCGTCTTGGTTGCTGTCTTCACACTGAACAGAAGGACTTTAAATTGAAATATGTATTTTTAAATCTCGCTCATCTCCACTGCATCTGTAAGGCATTGACATTTAATATAATCAACCCAGTTCTTTATTTGCTTTGGTATTTGGGGAAATCCTAGGAGCACAAGACACTTGAAGAGAAGAAACTGACAAATCACAATATTTTAGAGCTGGTTAGTATGAACCAAGTGAACATTTACAGAATGAAATTATTTATTACTTAAATGATGAACTAATCCTATCAGTGATATGTGGGGAAAAAAGTCATCTATAGTCCTATTATAAACTATTTTATTTTTGTCCCCAAGTCTTTTGTATTCTAACATACTATACACATGTGTATTAGAGGGATTATTTGATACTTTTTAGCCTGTGCTCTTCTAAACTAATAATGACAAAGAGAACTTTTGTAATGGACTCCAAAAAATGGTAATGAAAACATGTTTATGATGCTGAAAAAGTGTTTACTTTTGACAATATAAAAAATGTCTAAAAGCATTAAAAAGCTTTTGGGGCCTGGAGATGTAGCTTCGTGATAGAGTACTTACTTAGCCTGCACGAGGCCCAGTACTGAAAAACGTTTTTTGTATGCCAATTGCAAAAAGAAGAGCGTTAATTAGGAGGGTAGGTATCAGAGATTGATGAGTCTGGAGGGAAACAATGAAAATGTACATCACAGAGGGCAGAGGGGCAACTGCACAGGTGGCCGCAGCAGTGCAAAGGCAACCTGCCATATACGAGGGAGAGACGGAAGACAGTCGAACAAAGCAGAGAAGGCCTCACCCGCTGCGTTCTGGGTAGAAGGAAGGAGAAGACTTCATGAGCAGCACAGCCTGTGCTTGCAGCAATGTGACTTCTCAGGCAAAAGGGAGACTTGGTTTCAGAGCAGGCCCAGTTCTTGGGTATCAGGATGTGGAGGGCAGTTTCACATGTATACACATGTCTCCACAGTTTACCTCATACTGTACCAGTCATGTGACCTGGAGCAATTTATTTGGCCTTTACTTTTCTTCATCTGGCACATAGAAGTGACAGTTTTACTAACCACAAATAGTAGAAGTGAGGTCATCCCTGTAAAGCACTTCAAAAAGTATATAGCGCAGAGTCACCATTCCATAAATGTGGCTCGCTTATGATATTGCAGATTATACTTAAAGGTCAAACAGGAAAATTCCTTGCTGGAGCCTCCATAGCTTCTGAGTAGTGGGGCAGGTGACACAAACTTTTATGCTCTCGGATGCAATCTGCTGACACAGAAGCCAGTGGACACCCATTCTGGGACTCTGCAATTCAGCAACCCCCCCCCCCCCCCGATTCTGCGTCAGTAGTTGGCTTTCTTCTACCTCTGCTCTTGTGCAAATGGACCCCAGAAAAGACCTCATCCTGCTTAAGCACCCCACCCCTTCCCAACCAATGGCTTTCCCCTCTCTAAAGTTAAGCAACAACTTCTCTAGGTACAGAAGTTTCTTGTAATGTAAGTCTCCAACCTCATTCTTGCTTCTCTAAGTCCATTTTCTCTACTCAATGAGGAGAACACTTGTTGTTCAGTGTCATAAAATATGTGCCTACCTGAGAAGTGGGGGTTGAGCCTTGGGAAAACTCTACCCAGAAGTAAGTCTTTATGACTTACGCCTGCAATTACACTTGCAGACTAAAATAAAAAGCTTTGGATTCTTAATGATTTATCCACCTCCTCCTCATCATGCAAAATTAAAGTTCAAAGCTTACCAATTCATATGTGAGAGCGAGCTGCCTGCAAAAATTAACAGACCTTAGAATGTAGAGCTACCTTTTTGAGGTAGATGATTGATTGATTGATTGATTGATAGGTAGCCAGATCCCAAAGCAGGACCAACTGGAGTTATAAGGATGGATCAATACCTGCAGGTGGCCAAGGCTGGGCTGGCCAACAGTATTCCCTTGAAGACACTGGAAGCTTTTTGAAAGTGATAACCCTGAGGCAAAGTTGGGCTCAGTAACCCAGTAGTTGGGATAGGAGTCAAACAGGGCAATTAGATTCAGTATTGTCAAATGCTCTCTCTGTCCCTTAGGCTGTTCCTATTACATCACCTTAGAGTATGGCAACATTCACTCTGAGAGCATCTTAAAGGCACCACTCACCTGAGACACATGTCCCTTGCCCACACCTCAACACAGGCTATCCTTAAAAATACTGCTATCAAAGGAGCCAGGTGGCTCAGAGTCATCAGAAATCAAAGTCGTTTGCTTTTCAGAAGCCTGCTACTTCATTGTCATGGCCAAGAGGAGGCGTGCTTATTTTCATTCCCTGCCTTGTTGTTTTAATTTGCTACTTTACTGTGTAACAAATAAGAAAGAGAAAGGTCGCTGGGCTTTAAAGATTTATTTTCTCCTGATTTTTTTTTTGACTTTCCAGTTGCTGTACATTTTGTTTTAAAATCTGTTTAAAAGCAAGAGTTGTGTAATGTAAGTACTGGTTAAAGGGAATTTGTTATTATAAAATTCTCCTGAAAACATTAAACGAGCAGAAGCAGAATGAACAAGCAGAACTGGATGGTACAGGCTTCTCAAAGTGACAGATCTGGGTTCAAATTCTGATTTCATGATCTTAAGTAAATTATCTTTCCACAGATCATGGGAAGGGATGCAGATGGCATAACAATTTACATTGCAGTAGCTACTTACATCAAAAAGTCCTTATCTGATAACCAGCACACAAATTGTGCTCAGTAAGTCATAATTATTATTTTAATCAAAAGCAGAAATTCGACCAGGAATTAAATTAATGCAGCCATGACAGCCAAGCTGAACACCACAGACACAGCACATGAGTCATGTTAAAGTTCCCTTGTTTTGTGACAGGAATGCAGGATAAGGGGGAGGAACAAAAGGAATGTCAAAGGAACAACATGTGGCTGGAGGAACAGCACAGTGGTTAGAACACTTGCCTGGCACGCGCAGACCCCCTGGGTTCAATTTCCCAGCACCACACAAGTGAGGTGTGGTGGCACATGTCCATAATAGCAGCACTCAGAAGACTGAGACAGGAGGACGGGCAAGAATTCTAGGCCAGCCTGGGCTACATAGTGAGTTCAGGACACGGCTGGACTATAAAAAGAGACTGTCCAAAGAGGAAAAAAAAAAAAGAAGGAAAGAAAGAAACAGAAAATAGATTGCAAATGAAAAACATTATCTTTAAACATGTCTCACTAATTTCTCTGAAAACAACTTATATTATAGATGTATTTTAAATTGTTTTTGAAGAAGTTAATTTTTTGAAAAGCTTTTCTTTTCTTCGGAGATGGAACTGAGAATGTCTACATTTACCTCTTCACCCAAAGGGAGGAAAAGAGTAAAACTTGTTTTTGTCATAAACATGCATAAGGTAGTTCATTATAAAATACATTTTATTGATTTCTAAAAATGAGTTCTGTGGGCTTTTGTTAGTTCAGAAATGTGCTTATTGCCTGTACTTGTAGAGCGAATGATAAATACATTTTCATCCCCCATTAGTCTAAAATCACAAGCATTCTGTTGTCATGGAAATAGATTTTCCAAGCACCATGTATTAGGTGTGTTTGCATGCTGTGCAGAGATTTCCATGAGACACTTGCCAATCTCATGAAAAGGAAGGTAATTATTCTGTATTTGGATATAATATAAGCATCCAGCATAATTAATCCACTAGCTCAGATGAAAATGTAGTCGAAAAGAGGATTGATGGCTCCGCGAGGAGAAAAAAGATAATAAAAATCAAAGCGTAAGGGGCACTTGGGTAAGGAACACCACAAAACAAGCTTGCCTCTGTATTTTCTCAAAAGAAAGAGTTGCCCGACAGTGTTCTTAGGAAAAAAGCAAAAAAGAAGCAAAAAAAAAAAAAAAAAAAAAAAAAAAAAAAAAAAAAAAAAAAAAAAAAAAAAAAAAAAAAAAAAAAAAAAAAAAAAAAAAAAAGCTCACTTGGCTAACCTAAGCAAAAAGAATTTATACAAAGAATGTCATACAGCTCACAGAATCTCAGGAAAGGCTGCAGCTTTGGGAAATGGGCCCAGATCAAAAAATGCTGGACTATAGAACCAAAAAGGCTGGGTCACGTCACTAGAGAAGTGACTAAAAAGAGCCTACAAAGGTAACTAACAACGTTAAATGCTACTCCTACTATGGCTGTGTGAACCCAAACTGTGCTCACTTCTTTGTGAGGCTCATTCCAGACACAAAGTCCTAGGTAAGATGACCTGACAGGCTAAACTCAGACTCTGTTCTACTGGCTAGATGTCAAAAGGATGCCTTTCAAACTTGCACATTTAAAGGATGGGATCTCCATGTTCTACCAGACTCACTAAACAATGTTCAACAGCCTCCTAAAAATGCCAAGGTACCTCCACAAAGGTATCCTTTTGTGTTCGTGGTTTAATATACTTTTATGTTCAAAAAACAAATTACAGTGCCTGGCATGATAGCATATGCCTGTAATCACAGTATTGGGGAAATTAAGGTAGGGGGACTGTAAATCCAAGTCCAGACTGGGCAACTTAATAAGACCCTGTCTCAAAAGGGGGGAAGGACTAAGGGTGGAGCTCAGTGGTACAGTTAGGGGTTCAATCTTCAAAAGACAATTACAAAGGCTAACGAAAAGACACCGATTCAGTGGATGGTGGATGTGTTAAAACAAAGCAACAAAATCTAGAAGCCATGGAGAAAGGCCAGAAAGCCCTTATGAGACTGGAACAAAAGAATCCCAGAAGATTTTTTTCCCTATTTTTTTGTGTTACTCTTTTCCCTCCCGTATTCTTCCTATTTTCTCTCTCCCCATTTTCTCTTTCCATTTCACCCCTTCCCCGAAGCCTTTTGTTTCATTCTCAACGCGTAAAGATATTTTTAAAAGGCATTAGCAACCTATAGATTTTCTAGGGTTTGTTCTTTAATGTTCCTGACTCAATTTTCTTGAGGTTTATACATAAAAGTCTACCTATGTACAATGAAGAAAATTCTTCCCGGATACCATTAGCTGTTATGATTTGGCTCTGAAGTGTCCCCCAAAACCAAAGTTTTAACCTATCAGAAGTGGGACACCTACAGGAGACCTACTTAGTGTCCGTCTTGGTCTCCGTGTCTGGAGAGGTCAATGACTGCACATAAACGTTGTGCCTCTGGACAATCTTATGGATTGGATTTGATCACCTATTCATTCATCTATTTCTTCACTAAGTACCTACTGTATGGCAAATACAGTAAGACAAACGGTCACTGCTGTAGCTACTTGTGTGAAATGCATATTAGGACCTGTGATTCGGTGCTAGTCCTACTCTAGTGTGGCTTGGATCTGGACTGTCCCCCCAAAAGTCACACGTATTTTAATGTTATGGATTGTCTATGAAACCATATTCTGTTGGTAGATTGGGGAGGCGTGGATTACAATTAAGTCAGGATTAAAGGCGTGAAATTTGGATTAAAAGTGTGTAGTGTCCACACCTTTCACATCTGGATGCAGGAGGGGCTGATCACTGGCCAGAGACCTGGAAGGATATATAAGCTGCATCCTGCCTTCCTTGGAGGACTAGGATGAGGACTAGTCTCAACTAGTCCCAGCTTGCCTTTCTGTTTGTGATGTTGTGAGAAGCTGCCTCCACCTCTGCCTCTGCCATGTACTTCAATTGCTGCCGGCCACCCCGGAATAGACTGTGACCTTCTGAAACTGTGAGCTAAAATAAACCTTTCCTTTCCTAAACTTGTGGGTGTCAGGTATTGAGTCACAGCAATGAAAAGTAACTAAGACATACTCAAAGGTAAAAAGTCATACATATAAATAAGGAATTAGAATAGTGCATAATATGCAGTAAATTATGTATTAAGAAGTTAGAAAGGTATATGTCTTGACCAGACTGCAATGATAAGTATGTTAGAGAAAGTTTCCAGGAAGATATAATGCCTGAAAAGGGGATTTGAAGACAAAAAAGATCTCGAGGCAGATAAATAGGAGATGAGCACCTCGTGCAAAGTTATGAACATCACAAGCAGGGAAGCTAAAATGAAAGCATTTTGTGTATGGTGGGCTCTGCAAGGTATTTAATGCAATAGAAATCCAGAGGGAAGGAGGGAAGAAATGAGACTAGAAAATAATTAACGGCATACCCATTATAGGCAAGCAGGGAAACAACAGCGGGATTTCAATCAGGGAATGGAGAGGATCTGAAAACAACTGGGAGGTTAGACTCACGAAGTATAGAACTGGCCACAAAGAAAGCTATTAAGAGAGATGGAAACGTCACAGATCATGAGGCCATAAAGATCTGTGGAGACAGGAAGCTGCTTTATCTAAGAACTATCAAGAGGTTGGCAAAAAAAATCAGTGGGTTAGCTTAGTATGCTGCAATGGATGGGGTCTATGTGAAAGAGATAGGAGGAAAGCAAGGGGAATGAAGGTCCATAAATGTTGACAGAGGGGACAACTTTAAATAGAGATGGATGCTAACAGTATGAATGTGATGGAAAGGTCACAGAAATTAAATGCACATAGATGTGTGTTTAAGTGTGATAATTACATGGCCTTTAAATTTGGTAAAAAAGAGTATGAACAATCTTAATGAATGGTAGGAGTTACTGCAAAATAGTCATGCTTCTCAGTCATGCATCACATATAAAGATGGAGGGCATGGGGAAAAGCCCCCTCCATTGGCCCTTCATACTAGATGAAGGTAGACACGAAGACATGAACAGAGCCTGATCTTGGACTGTTGATAAGCCACCCACACATGTATCTTTCCTATAGAATTCTGATGATAATATCTTCGTTCCGTTCACCTCTCTATAGAGACTAACCCTTCAGCCTTCAGAGTCTACTTGGTACAGGATGGACATCCTCTCGTCACAACATAGATACACGACTCAGGTATGGAAAATCACAGGCCTGTATTCCTTTGAACAGAGCAAGCAATTCAGCGATGTGCCCACAGCCATCCAGATATCATCCTTTTTTTTTTTAAGTTTTAGTTTTTAAACTTTTGTGGTCTTTTCCTCTCGGGTCGCCAAGGTAATTTTACTAAGATTGCTGAAACTATGGAATATTAAGCCTGGAGGTGCTGGAAACAAGATCAACACAGAGACAAGTCTGCATGCAGCTTCCCCACCCAACTCCGCCAGCTAGTAGTTCAGGGGTATTATCATAACCTGGCTCACTGAGGATGTGTTGTGAGCAATGTTGGGGCAGTGTGGCCCCAGACCATGCCCATACTGTTTCCAGTGGCTAAAGGTTTCTGGGAACCAGATCCAAAGACCAGAGACAGGGTACAATTTCTAGAATTGTTAGAGCACAGACCCCTGGCTGCTCCCATTCTGCAGAAATTCAAGAATAAGAACTACCATTTTCTGCCACAATAAGCAGAAATCTGAAGTATAATTACTGTAACAAATGGAATTCCAAAACCCTGCCACTCTGCATTGATAGCAGATGTTAGAGCTTCTGTGCACAGTTGTGCTCAACTCCAGGAGCACCACACACACTGTCCTTATGTGAATAGCAACTCCTGCAGCTATATCTGTTCAACCTCACAGTCATATACAATGACCCTGGCAGATAATAATTAGTGAAAAAAAAAAAAACAGTATCAGGAGATTCTCCATTATATAAAAGCCTTGTATCTTTCAAAAACAGATCAGGGTAAAAAGGCAGAAAGAAACCATTTTTAAGAGCTTGGATAACAAGAACCATTAGCATTCCAATTTTTCAAAAATGTGCCAGCTAAACTGTCTATGTGAACTCCTCCATTCCACTCCCTAGTACTCTTTCCCGAACACAGGAGAGTGTTCATGGTTAAGGTTAACTCAGCAATCCACTGTGGGCAGAGTCCCTCTTCATGTTCTTTTCCAAGGGGACAAGTTGGGGCAAACATCGCATAAAGCAGGTGTTTCTTCAGAAAGCACCAGGATGTTTAGCAGTGGTGTTACTGAGACCATTTATATAAAATAAACAAAGTTAGAATGAATTTAAATGGAGGAAATTTGGGGTCTGAACTAAACTCCTAGAATTCCATTGTGCCTTTTTCTCTTATAGGCAAGGAACATGGTAAAAATAGCTCACACACTCTCATATGGAAGCTCAAATAACAATCGACCAAATAACATTCCAAGACTCAATACTTGCTACACTTATGTGAGCAGTTTGTCAAAGTGAAGGTTAGACATAACCCTCTTTGCTCATTATCTCCATGTGGGAAGTGGAGAGAGACTCTTTAATTGCCCAAAGTAGAGTATATAATGACAAGCAAAAACCTTAAAGCTAATTAGAGCAGTATTCTGATAATACTACACTTCTTTTCTCCACTCAGAAAACCCCTAAAAATCCACTTTCATGTGTTTTGTGAAGCTGAAAAACATTAAAAAACTATTTTCTGTCTTATCATAATGACCATAGGCAATCAATTTGCATTAACAGGCAGAATTTGATTGGATAATTTTTTATACCTAGTGAGACCCTCTACTTGCAGCTAATGGCTTCTCATCATTAACAGGACAGGAATGTGCAGCTTGGGTAATTTAGTCCTTAGGCATTTGCACTGCATTTCCCAGAAGGCACTGTTCCAGCTTGAGAAATGAATTAACAACTGGCAGAAGACCTTGTCTTCTTTCAGTCCCTCTTACTACCTCAGTTCTCCCAGCCCAACACTGCACTAGTTATGTGGTTGTTAATCAAATAAATGCCTTTTGCCTCCCTTGAAAATTTCAGAAGTAGGGAGAGCTAGGTGACCAGCCTATGGACAGCTACCACTTATTGTGTCCCTATGCAATGG
Source organism: Ctenodactylus gundi (assembly GCA_004027205.1). Classification (NCBI taxonomy): domain Eukaryota; kingdom Metazoa; phylum Chordata; class Mammalia; order Rodentia; family Ctenodactylidae; genus Ctenodactylus; species Ctenodactylus gundi. Next base: position 1,072,977 of record PVKB01000120.1, read on the forward strand.
TTTGGATCTCGAGTGTCCCAAAAGCCTCATTTCATTTTGAATTGTATCTTATCCGGAGGTAGGGCCTGGCTGGAAAGCAAGAAGTTTGGAGTATGACCTAGAAATTTTGTGTCAACTTGATACAGTCGGAGGCCCCCAGGGCAGAGATTTCAGGTGTTTGTTGATTTGTGGGCCAAGAAGTAGGGGAAGGGGCACCTACTGTGGGTGCTCTAGCCTAGCCATTTTGCAGTCCTCGGTTTGCTCCTGCCTCACTTGGTTTCTGATTACAGTGGGTGAGCAGCTCCACAGATGCTGCCATGTACTGCGCCTTTGCTGGGCACTCACAGATGACCTGTGAGACCTTCAGAAACTTTGAGCTAAATAGATCTTCCCTCTCTTAAATTGTGCATATTGGGTATTCTGTCACAGCAAGGGGAAGTAATTAAGACACCCAGGAGTCCTTATGGTAACTCCTGAACACTCAGCAAAAGAGGTAATACAAATCCGAGTTTGTAGGTATTGAAGCTCTAATCATTTTCTGGTGCTGCAGATCAAACCTAGACCCTTGCACATGCTATGCAAGACCTCTGACCACTGAGCTGCATCCTAGTTCCTGAAGCTGAGACTTAAACTCACATCTGAAAGTTTAGAATCCTACAGCCTTGCTCACTGGGTCAGGTCAGACATCATAAGCTAACAGAAAACTTAAATTTTATCAGCTTGACGTCATTCTAAATATGAGTCGTGAACTATTACAAATTTAGAAAGATAAGCACCCTTGAATAAAATGTAAATAAAATCCTACCATTTTTCGAGACAGAGTCTGGCTCTGTAGCCCAGGCTGGTCCTAAACTCACTATGGAGGAGCCCAGGCAGACCTAGGACTCACTGCAATCCTTCTGCCTCAGCCTCCAGAGTTCTGGGATTACAGGCCTGTAGCAGCACACCCTCCCTTACATGGTGCTGTGGAATGGAACCCTAGGCCCTGTACTTGCAAAGTGAGTGATTTGACTGCTATGCCATTCCTCTGTCCCTGAACTCCTACTTTTAAAAAAAATCCCAAACTATTTGTGGTGGCACACGCCTATGATGACAACCCTCTGGGAAACTGGGGCAGATTCCAAGTTTGAACCCAGCAACTTAGCAAGATCCTATCTCAAAATAATTGTAAAAGGACTTGGGATATAGTGGTTCAAAGACTCTGGGTTCAATCTCCAGTATCAAGGGAGGGGAAAAAAAAAAACAACCTCAATTGATTTTACTTTCACATAAAAGATAAGGTCATAATTATATAACTACTTTTCTGTTTTTGAAAGAGAAATTATGCCAGTATAATTAAACATATGTGTTTAAGAAATGTGGGAGGATATAAAGCAAAAGGGATCCATGGCCATATAAAGAGCTGAGAAATTGGATGATGGGGGCACCATAACCATTCGGAGTCTTGTGTACATGCATATGTATGGGTAGGTGCAATTGATCAGATAAAGGAGGAGTGAGGTTCATAATTTTTTAATTCTTAAATGAGTACATTACCCACACAAGAGTTAAGGGCAAATTAGAAAAAGCTAAGAAAAATTAAAACCTTACCATTTAATTGGAAGCTGCGACTATTCCTGACTAGAGTCTCCAATACAAACTAGCTAAAACTTAGACCTAATGCTCAAATAAATACTGTGGTCCTCAGCAGCACCGGGGTGATACTCCATCACGCATTGTTCTTTCTATCCCTCCAATAAAGAACCGGGCCCCTAATGTGTAAGGGATTTGCTTTATCAACTGCAGGGCCCTAGGAGCTCACAGCAGCTGGTGCCAGTCCCAGCAGCCTGCCGGGTGAACATGGGCTGTGTATTTCATTTTTATAGACCAAATGGCTTCTCAATAATTTATCATCTGTGATGGATAAAAGTCACAATAAAATACAATTGTAAAACACCATCTTCCAAGATCAAAGAGAGAACTAAAGAAAGCTACAAAGGAAATGACAGCACAGTTTCATGACCTAAAAATGTGTTTTCCCAAATTAAACTCAGTGCCTGTTTCTTGGACTAAGTGTCCCAGAAGGTGTTGGATTTGAAAAGCAGGGGAAATGGAGAGGGGAGGATGAGACAAGAACCGAGCCCACCATATGGGCAACCTACTGAGAGGTGTCTTCCCGGGATGGAGTCTGACAACAGTCTCCTGAGAAGCATTTTATCTACTGCTATTTCTTGCTACCATATAGAACCACATGACTGAACTCATCCCCGCAGGGAGAAATAAGACTTTCACATGAAGAGGTAGGTGGCTCACACTACCAAGGACTAAAGAATTACGACTCGGAGATGTTAAGTTTCTCAAAAAAGAAATAAGCCTTACCACTGAAGGAACTTCACCAGAATCTTTCTGGGATCATTATCATTTACACGTGTGTAGCATTTTTCTTCTCCCCACAACATATTTGCATTCTAAGATTTCTTTTTCCTTTTGTCAGCAAGGCTGATTTTAAGTTTTCTTGGCTGCTTCCCTAGAAGTTATCGTGACACTAAAGGTCAGCACAGCTGTGCCATTCAAGCAGCCGTCATACTGCTCCCTCCCTACACGTGTGGAAGCCCACGAGAATTCCAGCCTGTAATGAATGATCAGGCTGAAGACAAATTCTCTTTCCTGTCTTATCAATGTCCCAAGTCAATGCCTGTACACAGGGTGACTGTTAATGAAGTCACAGAACCATAAAGCAACAACTAATATCTACGAACAGCCTACTGGGTGCTGCAAATTGTTTCAAGCACTTGATCTTGCAACATTCCGAGCTAGCAATACCCCATTTTACTGATTAGGTAACTGAGGTCTAAGCCATTTAATCTATGAAAATGAAATACACAGCCCATGTTCAGCCGGCAGGCTGCTGAGACTGGCACCAGCTGCTACTAGGGGCCTGCAGTTGATAAAGCAGATCCCTTACCCACAGGCAAGCTTAAGTAGGTCCACCAGGAACACATTGCTAACTAGGGTGATTGTGATTTAAGTGTCTGAAAAACGTACTGGGGTATGGATCCGATTTTTCCTGTATTACAGACCAGGACAATGAACTACAAAGAAGTCACATGACTAAGCCAAGTTCATACAATTAGTAGGTGACAAATAGAATCTCTGCTCTTTTCCCTGCAGACGAACAATACAGCTTCAGCAGCACTTACCCTCACCAAACGCTGGTTCTTTTTTTACCTACGGAAATGAAGACCATTCATCTAAACAGAAAATAAGGGACCTATCAATAAAAATATTCCTAGGAAACAAAAATGTTTTCTAATGTTATTCTTCTCATATGTGAAAAATTAATACAGAAGAACAATGTGCTTAATTGCTTCAAGCCTCACTGGCAAAAGCAAACACATTTAAAGAGTCATACACATTCAATACTAGTAACACATAAAAACAGTTGAAAATATCTATCAACATTTCAAGAATTAGTTTAGGTCACTTAAATTCAGGTAGGAGTGACACATACTGACATTTCATTTCTAGTAAATGAACGATTTACCTTGGCAAACACTGGAGAGGTGCTTCACTCCTAAAACACAAGGTCATCTATTAAAAAAAAAATGTCTCACTCGTCTTTGCATAATAAGGACACTGCACTGACTTCAAGTGTTTATAATTTTAGGGAGGAAACAAAACATTTTTGTCAGCAAGGGTTTTTGGGCTCTGACCTGGAATAACCAAACTAGGACTTAGACAAAGAATTTCCTCTCGGGAGTTCTCTGTGGCAGGGCCAAATTTTGAAGTGAACATCCCTCCAGCTCTCCGCCCTGACAGGAGGGATGCTTCCAACTTCTTCAGAACTAGCTACTTGCCTCTACTCTCCTTCTCCCCTCCCACGAATGCTGGTAAATATGTGGGTGAGGGTAAAACTCCAGGGAATGGAAGGAAAACAAAAAGATCTGAGCCCACAGAGGACCTCACGACACAAAATTACCTACAAACCCCAAACTCTCTGCTCATCTTTCTGAGAGAAATAAACTTTAATCCTGATGACGCCTCTGTATTTTTCATTCTTTTAGTGGTCAAACCAGTATCGTAAACAGTAGGAGCAAAAGGAAAAAGAGGAGCAAGACAGAAGTGAGAAGGACAGATACACGCTCCTCTGAACATTTATTTCTTCAACTATACAGGAACTATAATACCTCATTTAAAGTGGTAATAACTTAAAAAATTAGAATCTTCTCATATGAAACATCAAGTGCTTTTCCCTTCCTACATACCCAAATAGTCACCAAGTCCAATTTATCCTTATTAACCATCCTTCTAATTCTTCTTTCTATGATAGTTTGAGTGTCTCTTATCTAAAATGCTTAACATTAAAAGTACTGCAGATTTTGGAACATTTGCATACATATAATATGGTATCCTGAGGACAGAACACAAGTCTAAACATAAATCCATTTGTCATATATGCATTATACCCACAGACTCACAGAAATGTTACATAATATTTTTAGTGTGCCTGTGTTTTGACTGACCCCCATGTGAGATTCAATATGAAACTTTCCACTTCTAGCATCATGCTGGTACTCAAAAAAGTTTCAACTTTTGAATTATTTTACATTTCTGGATTAGTGGTGCTCAACTTGTATTCAACACCTGACTAGAGGTCACTAAAACTATCCACAGATTCCATGCGAAAGAACAAAATTTTTCTTTAATTACCAATATAAAAGCTAGATATTTCAAAATACCATTTTCCAATTTGGAAAACTAAGGATCTTCTGAGAAATGAACAATTCCAAGTCTGGATAGGAAGTTAAAAATATAAGCTGAGGCAACTTATACAAAATAGGAAAGAAATGATCAAAGACTCCTTAATTAAGGTATGTCAAGTGACACGAGTGAAATTAAAAAGGCTATGAAAAAAAGAAATAATCATCAACAAAAATATGTGCATGAATTGAGAAAAATCGAGCGTATTTAAATTTGAGTTTACAATCACAAAGACAATTGATAACCATAGAGAATGATTGGAAGTCAACTTACTTTGGAAATATCCACATGCATTCATCCCGTCTTTCCTAAAGTGAACTATTACATAACCAAACAAAAAATAAAAGAGGGGCAGTTGTCTTTATATAAAAATTCCAACTAATAAGTAGAAAAGTCTATATACACATAATTAGTATCAGAAAAAAATTACTCTCCTACAACCTCTAGAAAACTAAATGAGTCTGATACTGAATATGAATGGTTGCTAATACTACAGAAGACAGAGACAACTGGATTTTTTATCTCCTGGCACATGGAAAAATACAGTATCACTCAGGAACTACATTTGCAAAAGAAAAAAAATAACTAGAATTTGGTCAGTCCTCTATAACACAAGTACAAGTTTTACAGAAAACATAAATGAAGATAAATTCACTAAATGATATCTTAAGAATTCAATCAACAAAATCTAGGCTTTGGGAAATATTACGGGTCAAACATCCTAGTTTCTTTAACAAAGAAACCAAAAAAAAATATGCAACATAGTCATGGAGAATTTTCTTCTTTAATTCAGTAGCAGTAAAAACTAAAGCACAGACTTTGAGACTTGACTGATAAAGTTTTGCCTGTGTCATTTCTTAGCTATTTGTATGGAAAAATTAACCTCATTAATCTTAGATGTCCCACCTATAATATGGTACGCAATTTGTCTGAGGGTTTTGAGGATTGAGAAAATACAACATAAAATGCTCAGCTCCTTCCCTAATATAGGTGACAAAAATTTTATCTTAGTCATAAAATGTATACTGAATGATTATATAACTAAAGTTAATATACCAAAAATATTGAATGTGCACTATTTCAAGCTGATAATGTTGGCCATGCTGTTTACACAGTATTTACTGGGTACTGGAGCTGGTAAGGAAGAAAAAAAAACAGTAAGTTGTGACTTCCACCTTCACACTTTTGCCTTTTTAAAAAGAAATGTCATGTCAGGATCGTAACCCCAAGGAATACCAACTAATGAAAGGTCAAGGCCCACTAAAGCCCACTAAGAACTTTAGCACCAAATGTGTATTCTTTCTGAACAGAACCTGAGATTGTATAAATACCTAATGTCATGGTATCTTATTCTGCAATGGATCATTTAAGAATTATTCCTACAATGATTCACAACTCTTTTCCTCTCTTACACTTTTGCTATGCCCACGTGTCTTACTTTTTCGTCACAGGTTTTTCCTTCTGTATACTTCCTGAGGACCAAAATTTTAAAACACATTCCTCTGTGTGACTGGGATGAAGAAGAAAGTGAACAAGCTTGCTAAAATGTTAAGAGAACAAATACTTCATCCTCACAGAAGAGACAAGTGACCTATTGTCTAGATGCAAGTGACTAATGCGGTACAAGCAGTTCCCACCTTATAAACACTCAACTTACAAATGACACAGACACACACAACTACCCACCCCTGAAGACTGATGTTGCCATGGGAACTACTCAGACAGAATAGTGGGAAAATCTGAAGGTTTTACAGAGTCAAGCACTTCAGAATGAAGAAATTAAAACAAAATAGCTTTTATTGTCCAGCATACCCCAAATTTGTTCAAGGACCCATTGCCTTCTGCTTGAAATTTCCTAAGGACAGAAGACCATGGCTAGTAAGGCCTTCTGAAAAAATCATACCTCTAATTTTTTTATAATGACTCTGTAATTTGGGGGCAAATTTCTCACTAGAAATATGAGTGGTTCTTAATATCAGCATTTTGCTTTTAACCAGAGACTAAAAGGTAGTTCTAACTTCATCACCCACGGTGCGTAGTCAATAGGCTCAGCAAAGGAGATGTACTTTTAAATACAATTCACAGCCACCAAGTATGTGACACTCCAAATACCGTTCGCACATGTATATGAGAATCCCTGGAACTGTTAGACACAACACTCCTAAGGACAGCGACTTGGGGGCCGGCAGCACTGACAGATTGCGTCATGAAGCCTAGACATGACACAGAAGGAAGGGCGATGAATTGATGGGTTTGTAATTTACAGAACAGGCAAAACAACTTGGGGGAACATAGCTAAATTCCTCACACAGAGATACTTAGGAAAATCTGAAAGGACTAAAAGTTTTACGAGAGAAAAATCTGTTTACGCTTTTCAGTAATACATTGTCATAGCCTTTTTTTACTCCTCAGTGTGGGCTGTAAAATAGATGTCAATTTTTTAAGTTTCAAGTCAAAATGTACCTATTGATACACCATCTTTTAACAAATAAATGTTTCCAAAGAGTATCTAAGCAATTAGTACCTGTGGAATGTGTTTTTAACAAATAAATGTGATCTTTTAAACAAGTGTTGTTTGATCTTTTTAACAAATGTTTGATCTTTTTCACACGTTTAGGGTCTAACAAATATGATCTCTCTAACAAATAAATATTTTCAAGGAATATCTAAGCAATTACTACTTTTGAAATTTGTTTAATATACTTTAACCTCCTCTTACAGAAATAATGCGTGATTATTAAAAAAAAACAACACTGAGACATACAAAAAGTATCTCCCATTTCTCCCCCAGCCAAATCACACTGTTTATTGAGAGACATACATATACTTTCAGGCATTATCCATAAACAGTTGTATACATGTATATGTGTGTATATGTATGTATGAATGCCTACATACATACATGCACACATCTATAAATTTCACACACAGAAAGGAGACTGTATTAGATCTAATAATCTGTTATTTTGTTTCTGCAATTTAATTTCTAATAGAACTCTTTCCACATTGACATAATATTTATTTCAATCTTCCTCAAAGCCATCTACAAATTCATTGTATAGATGACTCATATTTAACCAGTCTTCTTACTGGCACAACTTTAGAGCGCCTTTAATTTTTCAATCTTACAATAATGCAGCAATGCATATATTCTTGCACACCTCTGCAAATCCGTACAAACAATTGTGGTTAGATAAATTGCCATAAGTAGGACTGACCACTGCATATTGCAACAACTATGCTCACTGCAGTATTTATTATAAAGAGCTCCTGTTAAAACCCTGAGAAATATCCAGGCACTGCCACCCTTCCATCCTTGCCCAGGCCTGGGGAAGCAGTTGAAATCCCTAAGCAGTTTAGACCCTAGAGGCCACACAAAGTCATTATGCAACTCCCCTCAAACACCAGGGGGCCAGTCCACTCCCAGTTGCCCCTGGGAATTGACCACGTGGCCAGCCTTTGCTGCCAAGGCAGCCATACCTTGCTGGATGGTCCTGCCCCACCATGACTTGCAGATATTGATGGGTACCCTACACTCGCAGCCCAGCACCCCAGGACCAGAGTAGCTAGCAGAGCCACTCCACCTAAGAGAGCTGCAGCCCAGCTGGCCGTGTAATCCCACAACCCTGCAGCTCAGTGACTGCAGATGAAGCACATGGCCCCTAACCTAAAGTGCATACGTGGAACAAAAGCCAGTGCAGCCGATCCATAACTGACATCCTGAGACACACTGCCAAGAAAGCAGACATAAGAAGCCACCTGGTAAAACTGCATAAATATCAATATGCAAACAGAAGAACCAGGGAACAAGCAAGGCAATACGACCTAGACCCTGGCCAACCATGGTATTTCATATTCCTTGGCAAAAATGTGAAACCTAAAGAAAAACCAGAGTTCTTGGATATTTTACACATGAGCACTGAGAAGCATCAGTCCTTATTCTCCCAGGTCTGTAAGGTAGGCAAGCCAAATCTGGGCACTCCATAGCAAAACCTGTCCTCTGTGCAGCTTAGAGACTTAGTAAGACCCTGTCTCAACAAGAAAAATGGAAAAAAAAAAAAAAAAGGACTGAGGACGTAGCTTATGCAAAGTCCTGGATTGTATCGTATTCCCAGTATTAGGGAGAAAGAGGGAGAGAGGGGGGAGAGAGGGGGGGGAGAGAGAGAGAGAGAGAGAGAGAGAGAGAGATCAAGACAGAAAACACAGTAGATCAGAAGGGCAGATGAAGAGACAGAAAGTCCTGAAGTTGTCTGAGTCCTCATAAGCCATGTAATTACTAATTACATAAGGTGATACTATTGTCCCTTTATGCCTAATATATTTCAAGTTGTATTTATCCATTACAAACAAGGCCACAACAGTAAGAGCTTCAGTCTCAAGCTTGTTAGTTTATTTCCTGGCTTGTCTCCTTCCTAAATCACCCATCATTCCTCTGCCTGGTTTTCCAGAGTTTAGACCCTTCTGCTTTAGAATTCTGTCCCTCCAAGGAACCCCAGTAGTAATGCTGGCCAGCATTCCTCAGATCAGCTTGTCTCCTGGGAGTGTCCGACAAGGGGTATATACTACTCTTCTATATGGTACTGTACCAATAAGGCTTCTAATTTCACATTACTAAATCAAAGATGTAAATTTGTCATTTTGTTTGCTTTTTTTAGACAGGGTCTTGCTCTGTAGCCCAGACTATGGAGCCCAGAGTGGCCCCGGACTCACGGCAATCCTCCTCTCTCAGCCCGTTGAGTCCTGGGATTACAGGGGTGCGCCACCTTGTCCAGATTACATGCAGCTGGGGAATCGGGTACTTAAGAGCTTAACATAGCACTTGCTAGGCAAGCACTATAACCATTGAGCCATTCCACCAGCCCTATTTTATATGATTTAAAACAGGGGATATACTTTATGGAAGATAAAATTATAAGCAGAGGACAAAAAATCAGAAAAAAATAATTTCTTTTGAGATGTTTTATGGGAAGAATTAACATTTATGAATCAGTGTTATCCTAGAATATTTTATCAATTTAGCTGGCTCTTGATGCATCTACTCTTCCCTGTTCCATGATTTGAGTCCGTTTTCCCATAATTTTTATTAGTATAGGTTTGCAATATATAATAACATGTATTGCACATACTGAAAAATACTTTGAAACTCCCTACAGGTAAGTACTATATTTAAGAAAGTTCACAATACTATAAGAAGCAGGTGGGTTAACATATGGAGGTGGGTTACCTGGCCCTTGATAAGGACTCTATGACAGTATTTTCACTCTGGCATTCTGCCAAGAGTGAAGAGAACCTCTGGGTTACACTAGACAAGGGTTACTGAAATGACAGACACATTTAAACAGTTGGGGTCACACTGTGAAGACCAACAGTCCAGAAACAGTCCATGCAGACTTGATAGGCTGCTTTCCATTCCTTGCTGATTTGTTAGAGAAACATACTCAGTCTTTACAAAAGTAGAAAATGATAGTGGATACCTACTGTGATACAGTGATATTTCAAATGCCAAACCCTAAACTCTTGCATTTAAACTAGTCATCCATGACTTTTTGTCTTTTAATATAAATGGGTCATCACACCAAGAATCAACAAATGGGATTATATCAAATTTAAGAGCTTCTTCACTAAGAAGGAAAACAATTAAGAAAGGGAAGAGAGGAAACTGATGGAATGGGAAACAATTTTTGCTAGTTACTCAGATATGAGACTATTATCAAGAACATACGAAGAACTGAAAAAAATTGGACCCTCCAAAAAAAAAGACCAGGTCAAAAAATGGACAGCTGAAATGAATACACAGTTCTCAGAAAAGTCCAAATGGCCAATAAATATATGAAAAAAAATGTAAAAATATTCAGCATCTTTAGCCATCAAAGAAATGCAAATCAAAACAGCACTAAGCATCCATCTAATGCCAGTAAGAATGGCTGATATTGAGAACTCAAAAAACAACAAATGCTGGCACAGTTGTGGGGGAAAAGGAGCCCCCGCACATCACTGGTAGGACCTTAAACTGGTACAAACACTGTGGAAAGCAGTACAAAGATTCCTCAAAAAGTGAGACTAGATATCCCATTGGTCAGCTATTCCTCTTCTGGGTACCTTCCCAAAACAGTTAAAGTCATCATAAAAGAGGAATACAGGCATACACCTATGTTTATAGCAGCACAGTGTTATAACAGCCAAATCTCGGAAGCAGCCAATATGTCTAACAACAGATGAATGGATAAAGAAAATGTGGCATATATACACAATGAGCTGGGATAGAGAAAGGGCTGTTATATGTAAATATAAAAATATTATACAAGAAATATAACCTGGATACCTAGCAATGAACTCCAACATTCACTGCATCTGGAGACAAAATCGTGGCAGAGTAGCCACCAAACCAGTCTATTTTCTCACAGGTTAAACCTTCAAAAGATAATTACATCCCACCTTTCATTTGTATCCTGTAAGCACATTGTCCTCCAAATTTTGTAAACCCATTAAACATTTCTGATTAATTTCTCATACAGTTAATTTTGGGGCTAAATGTACGGTCCTTCTAATGGTCCATCCTCTTCTACACCTGACCCCCTGCTCAAAGTAGCAGCCAGAGATCTGGTTAAATATTAAGTCCTGACTCTCCATTATTTAAAATCCTCCCCCTGGCTATTTCATCACAGTAAAAGCCAAAGTACCTACACGTTCCCACAAGGCTCTAGCAGCTCACCTTTCCTCTCTGACCTCACACTACCACCTGCTTCAGATGGACCTTTCTCTGGTACTGGGGATTGGACCCAGGGCCTTTGCATTGAACTGTATTACCATCCCCACTGCCTCCCCCACCCCGTTTTTGAGATGGATTCTCTGTCACCATGCTGCCCAGGCTGGGTTCAAACTTTCCAATTCTCCTGATGCAGCTCACAAAGTGCTAGGAACACTCTTGAGGTTAGAAATGGTCTAACTCTAGTTCTTAAAACAGTTCACCAATCCAAAAGAAATTAGATATCTGAAATTAGAAATCTGTTCTAGAAAGATTCATGGATCCCAGCAATGGAGAGCCCATTAGAACAAAATATGTCTCACCTGGGTTAGGAGTGAGAGGAGGAACAAGTTCCAGGTTTGACCTGCTCAACCCACTCTTAGCTATGTGCTTAATTAGTGATTGGTGGCAGACATACCTTCATTTCCAGTACAGCCTCTTTGTCTTAAATAAAAACCAAGAATCGTTCCATAGTTCTGCAGCTCTGTTCCCAAGAAACATATCCTAATTTTCCATTATGGCAAAAATGCATTCACAAGCAGGTGAGGAAAAAGTGCCCTAAAATGCTATCCAACCTTATAGAAATTTCTGGTCCAAACTTAAGAGGTACACAGATTTCCGTAATTTGACTCATTTGGAATAATTTAACCTGAAAGTGAAGGCAAATGAACAGGTTTTGTTTTTCTTTCTGAATACTCTGCAGTCACCAAGTAGAGTTGCAGGTGAAGTTGGCCACATTAATTACTTGCTGTTCACATTAAAAAGGATTCATCCAGATCTCTTTGATTCTTAATTATACAGTGGTATAAGACCTGCATATTGACTTGGTGGGTTTTGTTCAGCACTGACTCTTAAAACAAGCTTCCTAGGTGTTAACATGCAAAATTAGTAACTACAGAAAACTGTATGTGTTTTCATTAGATAGTGTTTGAGAAAGTCTCTCTAAAGAGATGGTGACCTCCACTCGGCTCAAGCAGGTTCTTGACCCAGCAGAGTCACTTTGGTATGTATCTTTGAGAGGCACAGACTGATTCACCAGGCAGAGTTAGAAAGTGAGAGAGGGATTTACATGGGAGAAGGATTTAAGCTTGAGGAGCTGAAGACGGCACACAGCTCTGATGAGGAAAATGAGACCAACATAACAGACTGGCTTTCCTGTACTTGCTGGAGATGACGTAGGGTCTGACTGATGAGTAGCTCAGTTTTGTAAGGGGGATCAGGTGGCATCCTCATTGTTAGAGGAGGCAAACAGTGTCTGAAGGGTGATTGTTTTTGCTTTAAAGTAGTCTCAGTTTTGCAGAGGCTCTGTTGAAATCCAAAGTGACCTTAGATTCAGGGCAATGCCTAGAGATTCCTGGGTACCCACTGACAGTTGAGTGTCTCTATAAATCTCATTTTCATGTTTTTAGCCTTGAAGAGAGATGAGGCGGGATATGTAGAATCAGAGCCTGTTTTGCCAGTTTTTAGACACATGCATCCTAAATGATCAATATGTTTATATGCAGAGCAAGGATCTCATCCAAATTAGTTACCCACCGGGTATCTGCAAGCCCAAAAGAAGGAGTCGCACTTAGCGAACATAGCTTAAGTCCCTACCTCAGAAGACACAAATCATGCTTTTAATAATTAACAGTTTAAGGGCTCATGAGTTTATTTATCCTCTGTCCCTACAATACTTTGACTGCTGTGTATCTAGATTTGTTAATTTATATACAAAAATGGTCTCGAATCATATAAAGCAAGCCATCAGCACTAATTACTTCTTCAGAGGTTGAATAGTACTTGTTTCAATATACAACATTCGAATGGGTACTCATGTTTTCACTCTGCATCAATTGTGAGTTACCTTTGAAACAACTCAGTATTACACCAGCTGGCATGACTACTACTCTTTCCATTCCCTTTGGGGTGACAGCCAACTGGAAACGGGTTCCATTCTATGCTGCTGTACAAGTCCACAGAGCAGTACATAAAGCAGCTCTGCCAGCTAACACACCATTACCTTATTTGCCTTGGAAATCAGCTGTCTATTTCAAATAGCTCTGCCTTGCCATTGCCTGCTGAATGCTTAGAACTTGGAGAGAATATGGTGCATTTTTGGTCAAGGTAGTGCTGAAGATAAAACTGCACCAACTTCAGTTGTTGGTTTTCTGCAAATTAGTTCCATGCTTCCCAGCAAACAACCCTGGAAGCAGTCACATCTATGAGCCAGGATTACATGTGATTTTGTTTTTCTCTGTTCCTAAATTTATCAGGATAATACAGCCATTATTTTTTTAAAAAACTACTTAACACTTAGGCCTTTCAAAAACATTATGCTAATTTTCTAAAGAAGGCATAACTGGAAAACACACTTTTGCAAGCATAGCACGATTTAAGGGTTATAAGTAGTTTTCTTAGAATCACTTGTTTTCAGAAGCACGTTTTCAAAATTCACTTAGAACACAAGTAAAAGACCTCTCACATACGTTACCACACCACACCCTGACTTATCCCTGGATGTAAATTTGTACAGCCAACTGGCTACTCAACATTTCTACTTGGATATGTCAAACTATTTCAAGGTTAACATAACCATAACTGAAAACTTGGACTCCTCTGTGACAACACCCTTCCCATAACTTCCTTTTCCCCTCCTAAGTAAGGTGCTAACATTTACGCATTTGTTCAGCCAGTAACTTGAGAAACACTCTCAACTACTTGTTTTCCCTGAAGCCCTCTATTCAAACTTCCATCTTAAAATAAATCCTGAGATTTCAGCCAGCTTTGGATACAAGTTCTCTCTATATATCTACTGTTCTCTGTTTATTGAAGCTGGATAACTTATTAAGAACAGAAACTTACTGTCTCACAATTTTGGAGCCTGGAAAGTCCAACATAAAAGTGCCGCAAGGCCGTGAGCGTCTTCTTGCTGCGTCGTTCGTTACAAGATGGAAGGCAGAAGGGCCGGAAATAAAAACTCCACAAAGCTCCCACTCAGGAGAAAACCCTTGTGCACTAATTGACTCTTAAAAGCCCACCTCCTAGCACAGTCACATTGGCAGCACCTGAATTTTGGAGGGCCTCTATTCAAAACACAGCAACACCCTTTAAAACCCAAACACCAGATCAGTCAGCGGTAATAAGATCTCATGTGACCCATGCTTCAAGTATAACAACTTCAAATTATGTCCCATAGAGCTCTCGTTGCCACTGTAAGCCTACAAGAACAGAAAATTACAGGAAACTGTTTACACACTATGTGAAAAAGAGAAAACAAAATAAGATTATGTAGAAGACATACAAAAATCAGTCTTAGTAAAAGACACTGACACAGAGTGCTGAGATTCTAAAAACAACCCGTGAATTGGTAGTACACAGCACTGGCTGGAGGAAGTAGGCTTGACAGTGAGACAAGAGTTGACAGCCCTGAAGGCTCATTGCCACCAGAGGAAAAGGAGATAAATATTGAACGGGTGACCCTCTGATATGTGCGTAAAGGTAAAGAAGAAAAGCAAATAATTCTACAAAACCAAGAGTCATGTGACATATCAAATCTTCACCCCACTATCGCATCACCATCAAAAGCATTCATTAAACATCTATATTTTACTATGCAATTTCAAATAAACACTCATAAACTAAGAATCCTATGCCTAGAAATAAAATCAAACTACTTCTATGGAGAGCTACTTAAGAACATAAAGAGAACTGAGATGTTACACATTTCAGTAACAAAATGTATTCCTGTCTACCCATTGCTGAATTAAAAATCTGTAACATAATATGCAAAATGACAGAGATACCCTTAAGCAGGTATTTAGAAATTTTAGGACCAACTAGAAGTACAACTTTAAGAATAAATGATCAAAAATGAACTTGAGTGAACATAGGAAAAAGATTTTTTAAAAAAACATACATCCTAGAAATAATATACAAAATGCCTGAGAATATATTAAAATGAAAATTTAATAAAGAAACATAGGCAAAAGCAAACAAAAAAGCCCACCCACAGGAGAATAAAAATACTTTTTAAATGGTTGAAATGGAAAGATAGGCAAGAAATATCCAGTATAAATATGTTTTCAGACCCTGAAGACAAAAAGAACTACATTTCTGAAAATAAGTAAACACTCTGAACCTACAAAATGAAATGTTTTACCACATATACAATCAAATTTTTTTTCAGTGAAAGACAGATTAGCATTAACCCACCTCAACATAAACCCGCACTTTGAGCACTTATCCCATCATGTTGTCACTTCTTCGAGTAGCTCAGGAAGTCCTCTTTGTTTTGTGTCTGAACTTGTTTGCCTCGAAGTCCTGAACTGAAACAAAACGTTTTGCTTTCATAGTGATTTTGACTTTGAGAAAGAGCAAGATGTCATAAGATGCCAGGTCCAATGTGAATAGAGTGAACAAGGATATACTGCAATGTTCTTACTTGCCAGAAGCTGCCAGACCAGAAGCGATGTGTGACAAACAGCAATGCCGTGACGAAGGTTTGTACTTGCCTCATGTTCATATCTGTTGTTAAAATTATTTAAATAGAACCATAAGATTTTCAGATCCTTGGAAATGTTCCTAATAGTTCACTGCCTATTTGATCAAATCATTTCATTTACTCTTTCAACGTTCTCTTGGGTATTTTACACTGAAGGACATTCCGATCTCTCCGTCAGCCCATTCACAGCAATTATGAAATTGCTAGAACCACTTCTAAACCATCTTCACAGTTACTACAGGATCACCATAAGCTAATTCTAACAGTTCATGTGTTTCTTTCACACTTTTTTTTTTCAGTTTAAAGCAGTTTTATGTTAGTTCATTGTTCAGGATCAATGACTTTTGGAATACTTTAAAACACACCTTCTCTCAAAGTAACTCAAAACCAAATTGACTGCATCATGCTAGTTGAAACTTGTCACACACTCTTACTAAAGTTCCATCCACTGCTTCTCATATTAAAGATCCCTGAAGTTCCGTTTAATAGCACTCAGCAACATCTCCTGTATTTTCTGATCACATTTTGCACTTAGAAAAACTAACACCAAATGGACAACAGTGAAAATGAAATGGTAGAGTAGCAATTTGAAGGAAGCCCAAAACAAGAAAAAGCACATGAAGGATTTTTATATACTGACAAGCTGTCCTTCAAGTACCAAGATAAACAAATTTAAATGTATAAGAACCCAAGAATACATTATATACTTGTGAGTTTTTATGAAGAAATAAACCATGGCATGTAGGCCAAATGGCCAGCTGCCTATTGTGTATGTGTGTGTATGTACTGCAGTTTTCACAGTTCTAATTAAGTATGATTATACTTAAAACAGTTATGTAACTATTTATTAATAACCTCCATTTTGCCTCTTAGCCAACAGAAGCTAAAGAATCTACTAGCTAGCCCTTTCAGAAAACATTTGCTGATTCCTGAGCAACTGGATGGATGTGCTTAACCCAACCAAAAGGTGACTAAGAATTGTCTGAATTTTAAAAGCAAAGGTAATCACTAGAACCAAACGACAAAGCTTCCTATGTATCAAATGAAATTTAAAAAGCTATGCCACATAGTAAGGAAACAAATATAAGTGCCACAAGTAGTAATTATAATATGATAGTCAAAATCAAATTATGTCAGTTACATTCATAACTGTGAATCAGACCCAACACATATACAATTTTTGAAAAAAGACACTACTTTAAAATTGGCTCAGAAAACAGAACTCAACTCTAGGCTGTGTCTAAGAGGTATGTCACAAGCTGTGAATGTGGCTCAATGGTAGGTCGAGTGCCTAATAGGCCTAATTCCCTAGGTTCAATCCTTAGCACTGAGAAACTAACACCAACTAAATGCAAACATTTAAAAGTCAGTGTTAGAAGATACAAAATTTTCTGTGCTCCCAAGTAATATGATTGCCCAGGTAATAAATCCAAGAAAATAAGAAAAACAAAACAAAACAAAACAAAAAGCTCAAAATACTCTGGTGACTTCTGATCACACTTAAAACTGCCAAAAGCTCTCATACCGTTTGGCCCCTGCCTACATTTCTCACCTTGTCTTCTTCCACCACCCAATATGTTGATGCTGGTCTAACCACGAGATCCTGACAGTTACTCAAAAATGTGAAGTGCGTTCCAGCTACTGACTCTTTGAATTCATCACTCTCTCCACCTGGAATGTTATCCCAACACTTCAGAGAGGCGCTTCCTCCCTTCATTCCTGCCTTCCCTGATCTCACCAAATGAAGCAGCAGCCCTGTCACTCTCTAAACCCTCTCCCTGCATTCATTTTATTCACAGTATTTCTGGACATGTTTCGTTACATTATTATAACGGAACATGAAATGGTCAGATCACATTATTAAATGATATATAGGCCAAGTTTTAATGCCATAATATTTCAAGAAGGTTTTAATTGGGTCCTTTGAGTCTCTGAGCAATTTTTATGCTGACAGAAAATATTCAGATCTATAGAATGTCAAGTATTGCATGAACAAACAAAAAATCGCTGCTCTTAAACCTCATATTCAAGTGAAGGACTCAAAAGCAAACAAGTGAAATAACCAGTATGTCAGAATGGGATAGGATCTAATATGGCTTGAGAGGTGGGATTCAATTTTAAACAGTATGGCCAAAGAAGGACACACTAAGAGGGCAGCATTTAAACTGTGGACAAGTGAGACAGAATTACAGAGCTCTCTGAACACTGTAGGCAAAGAGCACAGCAAATGCAGCATCTGAGACAGGAACGTGTCTGGTGTGTTCAAGGCAGAACAGGAAGCCAGTGTAGCACATGGGAGGAGTGAATAAAGGGGAGAATAGTCAAATACGAGGTTGGAGGATAAAGGGAAGTACAGATGCAGCAAGATCAGGTAGGCCAACTGGAGGCAGGATTCTCAGGCCATTGTGAGAACTCTGGCTTGTGAGTGATGGAAAATCACTAGGGAAGGTTAACAACATCTCATTATTGGACTTAAGTTTTAAGAGCATCATGCCTACTAAGAATAGACTGCAGGGAAGCAGGAGAAGAAGTAATGGGACAAAACAGAAGGATTTTAAGTCATCCAGTAAAGGGAAAACTGTGGACTAGAGTGGTTGCAAAAAGAGTGGCAAGAAGTGTTGCTATGGCCATGGGAACTAGAAATTAGAAAGAAAATAAGCACTGAAATAATGGAAAGGAGGAACGGAACCAATGGCACTCACTGAGAGATCTGCTGGGTGCTGAGGATGGTTAGTGTATGAAAGATAGGCATCAAAGATCATCTCAAGATTTCTGACCTGACCAATAAGAAAAACAGTATAGTCATTGACTACAATGGCGACACCTTTGAGAGAAGCAAGGGAAAGATCAGAATTATAATAAACTTTTTTTGCAAAAATGGATTTTCTTCTCATTATTTGAAGTAGTACTTTATAGTTAATAAACGGAGTGAATTAAAGATGTTCTAAATACTGGTCCCTTCAGTCGTCAAGGTGCAAACGCAGGGCCATTCCTTCTATCAACCAAATTCCTTCTTCTAACCCAATAGGCCACACAAATATTACCATTTTCAGTTTGTCATTGGTAGAGAAAATAGGAAGTATGGAAATAATGGAAAAAATTGTGTGTGGTTGACACGTTAACACAGGTACATAATCTCTGTAGACAGCTTGATTTTCGAGTTTGGGGTTTCAAGTAATGAGAGAACATCTTATTTCCACACTGTCATGCAGCTGAACTTTTTAGATTCAAAAATCAACTGACAGAAAATGTGAAGGTTCCCCCCCTCTGCTTTCTAGCAAAAGCTGTACCTAGCCCCCTGCAATGAAACCAGTGACCAGTGTCCTCCTCATCTGTGTTGTTCCTTCACCATTGTCTTTTTTCCATTGTTTATCCATCCCTGCTCTTAGACTGTAAACTGCTCTGCGTGAAGGCAAAGATACTGTCTGAATCACTCACTGTTTGTCATTAGCACTCAGCTTTATCAAGAGAAAGGATACCCAGAGGTCTAATACCTGGTGCCAGCCCTTAGGGAACCCTTTCTGGTGACAGACTCATGCCTACTGATTACCTTCAGCAAACAGGGTTTTTGAAAAATAGTCCTTTGTGGTAATTCTAATAAAATCATTCTGCTTTCTCCATTTGGGTGCTTTTATCTCTATTCTAATGTAAAAATCTGGTTTATGCTCTGAGAGCCTGAGTCCCAAATATCAACTTCATTCTCATTCCAGTTACAGTGAGCTTGTCTCACCCAAGGCCCACAGCCTACGTCCAGTCAAGGATAGTTCTTAATGTAGCCCAACACAAATTCGTAAACTTTCATAAAACATTATGAATTTTTTTGTGATTTGCCTTTTTTGTTTGTAACTTGACTCAGTGATTCATGAACACAAACTCTGTAAATAACAAAAGAATAAAAGGAATAATCTGTGTGGCTGACCCACATTCTGTGGGCTGTGCACAGCTCTGCACAAGATTGTAAACTTTTTATTACATAATTTTTAGCAATATTTTTTAGAACTCGATTGTGGGATGCTTAACCATGGACTGCATAGCTGACAATATAAAAAACAAAATACTGTGTCCAGGAGGGAATATTGCACTGCTAACCTGACTCGCTGAGCCCACTGCACACATCCACTGAAACCACATATATTAAATGTTACATTATCTTATGCAACTTTATGAATAAAACACAGTGATTACTGATAATAATATTTCAACATACCTATATAAGTGTATGCCTGTAATGAAAGCCATCTTTTGTTATTAAGCAGACACGTATATTTTTACTTAATTATTAAACTTGATCTTGTATTACTTAATAAAATAAATTAAAATAGCCTTTTTAGCAGCTATAGTATAAAAGTACAAAAAGGAAATAGTTTTTGCACATGTTATTGTTATAAATACATGCACAACGTTGCTAATACTAGAAAAATAAATGGTCATTTATTAATTTTTGGAATATGTAGAGTTGCAATCAGATGTCCAACTCAAAAGAAAATTCTATCACGTTTCTTTACCATACTTTTATTAAGAACTATCTTCCCGAAGAAAAATATCCTGCTTCATAATCACACCTTATTCAAGTCATTTTTTTGGCATTATGGACATATATGAACTATCTTCAAAGATGAAGCACAAAAGGAGTAAAATTAAAGAAAAATTCTGGAGAAGCACCTTGAAAACTGAGAATCGTAATCACTTACACGGAACCAGACATTGATGAGTTAATCTTGCAAACACAAGATCAAACATGCCCTTTTCAGACATTATTATAAGCATTTTAAAAAGGAATTGTTGTTAGTGTTAGGTCAAAGAAGGAGCCTGACAGCACCAAAAATATGGCCAGTAGCAAGAGAATTTGGAATGAAAGTTTATTGCCCTCGTGGCCCTATGCCAGAATAATAAATCTAGGTATAAGGCCCCCCAAGATCATAATCCTGGCAAGCTGGATCAGGCACAAGGCCAGGTGTAAGACACAAGGGAGAAAGGGTTACAGGATAAAGGGGCGGCACAAAAAAGGTAAGGGGAGTAAGGATAGAAAGGAGAAGAAAAGGGGGTAAGGGGCTGATTAAGGGGTGAACAGTGCTTTTATATCACATGGGTGGATTAGCCAGCACAAAAGTTAGGGACTGGGCCAAAGAAGACAAAGCAGAGTTGCCTGACAGGTGGGAGACCAGGCAGGTAAGCAGCTGGTTGGGAGAGACAGGTCCCCTCTTGGAATCAGGGCTGTTATCATCTGTTGGCCCTATGCCAGGCTCTGAAAAGTTGATGTTGGGGCCAGAGAAGTCAGGTTATCCTGGCCGGGAAAGAATGTAGGAATAGCTATCTGTAAGCCAAGGTCAGACACAGACAGCCAAACTTTGTGTGGGCTGAGAAATTCAGCACAGAAGTCACAGCACAGAAACCCCACAATTATTTATACCCATTAACTAAATTCAATATTTTATATTTAACCCAAGATAACTAATTCATTTTCTCTCAATGCAGCCCAGGCAGGCCAAATGTTGAGCACAGATGAATGAAAGATATCCTCTCCATCCTTTGGATTTCCTTGCATTTTACTCCCAAGGAAATTTTTGATCATTTACAACTCTCATTGTTTATTTGTTGACCATTCCTAGGACAGTTTTCACTTCCTGCAGTTTTCTACCAGTCTGCATTATGCAGAGCCCAGTGCTAACAACATCCAGAATAGGTGCCCTGGAAATTGTCCATTGAATTGAGTTTATTTTAAACCTGAAGAACTGAGCTCCAGTATGAAAACGCAAATTATATCTACCTCCAACAGAAGTCAACAGTGAAAGCTACTACTAAGGACAATGCAGGATTTATTTTCCCTTTTACTCAATTTGGTCACCACTCCTACCCTGTTTTTTTTTCTGGAGAGGAAAATGGGTAGCGATAAGTTTTGCCGATTCGGCAGGGTTTGGGTCACGTGGACTCCAGGTGAGAAACTCACAACTAGCATCTGGCCAGAGTTCTAAGACAGATTCACAGAGAACAGTTTGCTAGATAGGAAAAGACTCGGGATTTGCCTATACTGTAGAGTCATTTCATGAACACAAACCAAATAGGAAAAGGGCTAAGGGTAAACATGGTCAATCTGAGCTTTCGGATTTGGCCACGGCTGTGTCTCAAAGCCCATCCCTTGGTCCTGCTGAGTGTCACCCCCATATATAAGATCTCAAACAATGAGGACGTCCATTTTCACTCAGTGTGCTCCCCTCTCTTTCCAATACAGTTAAAAGTCCCATTCCTGCCTCACAGGCGCAGTCTGTGTCTCACTGGCGCTTTTCGTTGTTTCCTTTACGCTCGCTGCCAGTTTTTACCTCCTCCTAGACTTCTGCCTGTACATTCTCTTTCCATCTCTGAAGCTGCCTTTTCAGTTGTGAAAACACCATTATAAAAAATAAAATGGACTCGTTTCCCAACAGAAAAACACATCACTAAGACTACACAATTAATGGGCTTTCCATATACAGAATTTTAGAACCAGTAATATGGTATGTATAAAAACACACCTTTTTTTATTTCAAAAGGTTCGACCACACACGCAACGTTTAGGTTCCTGGCAGTAACAGCCAGTTGTGGTAACTCACTCCATAATCCCATAATCCTGCAGTATCTGCCCTTCCTGCACCAGGCTTGTTCCATTTCTCCAGGTGTGAGGCTGTTAAGACTTCTTTCTGACTGTAGCTCCTCCCTAGTGATAAACTCCTTTTACCCTCTGAACCTTCTTCTCTCCTGCTGTTCACTGCTAGTCCCTCCTTAAACTATGGGCCTTGATGGCTCTTTTGATTGCAAATACCTGGGTATTCGTGCAAGGGGGAGGAGATTTGAAGGAGAGCGCATCCCAGGCCAGCTGACAGCTGTCGCACTGACACGACTCACCTGATCCCCACACGGGCTCTTTGCAAACTCTCTGCCACATCTAGTTATGCGTAAAGGCTTAAGCACTATTTTGAAGATTGAGAGCCTGCACCCGGGAAAGCAAGCCAACATCTTAACTTTACTGGCTATGGTCAATCCAAGCACACAGGTGTTGGCCCTGTTCTTCAACATCCCTTCAGTATTTGTAAGGCAACATTGGTCTGGCCGCTCCAACTAAAACAGTACACACTTGCATTTCCAGCCTGGATCACCTTACTGCCCTTTCCAGACCTATGGGAATGCAGGAGCCATCTTTTCCAAACACTACTTCTCCTAAGACACCATGTCAAAAGCAAAGTCTATCTTGGCTCACTGCATACTCTTTTCTACCCCTACCTCCTCTTTGGTATGTCTCTTCTATCAAGAGATGAAGATGTTTAGGATTTCTTTTCTTTGATAAGAATGAACTCTTAAAGGGTCTAGTAAACCCATTCCACCGCAAGGTATTATAAGCTCTAAGTTGAAGAAATTAACACTAAAGAATGGTATTTGAGCAAAGTTTTGCATTTTGCAGAGGGTGCAGCGGTAACCCTCACATTTAGACAGTGTTGATTCAATTTATGTAACGTCAACACTGCTGGTTAATAGTGTCAATCTCACAGCTGACACTGACACTAACAGGAGTAGTATTAGTCATTGTGAGGCTATGTGTACTATATGGGCAGAGAATTATGGATCTGGTTGTGGCTAATAGACCAAACATACTGCATCTGTGCAATGAAAATACAATTAAGATTTTGTAGGGCAGGGGAGGAGGGAGGGAAGGAGTAGGGGGAGGGACAGAAAGAGAGTGGGAAAGCCCTTGTCACCTTGACAAAATATGTATGTGCACAAAATGCTCAACTCCACTGTAAACCTTAAATTTTGCAAGTATACATATCAATAAAATGGGAAAAAAAAAAGATTTTGTAAAATGTATCATTTCCAAGCAAGGCAGCCACCCCAGTGGTGCTTGGCCCACAGTTGCCAGAGGATCTGTTGCTGTGTCTGGGACCATGTGGGTGGGTGCTAAAGCGCCCAGATGGCATGATGTTCATTTCCTGCATTCCAGGCAAGCAGCAGGTGGACTGGCTTCTGACTGTCTTTTTAACCAACAAATCAGCTACAAAATCCAGAATCTGGCAGACAATGGAAGTCCATGTGAAAAGTGAAAGGGCAGTGAGAGAGAAATAAATTGGTCTTAATATGATATTGGTGATAATACTACACTCCATATACTTGAGAGTTTTAATAACCATATATTTATTTTTAGTTGACACCAGTAACTAACCAATAACTTGATGAGAGTACACAGTGCTCGTATCAAGAGCCACGCAGTTTCTTCATCATACAAGGATTTTACCTCGTTTTTATGAAAGCTGAGGACTGAGGTCTAGCGGTATAGGGCATAATGGGCTTACAGAGAAGTCCCTGTAAACAAGAAAGTGAAGAAAGCTGGCCCAATAACTTCTAGAAATCATGGATAAGAAAGGAAAGGGAAATGAAAGCAGGCTATATGAGGTGTGACTGACTTTGGTGTGCAAGGCAAAACACTGTCACTTAAGTTGAACAAATTTCCAAAACAGAGGGAGTTTTGATCCACTCCTAGTGTGGAATCATGATATGAGACCTCCATGCAAAGGACTCTGCAAAAGAGGGTAAGTAAACCAAGCAGATGTAGGAAAGACCACGGGCAGCGAACCTGCAGCGTTCCTATGGGCTGCAGGGAGGCATGAGGAAGCAAACAAGAGGACTTCCAAATGCCCCAAGAAGGGAAACCAATGTCTGAGCATCAGGACCTTCGATGACCAGAGGCAATACCAAGTCACCAACAGGCAGCAGAGGATACGACCAGTCACCAAAAGATCATACAAAACTCTACTCTTTCTACACGGATGTCCATGCAGAGATAAATGTAGCTTCTGCTACTGGAAGACCTCATAAGCTTTCTCCCTACAGAGAGAAAGAGTTGGGTGGATTGTGGGAGTAGGTAGGATGAAGGTTATATCCCCATTATGAAAACAGACTTTACATTCACTAAATATTTCCTTAATAGTCTCTCTCTCTGAGTGTATATTATGTCAATTTTATTTTTAAATGTCTAATTTATTTATTTATCAATTGCAGCATTCGGGCCTGGACCTAGTACCTAAGTATGTGCTAGGTAAGTGCCCCGCCACTCAGCCAATTCTCAAACCCTTGATTAAAACTGGAAAATTAATATGTTAAACACTGTATGGTTTCTCTGACTTGGAAAACCCAGAACACAGACATCTTTGGAACCACAGGAAGTGATAGCCGGAGTTGGGGGAAGGAATATGGAGGGGGTGGGAGGGTAGAAAATGGGAAGAGATTGTAAAGTCGATATGATACATAGGTGTATGAAACACCCAAATTCATTGTAAACACTATGTATTACATCTGTATATTAATAAAAATAGTGGGGGAAAAAACTAGAAGGTTCTGGACCCAGTGGTTCAGGTTTATAATCCCTGCATTCTCAAAGGCTGAAGGCTGAGTCAGGAAGAGGGCTTGTTCAAGACCAGCCCGGGCAACCTAGCAACTTAGAAAGATTCTGTCTCAAAATAGAAAATTAAAGTACTCTGGGAAGTATCTCAGTATGAAGGCCTTGAGTGGGCGTGGTCCCCAGGACCACCAGAAAAAAAAAAAGGCACAAAGCAACACAGATTCTTGCATTACCCTGAGGCATGGCCTTGGGGCTCCCAAGAAAGGCCTATTATAAAAAGATCTTTTTCTCTGTACCTATCAGTGGAAGGAGTAAATTTGTTATCCTGTTATCACAGCTAACATTTATTGGGTGCAAGCTACATGCCAGATGAAGTGTCAAATGTTAAACTAGATTTATTTAATCCACATTTGTGAATGGTGTATTATCCTCCATTGATAGCTGAAGAAATGGAAGCATAGTAATATTAAATATTCTTCTCAGGTAAGTGACAGGATTTAAATTTAAATATGTGTCCTAGAACCCAGACCCATACATGTTCTCAAAGTTTCCTTTTTTGGTTTGTTTTTGAATTTCACGGGTGTTTCTATGTAAGTCTACTTCTCAACCAACAACTTTTGAAGTTACATTCTTTAATGAGAAAAGAGGGTTACCAGGAAATATGCAAGTGTGACCCTATGCACATAGTGTTTGTATATATAATTATCTGGAGTGGTGTTCACCAACAGACTGGTAGTTGTTCACACTACCTAATGAAATTTCAAGTGACTTTAAATTTCTCCTTTATTTTTTCGTGCTTATTATCATTTTTATGTGATTACAGATTCATTTCATAAGTAGAATACTATAATGAAATTTGTATTAGGCGGAAATAAGCTTCACTGAAATAACAAATCTAAAAAAAGGCATTTGGCTTAACAGATATAGTTTTACTTCATTTCTGCTGCAAGTCAACTAGCTTCCTTCTGATTGAAGCCAATCTACTTCTAATTAGTGATTCACCATTTCAACCCTTGGTTTGGTTTCTAAGATCACAGAGGCAGGACATACAAGAAAATTATGTCTACGCTTATATACTTCTATTGTCCATGAACCAGTTACATGGCCCCAATTAAACTGTAAATGGATAAGAAGTAGGATATAAATAAATTACCAGACTGGAAAGTTAAAGGGAAAATTCTTTAGACCAATTAAATTTAGTAGAGCTTATTTGAACAACAAAAACAAATGATTTGTAATTTGGGCAGCTTCCACAGCCAGAGAATGTTCTAAGCACTCCCACTACCAAAGCGAGAAGACAGCATTTACAAGAAAAAAGGAGGCATGGAAAACTTCTTAATTAGCTACAGCCTAGTGACTACAGATTAACTAGTTGTTCACAACCTAGTTAGTTAACTGGCTACAGAACCTTCTGCAACCACATGAAGCTTGGTTACGGTGGATCAGCACTATACTGGTTTGGTCTATTGGGCCCAGTGCAGATGCTCATTCCAGAAGCTGGCCTATTACAAAATCTTACTTGAGTAGCTACAAAAAAAAATCTCTACGTGATTTCCATTTTCAAGTAGCTGAGAAGGAGGATTACCTATAGAGTAAGGAGGCCCAGGTCCATATCCCAGTCTAGACACTAAATAATTATGTGACTCTGAACAAGTTACTTCAAATCCCTGGTCTAATAAAGTGCCTATTTTGAAGATTTAGAGCCTGCACTCGGGAAAGCAAGCCAAGACAACATCTTAACTTTACTGGATATGGTTAATCCAAGCACACAGGGGTTGGCCCTGTTCTTCAACATCCCCTCAGTATTTGTAAGGCAACTTTGGTCTGGTCACTCCAACTAAAACAGCACACAGTAGAACCCCCTCACTGGCATGTCCGGCCTCAATCACCTTGCTGCCCTTTCCAGACTGATGGCAATGCAGCAGCCATCTTTTCCAAACACTACTTCTCCTAAGACACCATGCCAAAAGTAAAGTCTATCTTGGCTCACTGCGCACTCTTTTGTACACCTACCTCCTCTTTGGTATGTCTCTTCTATCAAGAGATGAAGATGTTTAAGATTTCTTTTCCTTGATAAGAAAGAACTGTTAAAGGGTCTAGTAAACCCGCTCCACCCAAAGGTACTAAAAGCTCTAAACTGAAGAAATAAACACCAATCCCTGGTCTAATAATTATCTGTCTAATAAAGATACTATATCTGCAACAAACATTGCATATTGACAAGTGAAATAGATTATTACTGGCTCCGATAACTCCTCTTATGCCTGTATCCAGCCCCATCTGCAATGTAACTTTTCTGCCTCTCTCATCAAAAGGTGAAGTACATTTTCCTACCTCTGGATGTGATTGTACTTGTGGTCTACTTTGACAAATAGAATATAGTGATATGAACTGGCATGTCTTGCCGTTTCTCTCTCACCTGTTGAAATTGTGGCATGAAGCTTTTGTATGAAAAGCCTGGTTGAGCCTGCTGGAAGATGAAACACCAAATGGAAAAGAGACCTCTAGTTGAGGTTCCACAGGCTCTCAGAGCCATCACCCATCTTACCTCCAGCTAACAGGCCACCACCAACAGCCAGACTAATGACAGAGAACAAGTCAAGCCATCAGGACTGAATGACAGTTTGGAGCTTCATGCACGGATCCAGGCAGAAAAACCGAAATACGCCTCAGCTAAGTCAAGCCCAAATTACTGCCTCACAAAACTGTGAGCAAATACAGTAAAATGGTATCTAGCTTAGCTTCACCACATTGCTTATCATAGGAACTGTCACACAGTCCAGTACCTCATAAACAGTAAGTGGTATTATTACTACCTTCAACTCATTTAAAACTCATAAAACTTTTACATGGCAGTCACTGCAGGTATTTCTAATCCTTTTTCACAAGTATGATAATGAAGGGCCAACAATAGTAAATAGTTGACCTGGTATCACAGAGTTTTTAAAAAGTCAACTGAGCATTTAAGGCTTAACTTTGCATATCCTTATCTTGTACAACTCTATACAAAAAAAATAATAATATTTCCCTTCACTCACAGGGACAAAGAGCCACAGAGCAATATTTGCTCTACAGTTTTTCAAATTACCCATTTTTCCATTAAAATGCTTAATTGGGCTCCCAGTGCCCAGGTCTGTCCTGTTAATGGCCTTTAATATTTGCAATATTGCTTAACTTCACAGCTTGAGGAAAAGTAAGCAAAATAAATATTTCTTTTTAATAGCAAAGAAGATAATTCCCTTGATGGGGACTTGAAAATATTTCTCTTTATAATAAACATGTGATATTCACAGAGTATCTGTGTACCTGACTCAACAGTAACCAAAATCACAGAGGACTAATTCCTATTACTTAAGTGATTGATGTCACTGATCTGTCAATTCAAAGTATCTTTAAGTTCTAAAATCCACCATTTCCCCACCAACTCCAGCAGACATCTCTTATTTTAGTTACATATGCACCTCAGTGAGTTTTAAAGGTTCTGTCCTTTTCCAGTTGCAGGATGGGTTCTATACTATTGAATCAAAAAGGAACCATTTCTATGGCATGAAAATATTTCTAATCTTTCTATGTGCTGCAAAGTAGAGCAGCAAATCTGACTATTTTTTCCTTTATTCTTTCATATCCAATTCATCAGCTAGTCTTACTTTAGTTTAAGTATGAAGTCCACCCTGAGTGCAAACACATCTTATTATCTCTACTACTATAGCCCCTAGTGTAAGTTTACCACAGCAAAGAAATTTCCTGTTAGGGTTTTCCAGAGAAATAAAGTGAACAGAAGACAGATATAATAAAAATGTAGGTATTGACATTTTCTGTCTGTCTCTCTCCCCTCTGTCTCTCTCCTCTCTCTCTCTCTCTCTCTCTATCTCTCTCTCTCTCTCTCTCACACACACACACACACAAACTCACACAGCAATTTTTTGAATATATATGTAATTATATACACGTTTGTTCTGTGACTTGGCATTTACTGAGGAGAAGCAGTGTATCCTAAGAGAGAATGAACTAGGCTTTGGCTGACAGACTCAGAGTTACTCTGGTAGGTATGAGAGATGTAGAAATTATTTAGGCTTCCATTCTTTATTTTCCCATAAGATTGACTTGGTTTCTTCTTATAAGTGATAAAAGAAACAACTATACTAAGAAAGAAATAATGAAGGGTCTTTGAAAATAATTTTCTTCTAACAATGAAATGTGGAAAGATCTTTGAAATTCTCTCATCTCCCTGAACACAGGAAATGTGCGTGTAAGATCTCAGGAAGAGCTTCCACAAAGGTTACTGTCGAATCATCAGCCTTAGGAGGAGGTGTGGATTGAGTGTGACCTGTGAGAAGGTCATCAGAAACTGCTACAGTGCTCAAAGCAATCACATGCTGGTAATGACAAGCTGCTCTGACTCAAAGCTGTGTTTTGCCCCCAACCTCAACCCTGCCTTACTATGAGGCCCTTTGATTTCCTGATGCATCATTCGTGAGGACACACCATACTTGCTAAGCCTTTCCTGACCTTACAAACCTGGATCGAAGATGACAAAACAGCCAAGGGATTTAGTATTTAAGTCATGTTCTTTCATGTGTTAGTACTTTCAAGATACACGGGAAGTGGCCTTGAAATGGCTAAAAAGCAAATTCCCTAGCTTTTGTAGCCAGTGACAAAATTCTCAGACTATAATAAAGCTGCAGATGTCTCTGCGGAGAGGAAGACACTCGAAGTTAGAGCTTCACTCATTAATTCATTCATCTTTTATTTCCTCCACTAAACATTAAGGAAGCTCCTCCTATTTGCCAATAACTCAGTGGAGCACTAGTAAAACAGAGACAATACAATCAACAGATTTTAATATGACTGAGTATAGGAAATTCATTTATGTGAGTGTGACAATTAAGCTGGTTGTCAATTTGACCAGCTTGAGAGCCAGCCAGGGAATTAATAAAGCACACTTCCTGATATACCTGGGTGACCCATGGAAGTGTGACCTTGGGAATTATGTACGGCACCCAGCTCCTTCATCTACGGCATTGTTGCTCTGCTTTGCTTCCCAGCTGCCATAGCTACTAAGCAGCTTTGTGCTACCACACATTTCTGCCAAGATATATCTGCTTCCAAGCCAAACAACCATGGACGGAACCTTCTGAAACTATCAGCCAGACAAACCTCTCCTCAATTAAGTTGCAGGTACTATGTATCTTGGCCTAGCAAAAGGAACACTGACCAATAAAATGGTTTTAAAATACATTGTAACTAGCTGACCTCAACCTCCCATCAATCCTCTTGCCGTAGCTTCCCATGTGCTGAGACTATAGACATGCCCCACTATGCTTATGTGATAGTGAGGAACTGAACCCAGGGCCTTGCATTTGCTGCACAAGCACTTTGACTGCTGAGCTGTGCCTGCAAAATAAAATAAGTGCTATTAGAAGGTATCGGAGTCCCTCCCATCCATGATTTTGCTTCCCTTGATTTCAGTTATTTAGGTCAACCATGGTCAATCACATCTGAAAATATTAAATTGAAATTCCAGAAATAACGACTTAGAAGTTTTAAATTTTGTGACAGTATATTATTTTGTCCTTGTATCAGTCCTTGTTGTTAATCTCTTGATATCTTACTCTTAGTAATTTATAAACTAAACTTTCTCATAGATGTGTTATGAATAAGAAAAAGCATAGTATATATAGAATCAAGTACTATCCAAGGTTTCAGTCATCCACTGGGAATATAACCCCCACAAAAAGGGAGATTGTACACAGAATCCAATTTTTGCTTCATCTAAAAGTTAACTTCTGTGTCATGAGCAGAAGATAGTCAGATTCTGATAGAAGAAGATTTGAATTATGAAGCAGATCACTCAGAGGAAGGAGTTTCAACACAAAGCTCTTCTCCAGATTAGATTCAGGTCAGGAACTAATCTAAGGAAGGTTCTTAAGACTGGTGCTAAGGTAACAAAATGCACAAGAATGGTCCCCAACTGGAGGAAATCCAAAACTCTCTCCAGTCATGAAATATCTACTAGAATTATCCTCAGTTATCGATCTTGATTCTGAATTAGTAATCATCACAATTATTGACATCCTATGTTTTTAGCTTATTGACAGTCAAATTAAAAAAAAAAACTCAGATACCTATTCAGAAAATATTCTAGTATGTGGCTTTAGACAAAAATAAATTACTATGGTCTTTGTATTGGGTTGTAAGAAGTCATAATGTATTTTGTGTTTTTAAAGGTTATTTATATAAAGAACAAAGATCAATCAATGACACACTGCCCATTTTGTTCAATGACCTTTTGTCATCTTTCACTGAGATTTATAATTCCTTGCTCATAGAAGTACCTGCCTTTGTCACAAAAAACAGGGGCTGCTTTATAGCATCATATGGACTGAATGTTATACCATGCAAGGAATTTTGAAGAGATTAAAATAAGTAGAACTCTAGCAGTGTAAGGTCAGGTGAGTGTTCTGGGTGTGGCAATGCATACCATCTAGGCTCTGGGAGTTTTTGACAAGTGATCAGACTTGTGTGTGGGCTCAGGCTGTCTTAAAAGAACACAACTTTTTGATGATTAATGGGCTCTGGACCTTTCCGAATGGCAGATTCATTCAAACTGTCCAATTGCCAACAGTATACACTGGAATTAATTGGTTCCTTGGTAGGAGCTTGAAAAACACATCTTCAAAATTGACCAGTCAATATAACCCCCCTTGATGAATGTCTGCTTTTGATGTTGTTTGAGGTGAATCATCACATCGAAACCAAGACCATTTGCACACCATATTATTGTAAACAATCCACTTGTCATCACCAGTTATCATCTGCTTCAAAAAGGACAATTTTACTCAAGTTTAATGAGCATATTGCAGAAGTTTATATGCACCACTAGAGCTCCTAGGGAACACAAATATCACGCTTGCTTATATATTTCATCTTTTTCAGGTAGTCATGAATGCTTGAGTGATGGATGGTCAACGTTTCTGCAATCTCTCATGTGGTGCGAGGTGAGTCTGACTAGATCAATGCCTTCACTTTGTCTTCATCAATCTCAGTGGGCCTACCTGATCGAGAAGCATCATTGAGATCAAAATGATCACCGTAGAATTTGGTGAACTGTTGCTGGCACTCACATTCTTATAGAGCATTTTCACTGAAAACAGAATGCAACTTTTCACAAGCTTGACACACATTCTTCCCTGTATAGAAATAAACCAATAAAATAGGATGAAAATACAGTTTGATCTTCTGCCTTCAACTTATAAAATCTTCACAACTCAACCAAATTCCTCATTTTTTTAATACAATGAAGCTACAATTGTCATCTGCTAAATGATGTGCCTTTAACACAGATGTAACTGACTGTAGGATTTCCAAAAATGAATTAGTATCATCTGTTGCAAAATGAATCATGGTTTTTCCGACAGTCCAATAGAAAACTAAAGAAATGGCATTTGTGAAAGAATGTGGAGGTCAATCTCTCCCAAAAATAGGAATCTCGATAAGTAATTATAGTAAATATTTATATCACATTTCAATTTTATAATTTTCAAGTAAAATGTTTATTTAAAATTTTCTTAAACACATAAAACCCTCCAAAAATGAACAAAATCACCCATAACCATTTTTTCTCCTTTTATAGTGAGAAATAAAATGAAATTAGGTAAGGTTTTTCCTATTCCCTTTCGATCTTGTGCATCTCTATCAGAGACATTTTTATCAATTTGGTCCTTATTGGTCCTGTCAATTTCTCTATCTATCTATCTACTCACGTATTTACTTATTTTGATATAGAATCTCTCTTTGATGTTCTAGACTCAAAGGACCCTCCTGCAGCCCACTAAGCAGCTAACACTCCAGGTCTATACTACCATATCAGGCCTTTTCATTCACTCATTGATTCAAAACTTACTAAGTAACCACCTTGAACAAACTATTGTTTTAAATATAGATATTTCATTGGTAAATTAAACCAGTGAGATCCTTGTTTTCATATATGTTGCATTTTAGTGAGAGAAGACTGAAAACAGATCAGTATACAAGTAACAAACAGGAAGATACTGACTAATAATAAACGTTATGCCACAAATAAGAAGGTGATATTATACCTGAGATTAAGCTGGAAAGATAAAACCAGCTTGACAGAGATGGAAGATATTGCAGGTTCAGAGGATAGTTCCTTAAAGAGGGGCCTTTAGCAGAACTAAAGAGAGCCTTTTACAGGCCTTAATGATACACTGACTTTAAAGGAATTCTACTGCATTGTGGGAATAAAATAGAGAACAAAATATAAGTGAGTGGTTGGGGAAATGAGCTTGGTACAAATCATGGAAGGCTTTGGGAAGAGAATGTTGAAAAAGTTTGGCTTTTATTTATTTACTTACTTATTTATTAAGACAGGGGCCTGCTCTGTAGACAAAGCTATTCCTGAACTCACAATGGAGCCTAGGCTCACCTTGGACTCAAGGCAATCCTCCTGCTCTAGCCTTCTGAATCCTGGGATCATAGGCATGCGCCATCACACGCAGTTTATGCGGTACTGAGGAGGGAACTGAACTCAGGGCCTTGTGCTGTTGTGTTATGCCTCCAGCTCAAAAGTTTGTCTTTTAAAAGCAAGAGAAGGCCACTGAAGAGGTTTTTGTTTTTTTTTTTTTGGGGGGGGGGGTTGTTTTGTTTTCAGTTTTGATGTGTGTGTGTGTGTGTGTGTGTGTGTGTGTGTGTGTGTGTGTGTGTGTGTAGAGAACACTTTATGGGGAAACTTACAGAAGGAAAAGAAAGATAGGAGGGTAAAGCTTCTGCTAGTCAGAAGGGGGACCCGGAAATGTGGGTTGCCCTGAAGAGTTTTTAATAGAGAAATCATATGCTCTGATTCATATTTTAAAATTTTTAACTCTAATTTCACCATGAAAAAGAGATTTAGAACAGAGGCTGTCAACATGAAGTCCACAGACACCTTCAAAAAGCCCGAGGACAGAATTCAAGGAATTCATTACGTGAATAGGAGAAAATGACCTGACCCAAATCTTCAAAAAAGGTAAAAAAAAAAAAAAATCTCAAAAACAACATCCTCACTATCATTAATTCGTTCTGTGAAATCAGGAATTGATTCCAGGGATGCAATATCACTAAGCTTTATCCCCAGCCATTAATTAAACTATATTTTGGGACCATTCTCCCTAAGTTGCTCATTACATCCTAGAACTTGGAATCTTTCTGCCTCAGCTTCCTTACTGCCTCTGGGGTCAGAGTAAAAAGTCTCCACCACCTGAACACAAAACTTCCACATCTGATCTTATATAGGGTGCCAACTATAAAAGAGAGGAAGATATTTTAAAAATCTCTTATTATAGGGCAGAAAGCCAGGGCTTAGTATGTATATATGGAGAGAAAGAAGAAACCAAATTTTTCTTGAAACTTCTCAGCAGTGTTTCCCAAACATGGCAGCACTTGTTATAAATATAAATTCCTGCGCTCGAACCTAAACATCCTGACTCACTGTTTCTAAAGGTAGGGCTCAACATTTACTACTAGCAATTACAATAGTAAGTCAGTTTAACAAACATTATAAATACATGTGGGAGGAAATCTAGACCATTCCATGTAGCACAATGCTCACCAAACCCAGGATGAGAAAGCACAGTCTCACTCCTGTAGTTCTCATATGTGGGTTTTGGTGTAAATAACTGTGGGTATTTTCATTGGCAGATTATTAGAAGGGGACTAGCATTATTATACTAAATAATTTAGATATGATACAAGTGCTGAGATTACTGACACTGAGAGAGTAACTTCATTTATCTTGTACAGTACCCTTCACGATGTAAACTTATTTCTTTTCATGCTGCAACAACAAATGGACTTCATTTAGTGTGGCCCAGAACCATGCAATTTATTAAGTAACACCGGAAAGCCCTCATAACAGTGATTAATATAGGTGCACATAGAGTTCTGGGTACAACAAATTTTCAGATAATTTATTATTACTACATCAGAGATCTGACGCATGTGTGTTTGAATGTGTACACTCCCTTGTGTCAGTGTGTACATGTGTAAGCTTTTTATAATAAGTAGTTAAATTTTTTTTTCCAAAATCACAGATTATGAGAGAATGAATTGGTGATAACATACAGAATCATTTTTTTTAAATGGTACCTACACACTGCCGGTCAAATTCATATCTCCAGTGCTGCCTCTCCTTTGGAAACCAAATTTTCATATCCACTTATTTCATATCTACATTTACTTTAAAATGAATCATGTGCATCTAAAACTTTACAAAACTAAAACCAAACTTGATTTTTCTGCAACCCTCGCTCTTTCCCATCTCAGCTGATGTCAAATTCTTTTTTCCCAGAAACTCTGTCACCATTGATTCTTGTTGCTCTTACAATCCACAAGTCCCCTCTACGTCTACACTTGCTCCTTTTCCATATACTTTTTTAAAACATGAAGGATTATTTTTGTTTAGTTTTTATTATGAAAAACTGCAAAGAGAAAGAAACCCCTGGGCCAACTTATCACTCAACTTCAACAATTACCGATACATATCAGTTCTCTTTGACCTATATCACCATTCCTTTCCTCTCCAACAGAGAGCAAGTTGGGGAAAAACTTCCAGGTGACTGCCTATCTCATGCAAAACAAAACCCAGAATTCTTGTGGTGACACGCAAGGGCTGTTACTTTCCATCTTGTTTACTGGCTCACAGAACATTATCCTCCTGGCTGTTCCTGCCACAGAGACTTTGCACTAGTTGCCTGGAATAGATACTCCTTCACTCCTAATTATTCCCCTGGTATGCATGTTTGCTATCTTCCTTAAGGTTTTTTAACTGTATATCTGGTTTTGCTGACTGCCTATATATATAGTAAATAAAAGACCTCTCTCTACCCGTTGCATTCCCTACAAATCAACTTTTAAACACCACAGTTTAAAAGTCTACATTCTTTATTTTTGGCCTATTTCTCTTTCCGTACATATGTAAATTTGATACAATGACTTATACATAACCAATCCAGTCCTTTGTAAAAAGGCGCTCTAGCTATTTCTCTGGGCTGAGAGATAAGTTTCCCATGGTACTTAGGCCAACCAGCTACCAGCATAGACATGTTTAAGCTTGTTGAAAGGATGGCTGTCATCCAATCCTGCCTGAAGGAAAAAAAAAATAAACCAAACCAAACAAATACCTAGCTCACTTATAGGCTGCAGTGAGGACTCTGAATTTATTTTTTGTGTTACATTATAACATACTAAGAATTCTGTTATTAGACTCTGTAATTAAAATTTTAGCAAATAAAATTGGTTATGCATAAGCTCAATGACACTGAAGTGTATACTTCAAAGACTTCAAAATGATTAAAATGCTAAGTTTTACATTGTGTGATTTTATTATAATAATAAGAAGAATATAATTGGGCTCTTGTTGGTGGGAGAGTCACACACCACCTGCACCAGTCCCAGTAGCTTTCTTGGTCACCCAAGATCCCACGCGCACTTCATGGATCTGGGGGTGGGATCCAGGGCCCGAGGCCATCAGATCCCTCTCAGTTTTGTGCCTCAAGGGAATGCAGGCAGGCTTTAAGGTGCAGCTCGACGTATTTACTCACTTGTACATTAATTCATGTATAAACTCATTATTATGCGACTCCAAAACTCAGAGGAAGGCAGTTGAGATGAGGTGTGAGGAAGGAGCTCGATGAGCAGAAGGAACCGAATTGACCCTCCTGACATCCTCTGAAACTGCAGTGCTTTCTGGGAGGAAACGGGAGCCCCAGAAGGTTCCCACTGCGTCTACGCATGACTGTCGCCTCTGCCTGTGGCTGCAGGAGAAAGTGGGTCACGTGGCTCAGCTCTGACCCTAACGCCTGTTCTCACCTTTCTTCCGGGCTCTGACTTCTTTCTTATACTACTCCAGCCTATCCTGGGGCTCTAGAAAACTGAGGCCAGCCTCTTCTTTTTCTGCTTCCCTGTCTGCCTTCCGTTCCCTCCCTCCTTCCCTCCCTCCTTCCCTTCCTTTCCTCCTTGTCACTCACTTTTCATTCAAACTACTCAAAACACTTCCCCCCAAAAAGTCTTGGTATCTTTCATCTCCATGACTGAGAAATCCATTGTGACCAAGTATGATGTTAAAAAAATCAGATTGCCAGGCCTTCAGTAACAGCGAGATTACCGTGTTTTAGAGAACTGGAAGAAAAAAGCACAGTGACAAATCACAAGCACTATCTCATTAACTTGTTAAGTAATTTCAACTGATAGGAATCTATAGCCATTTCAAAAATAGCATCTAAGTTAATGAAAGCTTCATCTTCTGGGGAATTAATGGGGGCCTTAGCAAAACAAAACAAAACCCTAGAAAGAAAACTTACTAGAGTTATTTTTTTTTTAAATAAAATGTGTGTTCTAAGAGTATTTCAACACAGGCATGTAACAAGTAGTATCATACTATCTATCATTGATTAAGATACAGAGAAGAGAATACATAACTACTTAAAGAAGAACAAATACTCTCACTCAAAATTAGCCAGCATTCTCAGTGTTTAACAAGGTATGTTCCACAGCAGTAGGATCACTTGAGGGTTGTGACTCAAGAGTCTTAGCCTGTCTTTTTTCCATGTCTACTTACATTTTTAGTCAATATTAGCATCTTGGAGAATTCCTTTCTCTTACGGGCACAGGTGGCATGAGAACATGCCTGGAGTGACCTCTTGCCTGTACTCTTTTTTATGAGCTACCGAATTCCTTCATATTCTTAGATCTCTAATACGGTTATATAAGCAACCATGCTCCAAAGTTAAAAGTTTTCCCCACCTCCTCCTTTTTATAATGAAAATTCTAAACATGAAAGGAGAACAAGAGAATATCATAACTGTCCATCTGCCTGCCATTTACATTCAGCAATTTTTAAATGTTCTTCCTTTAAAAAATGTATTTTATATGTATGGTTTATGGATATCTATGTTATAGTTTAGTCATTTGAAAAGAAGTTGAAGACAATGTATTAGTTTACCCCTTTAGTGTACCATTTATACATAATTACAATGCCATTCTCACATGCTTTTAAAAAGGAGTAATTCTTTAATATCATCCAGCATTAATATCAGTCAGCATTAATTTTTTTTTTCTTGAAACAGAGTCTTGCTCTGTAGTCCAGGCTGGCCTTGGACTCAGGACAACCCGCCTGCCTCAGCTTCCCAAGTGCTGGGATTACAGACTTGCGCCACCAGGCGCAGCTGTATGGGGTGTTGGGAAATAGAACTCAGGGCCTTGGGCTTGCAAGGCAAGCGCTTTAACTGCTGTGCCTTTGCTCCAGCCCCCCAGCATTAATTTTTATCTAGCAACCACACAAGTTTTCTCTTGGTATTTTTATTTTCAAACTAAGTTTCAATCTGTTCTACTGTATTTGCTTAGTATGTCTTTCAAATACATTTTCATCTAGAATATTTTATTAATACTTCTTTTATGATGGTGAGTATAGTATTGTAGGATACCAGCAGTTTTATTGTAATATATACAATTAGGTACATTGTTTCCTTATGATGTGTTTGACTTGATACTCTATCACCAGTATTTGTTGTAAACTGAAACCAAAGACCTGGCTCTGTATTTTGGGTTTTCATGTTTTACAGATTATTTTGGTGGTGGTGATGCTGGGGATTAAACCCCAGGCTTAACATCTGCTGCTCTGTCACTGACACTACACACCCAGCCTCCAATACTGAGTTCTGCATATATAATTCTATTAGGAGATAATGTCAGCCTGTCTCATTATTTGTATTTCTAAATATGATGACTTGTTTAAGGTCATTCCCTTTACCCTGTAAAAAGGCTTTGGCATCATGAAAATATTCTATTTTTCAATAACATTCCACCCAGTTATTTAGCACTCATTCATGTAGCTTGTGTCACTTACTTCATTGCACAGAATGCTGATTTCTTAGTGTATCACCTCAGGACCTGGTGCATGCTTGGAAAGGCCTCTACTATGGAACTATTCCCCAGTCCTTACCTGGAATTACTTTGCAAAGGAATATTTATCCTCATTAACTAAAACAAAACCATATTTGATTCTATTCAAAAGGGTAAGATAAATGCGTGAATCTTTCTCTTTAATAAAATATCATATTTTAGCTTAGCATGATAGTGCATGCCTGTAATCCTAGCTCTCAGAAGGCTGAGACAAGAGAATTGACTTGAATTCAGGGCCAGCCAGAGCTACATAAGGAATTCAGGCTCTACTTGGACTATAGGGTGAGACCTCTTCCTCTGTCTCTCTGTCTTTCTCTCTGTCTCTGTCTCTGTCTCTCTCTTTCTCTCTATATATACATGTATGTATATATACACATGTATATATATATATATATATATATATATATAAATGATTTTTAGTAGTTTTTAAGGAGACAGTCTCTACTTTTTGAAATTGAATAAAAATTTCCAAAACCAAATACAAGAATCTGTTTTAGTCTCAGTAGAAGAAAATAGAATTTTAATTACACCCTACAAAATCCAATTTATTTCTGTAATTATTCTGTAAGAACAAAACTGAAAACTCATCATCTTCAAGAACAAATAATTTCAAAAAGCAGCAATTAAGCAGCTAATAGATAATAATCATAAATTATTGATGCAAACATTATATAAGAATCAAATTAGAATATATTAAACTAATGGCTAACAAACTGGGCCAAATAGAGATATATTGACAAAAATATGAAATTGTTATCTTTTAAAATTGTATCACATTGGGTCATTTTACAGTTCAATGAAGTCATCTTACTTAAAAGAGTGAAATTACAGAGTTGTGGGGAAATAAGTTTATATATATAATATATGAAGTCTAAAGAGTAAATGTATTTTTTAATAATTGATAACTTCATATAGTTAAAAGTAATCAAACTTTCTGTGCAGAATATACTGATAGTGTTCAGGACATACTATCCCAAAACCTTGACATTTGAGAAAACTGCAAAACAAAAACGTTATCTGACCTCCTCTCACCCTCTCTTCTGAGTAGCCGATAAAAGAATTCTCTGGTATTCCTCAATAGGTCATAAGACTCTCATATGAGAAGTGCCTTTTCTATACACATAGGTAGGGCATGTCCTTATCTCTGGTGACGCAGACACATAGCAGTGAATCTGAGCAAACAAGCCTTGCTAAGTTCTTTCCAGCCTACCACTATTGACTCTCAGCCTTTTTGTCCAATCGCACTTCTCCATGTCTGTCCTTCTCTATCATATTTAAACATAAAAATACAAATGTTTTCTATTTGGGGGGTCGTCATTTCTAGAGCTTGCTCTCTCTCTCTCCACATATAAGCATAACTGTGTGAGTGTGAGTGTGTGTGTGTGTGTGTGTGTGTGTGTGTGTGTGTGTGTGTGTTTGGTTTGGATCTGGAGTATCCTCCACAAGCCTCATGTTTGAAAGGCCATTCAGTCATGGGGGATAATCCATGAATTCCCGTGCTGCTGAGGAGTGGAACCTGGTCAGAAGTGGGGGAGCAGTGGGGCATGACCTGGGAAGATATACTTCCCTTGCTGGCTCTGCCCTTTGCTCTCTGCTTCCTGTCTTGCTGTGCCCTGAATAGCCGCCACTCTCTGTTGGGGCCTTCTGCCGTGCCTTCCACCACTGCCAGCCACGCATGACTGGACTGAGACCTTCTAAACCGGTCAGTAAAACAAAACTTTTGTCCTTTAAGTTGTGTTAGGTGTCGTGTCCCACAACACGGAAGTTACTAAGAAACACAAACACACACACACACACACACACACACACACACCCCAAATTTGTATGCTTTTCTCTTGTTAATCTGTCTTTTGTTGTAAGGACATCTCCTGTGAACCCTAATGGTAAGTAAGAAAAAATATTTCATTTTCTCTAAAATTCTGCTTGTAAACCTTACTTTGAAAAAGGCTCTAGTAATGGTTTATTCTAGGAAATGTTATGGGACCTATCAAAATAAAATAAAATAAAACAATGTAAACTAAAAACAAAACGTGCAAAGCCAATCATGGCGGTGCACTCATGAAATCCCAGGACTCTGGGAACCTGAGGTAGGAAGACACAAGTTCCAGTTCACCTGGACAATTTTGTGACTTGGAAAGATCTACCTCAAAATTTAAAAAAAAATGAAAAATGAAAAAATGAAAAATGAAAAATGCTTAAAATAGTGCTCTGGGTTCAATTTTCTGTCTGTCTGTCTGTCTCTCTCTCTCTCTCTCTCTCTCTCACACACACACACACACACACACACACACACACACACACCCCATAACTCAGTTAACTCAGTTTCCTATATCCATATCCATTTTGGACCTTTTTCTACACTACCCATTTCTTCCCCAACTTCAAAAATATTAAGAAACTTTCTTAATAAATTTGCTACTATAAGGAAATTCTATAATATTATTACCAACAGCATATATATATTTTATTAATTTTTTCCTATGGGAAATAATGAACTGAAGACCTTTTTAAAAATGAAACTAATAGTTCAGTGGAGAAAATCATTTGCTCCTGAGTGGTTGGCCATTCCTTGCATTTTTAAAATTTCTTTTGAAATTGATGTATTTGGGGAGAAATAAAAAAGTAAAAGCTACTCACAGTGTATTCACAGTGAACAACCTGGGAACTTCAGTGAATTAGAGAATAAGTATTTCTATCCAAGTCATACTAACATCTCTGGGAAATTCCCTTTCAGTTGGAACCACATAAGCTTAATGTCAGATTGTACTTGGTTCTGTTCTTTCAGGAGGACTTACAGAAGTGGCTAGTGCATGGACATCAAGGAAAGCTGAGCCTGAGCTTGACCCAAGAATATCCAAAGCATGTAATATTTCCTGGGATAGAGAGGGTGAGTCCAGTGATCCACCAGAGAGCAAGTCAAGTGATTCACCAGACTCGCACAGTTTGCCAAAGTATTTTCTCAGGGCAACTTGGAAAGACAGAGCCAGCTTTGCCATTTTGGCAATTCTGTTACAGTGCTTGCTTTGGAAATGAGAATATATTTCATGCAACAGAAGCATTGGGTAATAACCTGAACATGAAACAAATTTTGCACTTGCCTGAGCGTGATTTTGTCTGTGAGAAACATCCGATGAGTCTTGAAAACTTCCCCAAAAGAACAGAGCCAGTGAGAAGTGCAGGAAAGGCACGAGGGCACACGTAAGGCTTCTTCCTGCTACCTCAGGCTTCCATGCGTGTCATGAGCCCACCCATCCACATACGGTGTCAGAACTTCCTGTCTGATTTCAGATTACTCTCCTTCCACTACTACACAAGAGTTCCAAAGCAATCACTCTACTGTGCTTGTTTCCACAAATGAACTTAAGGTCTTTTTAAAAGACGAAGTAGTATAACAATCATATGTACTTCAGACCATTTAATATGCACAAATTATTGTTTCCATTTTTATTCCAGGTCTTTGTAAAAGTGTCACTGACCAGGTTTTTCAGTATTCCATCATCAACTCATTTTTCCTACATTCTGCATTTTTTTATTGTGTGACTTTCAATGGGCTGTGTGTTAAAATGGCTAAGAATTGTCTTTTTACACACACCTATAAAAGAGCTCAAGAGAAAGCAAATCAAACCAAAGATAGGGAGAAATGGACAATTGTTTCATTTAGTGTCTTTCAATAAGTGTTTTGGAAAAGATCTACAACCATAAAGCTGTTAAGAGTGCTCTTCCAGCACATTCCCTTTTGTGATTTTCCCAGAAAAGAGACATCTGCATTTTACTGACTTATTTTTGTTTACTGTTTGTTTTGCACCTCTGGGAGATAATCTCTGTACAGGGTGGGGGGCTTTGGGCTCTTTTGAACATGGATGGAATAGCTTTTCCATTTGGTTAGTCCTCAATAAATATTTGATACATACAAAAAAATTTTAAAAATAAAATTGGGCCCAATGGTCAGGAAAATCCTTCAATTTCCTTTTTAACTGGCAAAATTAAATTGTGTTGAAAATATGCTGCTGATGGAAAAGTGGAAAGACTCAACCACCAGTCAGTAATCTTTTCTTTGTTTTAACTTTCAAAATAAATTACATCTTTTTACAGATAGAAATTTATAGGAAGTACTCCATCAGTCAGCTTTCAATGGTTGTGACAGAATACCTGGGAGAGTCAACTTAAAAGGAGGAAAGGTTTATTTTGGCTCATCTGGCTCATGTACCAGAGGTCTCAGTTCAGAGTCGCTTGGCCCTGTAGACTTTAGGCTGGTGGGAGGCACATAGTGGCAGGAACCCATGGCAAAAGAAGCTGCTTACATCATGGCAGCAAATAGGATGGCCTTTGGGGACCATTTCAAACCCAAGCTACCACACACCTCTACCAATGCATCCAGTGTAGATAAAAAGCAATTAAGTTGAATATTCTATTTTTTTACATGAGAACCAATAACAATACTCAGGTTTCATAGGGCTAGAAAAAATGGGCAGGTATATACAATGATTTTACTCTTCTACGTTCCCAGAGGGAACTACAAGTGGTCTGCTTTAGAAACTTTGACTCAGCCGTTCATATTATTTAAACAATTCACTATTATTTATAGACTCACCAAGAAAAGAAATATGTATCATTGAATCTAAGATGAAAAAAATTTTTACAACATCCCATATTATATAATCCCAATAACAAAAGCCACTGCTAATTTAACAACATCATCACCAGTTGTAAGACTGTGCTATCAGACATGTTAAAAAGTGAAAAAAGTACATATGAGAATCAGTGGAATATAATAGCTGTGAGTTACCATTATTAACTTTTGCTACTTTTTTTCTTGCCACTAGAAGAACAGGTTTCTGGTAGAGAGGTTCTGTTATGTCAATGAAAGACTCCAGCAGAATAAAAAATATGACCAGCAGGAAGAGAATTTGGAGCTAAATTTTATTGCCCCTGTGACCTTAAGCCTGGGTGTAGGTCCAGGTGCAAGGTCCCTATGACCTATGTCTGGGTAGCAAGCCCAGGCATGAAGCATAAATGATAAGGGATAGATAAAGGGACAAGGGATAAGTGGATACATACGGGGTGAA
Organism: Ctenodactylus gundi; assembly: GCA_004027205.1. Classification (NCBI taxonomy): domain Eukaryota; kingdom Metazoa; phylum Chordata; class Mammalia; order Rodentia; family Ctenodactylidae; genus Ctenodactylus; species Ctenodactylus gundi. The sequence continues at coordinate 1,117,310 of PVKB01000120.1, forward strand.
TAGAGCTTTTACTTGGTGTGGGTGAGTTAGGCAGTGTGAGGGTCAGCGATTGGGCTGTTTAGTAGGCATGAGGTTAGGGATTATGCAGAAGAGGGCAAAGCTGATAGATTGGGAGATCAGACAGGTGGACAATGGGTTAAGAGAAACATGTAACTCCTGAGTGTTAGGGTTGTCATCCTCAGTTGACCAACTTCCAGGCCCAGGAAAGTCACTATTTGGGGCCTGTGAAGGTCATTGAGGTTGGTCACGGTGGCTAAGGCTGAAAAGGTTATCAGAACAAGGAGGGAACAAGATCATACACAGAAAACCAACCTCTGGGTTTGGGAACAGTGGAAAAGTTCAGCACAAGAGTTATAGCATGGGAATCCCACAGGTTCCCAGCTTTTCACTTAGTTTCTTCTCTAAAATATCTGAGAGACAAAAATGGTTTGACTTCTCTCCTCATGTGTGTTCAAATATAGTGACTGTTTTTATTCTTGAAGTAGCAAGGATTCAAGTAATCTCAGCCCTAGTGAATGCATCATTCAGGCCCATATAGGAGAGAAGTTAGATGCTCGCCATATGCAATTTTAGATACATCGTAAGTATGTATAAGAATAGGAGAAATCATACATTCTTCATTCTTGGCTAACAGTGTAAATTAAAAAATTTCCAAAAATATACAAATCACAATCATCATGATACAGGATGGCGACAGTTGGGTAAGCTGTGTGTATGTTGGGACAGAGGGGATATAATAAAGATTGCATTCAGTCAGATAACTTCAATAGTACTAATATCTAACAATATTCTTTAACACACATGAGGTATGTTTCTATTTATATTTTCTATTTATTTACATCACACTAAGCAAGATTTTTTTAGTTTTCATTGCATAAGGCTTTTACGTCCTTTGTTAAGCCAATTCCTATTTTGTCCTTTCTACATATACTATTGCAAATGGAATTAATTTTTGCACTTTCCTTCTTCATCTGATATACAGAAATGCAACTGAATTTTGCACACATCAACTTTTTATCTTGGTGGCCTATTGACATATTTTAGGAGTCCTAAGAGATGCTCTAGAGGAATCATTAGGATTTTTTAAAAAAAACTATAAAGTTGTATCATCTGTGAATAAGAATAATTTTACTTCTCTACAATTTGGACCCTTTTTGTTTTCTTGCCTAATTGCTCTTGTTAGCATTTCTAATATGACATTCAGTAGTTATAGAACTTTTAGTACTATGTGGAGTAGAAAGCAAGCATTCTTATCTTGCTACTGAGCTTAGAGGAAAAACAGTCTTTTATCATTGACTGTGACGTTCTATTTGGTTTTTATGTTGAAGCAGTTTTTTTCTTGTTTGCTGAGTGTTTCTTAATCATAAAATGTTGAATTTGTCAAATGCTTTTCATATGGTGTACTATATACATTCATTTTTTTATATTTGAATAAACCTTGGATTTTAGTAATAAATCTCACTTAGTTATAATTCTTTAATATGATGTTTGATTTGTTTATGTTTTGTTGTTTGTATTTGCATCAAAATATATAGGGACTTTGTTGTGCAGTTTTTTTGTAGTGACTTTTCTGGCTTTAGGTCATGTGAACCTCAGAGAATAATTTAGGTAGTACTTATGCCCTATTTTAGTTTTTTTTTTTTTAATTGAAACCGATTGGTATTCTTTCTTTATTCTTTACATGTTTGGTAGAATTTACTAGTTAAGCCATCAGGTCCATCGCTTTTCTTTATTAAGAGATTTATTTTATTATTAACTAAATTTTATTTTTACTTACAAATCTCATTTTTTTCCTTCGGATTTAGTCTTGGTAAGTTTTGTGTTTATAAAGATTTGTTCATTCTATTTAGGTTACTAAATTTTCCTGTATACAGTAATTTATGATATGCTAATGTAATTATGCTTATTTTTGCAGAATATAATGATATCTCCACTTCTATTTTGGACTTTGCCAACTTGTTTTAACTTTAGTAACTTCTCAATCTATCTCTCTCCCTTTTTTAATCTACCTGGGTAACATATTTCCAATGTTTTATCTTTTCAAGGGCTAACCAAAAAAACTAAGAATTTCTTGATCCATCTAGCCTTGGATTTAACTTTTTCTTCTTTCTCTAATTCCGATACTCTTAAAATAAGTGTTAATTTAAGATCTTTTTTTCTGTTACCTACTAATTTTCCTCCTCCTGCTGCTCCTTTTTACTGAGTATTGAACCAAGAGTCTTCATACTAAGGTACTTCTCCAGACCTTTAAAAAAAAATTTTTTTTTGAGATAGGGTCTAACTAAGTTGCCAAACTGCCCTGGTGGAACTTGAATGTGCAATTCCACCGTGTCAGTCTCCTAGAGTGCTGAGACTGCAGCACCATGTAGTGTCCTTTTATTTCGCTCTGCAGAACCCTTAAGCATCTCTTGCCAAGCAGGTCTTGTGATAATGAACTCAAATGGCTTTTGTTTAACTGGAAATATTTTGCCACAAAAAGAATCCTTGGCGGACAGCATCTCCTTTTTATTAATTGTTGTTCTAATAGTATAGATTAATGGCATACTGTATGATCATTTGATACATGTACACAACATATAATGATCAAACCAGGATAATCAACATTTCTACCTTCTTGTTTTGTTGCGTGTGAAACCTTCAAGCTCTTGTCTTGTAGTTACTCACAAAGTACATAACAATTCATATTGACTGTAAGAGTTGTCCCATGCTGTAGGACACTAGAAGACAGGTTTTTGTTTTGTAGCACTTTTCATATGTTAACTCACTACCTCTGGCCTCCAAAGTTTCTGGTCAGGAATCTTTTGATAATCTAAGGATCCTTTGTATATGGCAGATCATTTCTCTTATTGCTTTGAAGTTTCTCTCTTTGTCTTTCAAAGGTTTGACAAGAATGTGTATTGATTTTTTTAAGTTCACCTCACTTAAAGATTATTGAGCTTCTTTGATGTTTAGAGTCATATTTTTCATCAAATTTAGGAAGTTTGCTGTCATTATTTCTTTAAATAGTCTCTCTTCCTCTTTTTCTATATTTTCTCCTTCTTTTTCTGAGACTATCATATCAGTTGTATTTTGTTTTTTGACTGAACGATGTACCACCCCTTCTGCTCTATTCACTATTTTCATTTTTTGTTTTTCAGGTTATAATTTCATTTTCCCTATCTTCAAGTTTGCTGATAATAAATGCATTATTTGCTACTTGGAGTGTTTAAGTTGTTTTTTTTTTTTTTTAATATAGAGTCTCATTCTATAGTCCAGGCTGAATTCAGTATGGAGCCTAGGTTGTCCCTCACCCTCACAGAAATCCTCCACCTGCCTTAGCTTCCTGAGTGCTGGGATTATAGGCATGTACCACCACACTCAGCAATTATATGGTACTTGGGAACCAAACCCAGGTAAGTGATGAAATCACTGAGCTACGTTTCCAGTCCCTCTTTCAGCTTTCTATCACAGCTATGGTGGCCACTACTACAGCCAAGTCAATAAAGAAAAAGAGCATGATGAACTGCAGGTACATTTTTTAAAATTCTGCCTTTGGAAATTTCTGGTGAGTTCTTCATTTCAGTTATTATACATTTCTACTTCACAATTTTTAGTTTAAGTCTTCTGTCTCCTTATTGATATATTTATTTTTTTTCATTGTTTCCTTGACTTTCTCAGTATCTTTCTGCAGATTTCTGAGCATCTTTAAAGCAGTTGTTTTTAAGTCTTTGTCTAGTAGATATATCAGTAGGTTTTCGTGTGGACAGGATCTGTTGTTTTGTTTTCTTCTCTTTGGTCAAGAGTCAACCCACACTTCTATTTTTTTGTATACCTTCTGATTTGAGTCTATGATGTATTAACTCTGGAAGTCAATTCTTCTTTTGGGTTTATTATATTTTGTCATTATATATTCTTTTTACTTATTTTAAAAATAATTATTATGAACTCTCTATGCCAAGATTCAGAATAAGCATAAACCTGAAACCTCAGCTCTTTTTTTTTTTTTTTGACAGAATCTCGCTCTGAAGCCCAGGCTAGCCTTGGACTCAAAAATCATCCTGTCTCAGCCTCCCAAGTGCTGAGATTACAAGCGTGTGCCACCACACCCAGCTTTTATGGGGTGCTTGGGAATCAAATCCAGGGTTCCTGCTAGGCAAGGGCTTTAACTACTGTACCATTCCTCTAGCTATTTTATGGGCCTGCATTTTTCCTGGGTCATACTTGGTCACTTTAGTTTTCTCCAAACCCATGGTTGTTTTTTAAATGATCTAATCGTTAGTGTCTGCCTCCCACAGTGGAGAAAGATAAAAATCAAAAAGGAAGAGAAAAGGGGATTGGCCCTGTAAGTCCTATGAAAGTTAGTTGAAAAGAAGAGGCCTGCAGTAATGGGGCCCTACAAGTTGCATGCCTTCAATAGACTGCCGAGCACCAAAGTAATCTGGCCAATTTTGCCTGTGTGGTTGGTGTCTAGGAGGAGAAACAGATTCTGGGTGCTTACTTCCTGTTCCATCATCTTTCCAGAATCTTCCTTATAGTTTTTTTTTTTTTTTAATATTTACATTGCTTCAAAGTTATCAAGGGCATACCACAACCTTCACCTTTCTTGGAAGTACATGTTGTAATATTTTTAATTAAATGCAGTTGATTCTCACTAGTCATAGTAGTCATGATCTATAGTGTTTCTTTGAACACTGAATTAGCATACACAGAGTCATGTCTCCTGGTACAAAGACAGGGCTAGTTTCCTGTAAGTATGTGGTCACAATGTTTTCATCACCCAGTCAACACATACTTATTTTAGGTGTATTTCTATTTAAAGAGATTTATTTAATATATTCTACTGATTCACTAACATTGAACTCAAGGCCAATTATAGTGTAACTCATGTCCAAAGAAAGCTCATCTTCTATATGTACTTTATCCCTAAGGCCCATCACAGCCGTTTGTCTTTAAAAACTCCAAAGAACACTTCAACACCTAGGGACCAATTAAACAGTGAAATCACCAATTCAAAAAAAGTACAGAATTGTGAAACACATGGTGTTGAACATGCTTTCAAGAGAATGCATGTGAGAGTATGAGAACCATAACAATAAGGCAGAGTTTTGCCTTGTGCTGATTCAGCTGGGAATGCGCACATTGTACCACTCAAGCTTTCACCAGGTTTTGCTTATCTGTGAATGACTACAAAAGTGCCGCAAGTATTGGCGTGGGTGCTATAAATAAAGTTTAACAAGTAGGAAAATTCACTGATAGGGAATCCATGCCTAATGAGGACCAACTGTACTTCAAACATGCAGAAGATTATCGAGCACCTGGTATGCAAGACCCAGCCTTGTTAAATCTTAACAATTTGTTTGCATTACCTTAGATCTTTTTGTACTTACTTTTTAAAGAGATAGAACAGGACAGACACAGTTGAAGTTCATGGCTATCTCTTTCCGCTTCCTATAGGCAACTATTATTCTGAAGTTGGAGTTTATAATTTTGTATACCAATGTAAGAATCTGCAAGTAATAAATTGACTTACCTGCCTTCAAAATTTACATAAGTCAATCTTCCGTAGTATGTATCTACTGTTTCTGTTTCCTCTTAACATAACATTTTAAAAAATAATCATTAGTACATATTTCTGTGCTGAATTTGCTTTTTTTACTATGTATATGAATTTACTCTCTTATTAATGAATGCATATGTTTCTAAGTTTTGCTTTTTCTGCAGACACATTTGTATGAAAATTCTTGTAACCGTTTCCTTGTGTATATATGTGATTTTATAGATTCTACAGAAAGGAGTGGTATTATTGAAATATAAGAAAGGTACATTTTCAATTTTACTAAATATTCAGCCATTCTCCAGCTCGTGATTCTGTTACCAGTGAGTGGAAGTAAAGAAGTTTAGCTCTTCTTGCCAACATGTGTTAAATATAAATTTTAAGGGTAACCTGAAAGCTGTGCAAGAGAATTCCACTGTGGCATTCCTTTACATATCAGCGGCCTAGTGTTTTTAAGAATCTTAATTTGTTTATTGCCCATTTGATTTTCTGCTTCTATTGAATTATCTTACCAGTATCCTTTGCCTTTTTTAAAGTGCTTTTTCTTAGCTGCAGAAGTTATCAATATAGACTGAATATTCACTCCTTATCAGTTAAATGACCTGTAAATATCTCATCTGCTACAGTCTTTCGGTTTTCTATATGGTAGTCATCATGACAGCAAATCTGAAAAGAAAACACAGGGAAATGTGGGTGAAATTTCTCTGTGCTCTGTAGGTGTCAGTAGCATACATTCTTTCCACTTACATTTCACTATAAAAAAATTATCTCATACCCACACCTGACTACAAAGGGGTTGAAAGATACGATCTGGTTGTGTGTTTTTATAAAGGAAAATAAAGCTTGATGAAGAGATAGCAATTTAATAGCAATTAAGATTTTTTCCCTCTGGTTTTAATAACAGGTTTATATTATCTTCATAAAATAGCTGTGAAATATTGCCTTGTTTTTTATTTTCTAGAACAGTTTGTATAAGGCAGGGATTGCTTGTTCTCCAATTGGTAGCACTCCTTTACAAATTTTTCTGATGTGAGAGGATAGTGATTTTTTTTTTTTAGGTGGAACATTTTAAACTTCTAATTTACTTTATTCAGTGGTTATATGAAAGTTTTAGTTCGATCTTGGGAAACTATTTTTCTACAAAAATATCATGTTCAAATTTTGAAAGTGTCTTGCTGCAAAATTGCTTATATATACCTATATTCGTCCTGCCTTTTATGTGTTGGTCCCTACCTCTCGATCTGATACTCTGGTACTTTGCTACTTTTCACAGCACCCCACATATTTAGAATAGCATTTTTATAAATATCTATTAATTTTCATGTTTAATTTAGTTGTCCCACTTCATTTTATGTCTCAATATATTATTTTAGCCACATTTATTAATGATTTCTCATTTCACTGCATTATTTTTGCATACAAAGCCTCCTAATAGTCTTTAGGAGAAACTCAAAGTTGCCGTACTGGAGAGCACATGTCCTACATTTACGACAGACAGGCTTGAGGCCTTTGTAGCTAAATGGATGCAACTTGAGACCATCATGATCAATGAAGTGAGTCAAATGCAGAAGGTTAAATATCAAATGGTTTCTCTAATATGAGAAACCCAGATTATAGTTATTTCATAGAACTAAATAAAGGAAGATGGTGGGAGTTAGTGGAGAAGGGGGAGGGCATGGGAGGGTCAAAAAGGGAGGGGGAAGGATTTATAATTTGGATGTCATATATATGTACACAAAATACTTAAGTTCAATGTAAACATTACATATCATATATATATATATATATATATATATATATATATATATATATATAATGGGGAAAAGCTTCTACTTTACAAAAGAATGGCAGCTAATGCATGTAGAAGAAAGGACAGAACTAAAAACTACCATTTTGTAATTCCTAAAGAAATCATTGATTGGTGCCAGACATGGTAGAACAAATCTATATCCTAGCCACTTGAGAGGCTGAGGCAGAAGGATCACAAGTTTGAGTTCAAGCTGGGCAGCTTAGCCAGAAGTTGTCTCAAGACAGACAAAGAAGAAGAGGCGGAGATAAAGGAAGAGCCAGTGGGCATGTAGCTCAGTGCTTGAGGGACAGCATGCCAGAGTCCCCAGCGTCATTCCTTCCATACACCTCCCCTCCCTCCCCCAACAAGACTGACTGCAATGAAGATCACTGCTAAATACTAACACCATGGTCAAGTGACAGTGAGAGACAGGGCGATTATGAAATCAATACCAAGACATCAGTTCACAGGTTATTTGCTGCGAGAAAAGTTACCTGTAGCAATCCAGTGATGAGACTGCAATGTTTCATTCAGTGATTATCTTCGCTTCTACTTTTAGGCAACAATCAGCAGGCTGGAGAAATAAAGGAACTCTTCTACCTTGTTGACAAGACTGTGCACTAGTATAGCTACTATGGAAATCTCGCATGGAGGTTCCTCAAAAATTTAAAAGCAGAAATGCCATTGGACCCAGCTAAACTTTTTGAGGTATCTTTCTGAAAGACTTTAAAACTTCATATCCCAGTGATGTACGCATACCCATGTTTATAGCAGCACAACTCCTAACAGCTAAATCTTGGAAGCAGACTAAATATCCATTAACAGATAAATGGATAAGGAAGATAAAGTATATACTTGCATGGAAGTACTGCTCTGCCACAAAGGAAAATGTGAGCTATGGATGTACTTTTAGATCATTGTGCTAAGTGAAATACATCAGACACAGAATGTCAAACATTGCATAGTCTCTTTTATAGGAGAAACTCAAAATGTAAGTAATTAAGAGAGGAAAATAAAACAGATGATAGGAAACAAGGAGGTAGACTTCATGGAGCTGGGAAGGGGACATGTGGATGGGTGGGGAGAGGAAGGGAAAGGAAAAGCAATTAGGAAGTGATATTGATATGCACCAGATTCACAAGCTGAATTCAACTATTATGTATTGCAAACACATACTAATAAAAAGAACAATTATGGGAAAGAAGAATCAGTCAGCATGTGCCTCCTGATGTATGAGAACATGCCGTCACCTACAGAGGGTTTTTGCTAAAATGTTTAACTTGAATCTAAACAAGCTCTATATAGAGTACATGGAATATACTAAGGTCACAGGAAAATACTTTGAAAAGCAAAAGAAAAAATTGGTCAATGTCAAAAAAGAATATTCTGTAAATGTCTTCAGTATTTTAATGAGCTGAAAAATAATGAGCTTTATTTAAAAAAATAAGAGACTAGAGAGACAAAAGAACCAAATTCAATGTAATGTGTATTTTTTAAAATTTGATCTTACATGAGTAAATGAGCCACAAAAGACATGATGGAGACAACTGGGAAAAATCTGAAACTGTAAGTTATTACATGGTATTATTACTGGCACTATTCATTTTATTATGACGAAGAATTGTACTGCGGTTATTCAAGAAAATTATTTGGACTGAAATATGATGTCATCTCTATTTTACCTTAAAGTGTTTAAGCATACCACTTCCTCCCTCAAAAAGAGATTAAATAAAATCCAAACTCATTGTTATAATATAAAAAATAGCTTCAAATCAAGTCATGTATCATGTCTCCAATCAATCAGCATCATGTAGCTTATGTTCAGACCTCAATAAACTTCTGTTTCTTGGTCTACACCACCAGCTAGTGTTTTTTCTACTCTAAATGCCTTCCTTATCTTGTCCATATAACTATTAAAACTGATGGATTGACATTAGCACTGTCCTGTCCATGCTTAACCAAAACCAATCTACCCAACTGGGAGTGCGAGGCGTTAGGCCTACAAGTTTGAGGCCAACCTGAGAAACTTAAGAGATATCCTGCCTCAAAGTAAAGTTTAAACATAGGGATAGGATGTGGCTCAGCAATAGTGTTCTAGTCTAGCAAGCATGACGTCATGGGCGTTGGTACCTCGTACTGCACCAACAAACAAAAACAAAAGGAAAGCAAAAAGTGCACATTTGTAGACCGTTCTAGTTGGCATCTCATCTTCCAAATGACCAATCGATGAGTTTGGGCAATTTTCTTATTTTATTCTAGCCTGACTTTTCTACCCAAGCAGAGGAGTGGTGAGGATTAAACCAGTTAATGCACAAAATGCACTGAAGCATTTAACCAGTGCTTGCCACTGGGACCTGCTTTGTGGCCGCGGCATAGTTCGTTGTTACTTGTGGTATATTGGTGCCTGAACAGAACGCTTACTCTGTCATCACTGGGCGCAATGTACACACACACACACACACACACACACACACACACACACACACACACACGCACGCACGCACGCGAGCACTAAATCAAGCTTTTTAGTAGTGTTCAATTCTTCCACAATTTTTCAAATTTTTCAGTTGCTTAATTTTCCAGTGGGCTCGTGCCAGGCTAATCTACAATGATTGTCAGTTTATCCCTCTGGTTCTGTGAATTTGAGAGAGAGAGAGAGAGTAGCTATGATTTTTTTCTCTGCATTTCTTTTCTACTTTTGTTTTTTAAGTCTTTTATTACGATTGAACAATTTTGCTTTTATGTTTTAAATTTCTGGAAGTTAAGCATGCTATTTTTCCCCAATACTGTTACTTTAAAATTTAACATATAGTACTCAACAAAAACATAAATCTTTCTCCTTTCTTTTTGAGCATAACAAACTCTTTAGAATCTCCTTAACTCTGGTTTCCTTTACTCATTTTCATTATTTTCCAGTATTTTAATTCTCCCTAAAATAATTATCACTATATTTAAAATTCTCATTATATATATATGGCTGGTGTTTGTTTCAGCTTATCCACTTTTGTCTTTTGCTCAAGCCTCTTCCTTTTACAGCAAACCCTAGGTACACTTTCAGCTGGATTCTGTTGGTCCTAAAGTATTTGTATTGCAATTTTACTTTTCTCTTCTTATTTTCCTCCTTTTAAATGACACAGTCGCACTATATTGCTCGTCCTGGCCCTGAACTCCTGGACTCAAGCGATCCTTCTGCCTCAAGCTCCAGAGTAGCTGGGACTGAGTGTGCCACAGCAGCAAATCTATTTGTATTTTTGAGTAACAGTATAGCTGTGCATAGGATTTAGTCTAGTTATTTCCTTTGGAATGACAGGAGCCTATTTTCATTCTAAAAATGAGATAGGCATTTTTACTTTTATTGGCTTCTGGTTTCTGTTATTATGTTTATTGACACTCTAATTGTGGGTAATTATTCTTTGTAGATAACCTTTGTTGTCTATTTTTCCTTGCCTGCTGCACATGAACTGATTGTGTGAGACTTTATGAAACTGTGAACTCAAATCTCTTCTCCCTTAAGTTATGTATGTCAGGTATTCTGTCTCAGCAATGAGAAAGTAACTAAGACACATATTTATGTAACAAGCACCTCATAAAGAAAAGTTTATGGAACACTACTGAAAATCTTAGTGTCCTCCGTAGTTACTGTTCTTTCTCAAGGAAAATCATTCTAACACCATCGATTAGTTTTGCCTATTTTTAAACTATACAGAAAGGTAGCCACACAATCTATACTCTCTTGTTTCTGGGTTCCTTTGATTGTCACGTTTGTGAGGCTCACTTGTGTAGTTGTCCATTCTCATGTGTATATATTATTCTATGGTGTAAATAAAACAAAATGTATGTTGTTGATGTTTATTTGGGTTATTTTCATTTTCCTCTTTGCTACTAGGGCTTGGATTTTTATTTTTTATGTTTTTACTTTCTTTTGAGCTCTTCTGCATAGCAAATAGGATTTAAAAACCATTTTCTGGTCAGTAATTCTAGATGGAATGGAATGCATCAGAACACATTTTACGTCTTACAAGTTGCCAAATCTCCAGACACATAAGTCATACGGGTTTTTTGTTGCTGAAATTTTTACTTGATTCTCATCTGATTTACTTCAGCTGGGCATTTAATTTCTCAGACTACCATCTGTAAAAATAATTTTAATTCCTATAAGCCAATAATTAGTAAATGATACCATGAAGATACAGAAGATGTAATTAATCTTGTAGTCATGACCTTTAGCCAGAATGGGATGTTGCATGTACAAGGTTATTCTAACATTAACAAGTGCAAAATATTTTAAAAACATTATGAAGAAATAGAAAGTCTGAAGACACAATAGTAGGAATGATTGATGTGGCTGGCTGGCACCAGGATTTCTTGGCTTATTGACACTGGGAGTATAAAAGTGGGGGAAATTCTTTTGATGATTTGGCGTGTTGCCAGAAAAGCCACTCTCAAGTGTGACTGACCTGAACCTACAATAGCAATTGTCCTGCTAGATCAGTGGTTTTCAACTGTGGGAATTTTGTTTCCCATGAAATATTTGGTATGTTTGGAGATATTTCTGGTTGGTGTGCTACCGTAATATAGTGAAGAAAGGCTAGGGATGCTGTTAAACATCCCATAATGTGCAGGTCCACTTCCCACCACAAAAAATGTATCCAGTTCCAAGCGTTAATATTGCCAATGTTGAGAAACCTCTCACCAGACCTTGGCATCACACAGGATCTAAACCTAATGCATATTTAAATCAGCTCTATAAACTACCTTCAAAAACGATAGTCCCTCAAAAAATGATAGCTCCATGCTATGGCTCCACTCGAATTATAACACTGTTATAGCCAGGTCATACTTGGCTCCCACTCATTTTTTTTTCTAAAACTTTAGCTGTGACTGTAACACAAAGCCTCTAAATCCATTCTGAGTTGGAACAGAACCATCTGGATCTAACGTTAATGTAACTACTTATATTCAGCAATTTATTTCTACTCATTAAAAATTAAGCTGGGCCCTGTGGCACTGGCCTATAATCTCAACATGCTGGAAGGCTGAGGCAGGAAGATCACAAATTCAAGCCCAGCTTGGGCAACTTTGCAATGCAGCAGTACCTCATCTCAAAATCATAAATAAAAATGGGCTGGAGATGTAGCATAGTGGGAAGGTACTGGCCTTGATCACCCTCCGTGACATTTCCTATGATTTATGCTGTTGGTTTTATGATCGAAAACATTAACATTTTAAGGCCATCAAGTAAATCAGATGCCAAGATAGCAACAGAGAAACAGAGATTTTGATGTTGTAATTGCAAGGTATCCATTTTCCTTTGCTCATATATGTTTGCGGCTTACATTTAGGGCAAAGCTAAATTTCATTATTTCTCCAGTAGATTATTTAGATTTGCCCCTTCTTCCTCCAGGCAGCACATACTACTAATTATTCTTTTGATTCATTTCCCCTTGAAAGCAGAGAAGGAGTTTTATAATGATATTATTGGTTTTGTAACGGGTGTTTCCACTGTAATGCTACTACTGAACCAGTGTTGTGATAAATGGTCTGTTTATAAGGGAAATCACTTTTACAAGAAGTAGAAAATTAGACACGCTTCTGCTTTGCAATAACAATAAAAACCACAGCAGGGAAAAAATATTCTCCAATTTATTCCCATCTGTATCAGCAAGGAAGCTTTAGAAGATGACTCCTCCTCTAAAGACTTCCAAACACGATTATTGCCTACAAGTACCATGTCAAAATGCAGATTTCCTCCAAATTCTATTGAAAACCAATGTACTCTTAAGCCTCCCACGACGTGGGCCCTTTAAGAAAGCTAGGTGCTTCAAACTCCACCCCTCTGCTGACTTAAAGCAATCAGACTGCTTTTTCCAAAGCAGTTACTTTAGTGATAAAGCTGGTAGTGAGTTAATTTACCCCCCTGCTCCCTCTGGAAGGAATGTTCCCGCTGCCTAGAATAAGCTCTGAGGGTGGAAGCCTTAGGACACCCTGGGAAAGGAACAACAGAAACTTGCCAAGGGTGGAACCCAAGCCCACTCTTAAGACTCTAGCACGGTCCTGAAGACAGTGTTAAATTTGAGTTTACCCTTCCAATGCTCCTCTGCTAGAGTTACTCTTCCATTTCACCCAGCAAGTAAGTTTTCCAGAAACTGTTTCCATGTTAATCAGCTGGTTGGGTCGCATACCAAATCTACAAAGGAAAAGTCAGGGGAAGAAGTAAGTTTCTGTGAAAATCAAAGTGGATCATTTGTAACCAAATGTACATGTATATTCTGAAGTACTTTTTACTCAGCCAATAACTTTTTTTTCCCTCCCTGCAACACCAAGGACCAGGTAGTTCAGAACTCCTCTAGTCTCATACTAAAAATATACCTAGAAGTTTGGGGTTAAGTGCTGTTGGCAGCCATCTTAGTAAAAGATGATGCATCCTATGGAACGCTTGACGTGTTGAGTTTATTCTGAGGTATCAGTTTCTTTTTGCCCTTGAATACGAGTTAATCACTGTATCAAATTTAGATTCAAAGATAATGGGGGGGGGGGGTGAGAAGAAAAACCATGAGAACCATTTTTTTTCATTCTTTATAAACCTTTCCAACAGTTGAAAACTCTACACTTTTTTTTCTATGCGTTTGTTCTTCCGTTGACTAAAGTTGGATAACAAACCTTGTCTGGCCAGTTTCACTTTCCAATTTTTATACATAAGTGAAAGCTGTTTTGTGTCAACAGGATAAAGTGTTAGAATCGTCTCACCTGCTGGGCCCATTTCCTGAACGCCTTTCTTGGGGAGAAGGGGGTTGAAAATATTTGAATATCTATGCTCCAAAGCTCAAGCTCTGAGTTGGACATTGGAAAGATTTGTTTTACGAGCACCTACTGGAATTTTCTAGGAGGGTCCCACACGAACGCACAGGAAGGTGGTGGTTTTTCTCTCCCACTCAACACGACCCCCTTTGTACAGCATGCTTTGCATGCAGTTCCTTTGCAAAACTGGCACTCGCGTTTCAACGAACTCTTCCAAAATTTTCTCTCTTCTCTGGCTAGACAATGTG